>JAJEKV010000060.1:8686322-9114633 GCA_021234155.1 Isoetes taiwanensis
ATGACTAATGAAGTCTAGAGCAAGCCAAAGCCGGCCATCATTTACGAACCGGAAGATCTTTAACCTCATCTTCGTAAAGACGGCCATCAAAGATTTTATCACACCTGCATCAATCCAACAACACAGGCCATGCTTCACTCTCATTATAATTCTCGAAATCGGGCTTTACCTCTTCAGCAAAACGCAAAAAAAAGCCCATTGATCCAGATTAAGACTCTTGTACTCCCTCTGTTCCTTCAAGAACTCCACCCTTAAATGTTTCCCATTTTCGCATCATAAGTTCCAACATCGGCAAGCCACGCCCAATTCCGGAGATTGGCAGCCCGCAACCCAGAGATTGTTCCAGATGGTCCGTTCTGGAGGAGGAGCTAGCAGCTCGAAGGTGCGATGGCCGCCCTCGAAGGTGCGATGACCCTAGCAAAAAAAAAACCCAGGTTATCTTAAAAATCTGACGTGGCAAAATCTCCTCCATTGGCTTGATCAAATCTGGAGCGTCCAAATTAGGGCTGGGTCCAACACTTACACAATAACATTATAATATAAAGATGGTTTTGTAAGATAATTCTGATGCGCTGAATTTAGTTCAAAGATCGCATTTGATTTTGCAAATATGCTATGCTTTTGCTACTTGCTTATTCTATGTCCAATTTGATCTGGTTTATTTTGTTGCTTTTATTATATACTTGTTCCACTCCTTGAGTCACTATTGATCGTGAGCATAATTTTCCATATTAACTAGTCATTCCATCTACTATACCTAATTCTTCAGGTGTTGCAATATTCAAAAACATTAGAAGATCTTAATAGCCAAGAACTTTAGTTTGACATCTCTCTGTAGTATGTAATTTGGGTGTCAATGAATGGTGATAAGTATGGATTGTGGCATTTAGATATGTCACATTATTTATAGTTTTGTCGATGGATGAGAATAGACCCATAGTCGTTTCTTCGTCAAAAGATTGACGCAATGAAATATTTGTTAGACTTTGCCATCTCATTCAACACTCTTAGGTTGGTACAATTGACTAGATAGTAATTCTCCAACATTAAACTAGAAAGGATTATTGAAATTTTGACCAGCGTACCTTGGGACTTAGCGACCATGGTAACTTCAAATTTGACTGATTGCAAGTGCTCTAATCGACTAGAGGTCTACACGGCTCGTAAATTTGGGTGATCAGGCCGTTGAGTAATGTTTTAGAAAACGTTTGTTGAAGGATGCACTATCTTTTCTTTCATTCACATCTTTCTCTCTAGCCGTAGATTAGTTTGAGTAGAAGTTATAGAATACAAGTTCAACGTCGTAAACAACTTGAGTGGGCTTATGGTCCACTAGACTGGGTGCTATTTGTAGGACATTGTTGCATTTTGACAAATAAAATACATTTATTTACTAATTAATGTATGTTTTATAGGGAATGACATGTGGTATCTTTAGCATGTAGTACAACTGGTATAGCCATCTATAACAACTGAAGGAATTAAAAAAAAAAGGTTCTCAAGGAATGTGTTCTAGAGCGTTGAACATTCTAAAACATTCTACTTTGGGTTTTTGCAAAGTTTGAAAAAAAAAATCTATTTTTAGATTGAGGTGCTTACTGAGGTGCTTATCCATGAGCATGGGAGCACTTGTTGAAGTATGCTTTACTATAATATTTACATTTTGTAACTTAACTAGCGAACACAAATGAATGTCAATAAATGCTTTGGCTACTTCCAGATGGGTTTGGAATGCTTTCATCATCATGCCAGGCAATAGGTATGTTAAATATGCTAGTCCCTTGACGATCATTTGGGTTCATTTCTATTGTAGATCATTTCCGAAGTTCATTTAAAATGTAGATAGCATTTCAATTCTAGATCCAATCAAAGCTTCTGGTTTCTATTATGCAGGTAGTATCTTTTTACACTCATTGCTTTTGTTGACCATTGCAATGGCTTGCCATTGGCCTATGTCATAACCAATTCTCAAAAAACCAGAGCTATAACTAAGTGGTTGAAAGCACTAAAGGATTCACTATGCCTGGATGATCCGGATTGGCACCCTTCTTGCATAGTTACTGACGATGCTGATGCTAAAATCAAGGCCCGTGAAAAATGTAAGTTCATAGGCAATTTATCTGCCTTACCTTGCCTCCTTTCTTATGGTGGCTAACACTATGGACTAACATTATGCATTTGTGTAGGTTTTCCCAAACGTGCATGTGCAAATATGCATTTGGCATGTGAGGAGAGCGTGGATTAAGTGGCTACGTAAAAATGTAAGGAATAAGGTGCATAGAAATGAAATGTTCAAGGAGCTAGGGAATATAATGTACAAGACATGAGGGTCCTGCAGGGGACAATGAGTATGGTGAGGAGTATAAGGAACCTGTTAGGAAAGAAGCCATCAAGAGGTTGGAAGAGTTGGTGAGGAAGTATCCTCAATACCCTAAATTGTCTGCCTACATAAGCAAGGACTGGACTAAGAACATCTGTCAATGGGTATTGGCTACAGAATGTATATGCATTCTAATCAGGAGACCAATGCTGCCATAGAGGCATGGCATGCTGCCCTTAAGTTGCGCCTAGGCATATGTAAACGTGCACTCCAAGGTAGGAGAATTGAATGATTGCTCTACATTCTCACAAACAACGTGGAGACACTCATGGCTTACATGAGGTAATGTTTCTATATCACTACTTGGTCTAATTTACCTTGCTTTTAATTGATATCTAGGTCTATGAAGGAACATGGATTTGTAGTACAGGAACAGATACTAGAGTGTTCAATAAGAGGTGCTCGGAATATTGTCGATGAACAAGTGACATTTACCAACTTTGAGGAAGGCGAAGCTGAAGTGCAAAGTGAGCACACTCTTGGGCAGGGCCCGTATTTTGTTGCCGGAGCACACAAGAATTGGGCATGTTGTGATTGCCCTTGGGGAGCCAAGGGTAATCTATGTAAGCATCAGGTAAAAGTTATGCAAATGCTTGGCAATTACAAGGATCGAGATCTTTTACAGGTGATGGGTTCCCAATATGGGACAATTGGTAGGGGCATGGACTGCTTGAAGCCATACGGAGTTGTGCAAGAGAGTTGTAAGAGTGTGCAAGAGAGTTGTGGAGATGGGGGATCCGAGCTGCTTCAGGTAGTAGGCCTAGAAGAGGAGTCTCCCTTGCAAACATGCAGACAAGTGGACTTGGGGAAGACTAAGGCCTCCTTGGAGGCGGCAATTGCTAGAGTGATGTCTAGAGCTAGCAAAGATCCTAACATTTTAGTTGCAACTGATTCTCTCATGAGGAAGCTCGAATTTAGACTTGAGAAGATGGATGACATGACCGGCACGAGCACTAATATATCAAGTCTACCTGAGCCTACCTTAGAAGTGAACTGTGGTACTAGCTTGACAACGCTCAAGCCTATATTAGAACTTGGAAAACGGAAGGTGAAGGAACCAAAGAAGAATTGGAAGGAAGTTGAGATGGAGGATTTATGTAAGTCGCCCTAAGTCGACCACCTAGTCCAAACTTTTGGGGGCTAAAACCTGAGATTCAAAACTTGTATTTCTCACTCTTTCAATTCATATAAGTGAGTGTAATGTTGAATTGTTCTATTTTATTATTTTCAATTGTTCAATGTTCTATGGTTCTATGGTTCTATGGTCCCGTCTGCCAACCGGGGATCCCGCAGGATGCCATTGTCTGCACGGTGATCCCCACCTTCGGGATCACCATGCAAATGATTCCGTCCTCTGGGATTACCATCTGGTGGACGTGATTTTTTTAATTCTTTGTTTCTCTTCCAATGGTTAAATTTTTTAATTTGTCCCGTCAGCTAACTGGGGATCCTGGAGGAGGGAATTGCCCGCATGTGATCCCCACATCCGGGATCACCATCCGATGGACGGCGGATCACAGTGTACGTTTTATGGTGATACCAGAGGCGGGGAACACCATGGACGGCCCGGATGTGTCACGGGAGCGGATGACCGAGATTGGCGCAGGTCCCCTCATGTGTGTCAGTACGGTGAAACGGAGGGGCCTGGAACAGGTTCCGTCGAGAGATGGCGGTGATAACAGAGGCCGGTATTTTCACTTCCGGGATCCCTGCCGAAACTAGGGTAAAACTATCCCGACCGTTGGAAAATACCCCATAAATAAATATAAGGGCTTTTTTAAAATTTTTCGTGATATTAAGGATATGAATTCTTTGCCTTGATAATGCCCCAAACCCTATTTCCCTCCATTTTTCTAATGTAGCAGCGGCGGTGGAGCTGAGAGCTCCCATTTGGTTTCGCCGGATGCGGCCATGCTCCACTTAGCAGCGGCTATACGTCTAAAGGATGCCGATCCATAACATAGGCCGCGAATCATGATTCTTTGAGAACAAGCATAGGCATGGCAGTTTATCTGAGGCTCTTCATAGAATATAGGCATCCGACTAGCGTCTTTCGGCTCTTGCTAGCCATTGCCCAATAAGTAGCTCATGAAATTGAATAGTTTCTAAAGCTGCAGAAGGATGCAAGAATCACTACCTTCGAAGTATAAACTTTTTATTGTTGTGCAGAGTTGTTATGTGATTCAACCATTTCTGGGACGATATGTATCTACTCTTTTACATTATTTTTTATTGTTCCTTTGCACTTGCTTACTTCCAGCATTCTTGCAGGCTTGTTGCACAGATCTATTCTCAATATTTTCGGATTATGATGCCTTTTTGCCTTACAGAATTTTTAGATCTATGCAACGATAATAGGTTGGCCTTGCTCCGAGTTTTCTTGTATACAAATTTTTTCTAAGTTTTATTGATTCTGTGTATTAAACCTTGTGGTATTGCAGCCTATTACAGATGTCAAAGAGAAACTCTTGTTTGTGAAAACTGTTTTATGGCATTCTTCAATGGATGCTCAGAAGCTATCAAGCTGGATCTTAGGTCCTTCAAATGAGAAGCTCAACAAAATCTATGCTTCGTTCTTGCAGTGCTTTCTTGTTTCTTTGATTTTTTCCTTTTTGGAGCTCTTGGTTTGTTGCATTGGATTTCAAGGTTAGATCCTAGTTGATGTTCTTAGGCATGATTGCATGGCTATTCCTTACTACTTATCTATTTCAATTTGTTAGCAGGCCAGTTTTGACTCTGGAAGATATTTTTATTGTCTTCAACAGTTTATTCATTTTCTGTATGATCCTAACCTGTCTTTTTCCATGGTTATTGCTGGGGTTATCACGGCCAAGTGGTTTTCTTGCATATTACACTAGGTAATGCTCCTTTGCTTCAATGCTTCCATGATTGCATGGGTATTTCCTTACTACTTATCTATTTCAATTTGTTAGAGCAAGCAAGTTTTGACTATGGAAGCTATTTTTATTGTCTTCAACAGTTTATTCATCTTCTGTATGATCCTAACCTGTCTTTTTCCAGTGTTATTGCTGGGGTTATCAGGGCCAATTGGCTTTCTTGCATATTACACTAGGTAATGCTGGTTTGGAGAGCTTTCCAACGGTGTATGATACCTGCATGCTTGTCTTTGTTTCAGTGATCAAATCTGCACTTTTCCGGGCTGTGTGCTAGGGGTTTTTGTGGCAGCCCTTCTTCTTCCTTCTTTGAGAAGTATAGCCCTCGCCTGATGCCGTTGTTGGCCTTGGCCACGTGGTGTTGAAAGGTGTGCGTTGTACTCTTATTGAAGGTTACGAGAATGTTTTACTAATTCATACCCTAGTTCCTGATGGTGGTGTTGATGAAAATCCGACACCAATATAGGGATTGGCGTATGTTTTAGTAAACTATTCGATTGGTCTCGTCTTGCGGCAGAATTTTGATCGGTTATATCTCTCACATCCGGTGTCAGATTTTCATGTGCTTGGGCTTGTTGGAAAGCTGGTTTAGAGAGCTTTCCAACGGTGTATGATACCTACATGCTTGTCTTTATTTCAGTGCTCAAATCTGCACTTTTCCGGGCTGTGTGCTAGGGGTTTTTGTTACAGCCGGTACACACCAGATATCCAGGAGTCTATTAGCCACTTTCCTTTTTTTTGCCCCCTTTCAGCCCCTTTGCTCCCAATGTTGAGCTAGGCTCCAACATCTACCTCACATTGCCATAGCCCAACCAACTGCCTCTTGGCCTTGCCTAGCCAGGCCACAGCCCTGCCACAGCCTGCCTAGCCCTGCCAGACCTGATAAGCCCCTGCCATAGCCTACCTAAAACCCTGTTTGACCTGTCGTGGCCCAAGTCATGGCCACAGACACAGTCCCGTGTGTGGACCCACACTTGGTTGGTGAGCTACCTCAGACCACACCAACCCATCCTGGGAAGGCCCAAACACACCAACCACCGGTTGGCCCCATGCAGGCTGAAGCGGGGCCACCAAGGAAGAGGCCTCGGGCAGAGGGAGAGGCATCTTCCATGAAGAGGGAGGCCCGAGCCAAGGCCCAGTCGACCCGACAGGCGGGCCACACAGGCAATCCGCCAGTCGAACCTTGGAGCCGCATCCAGGCGAGGGTTGAGGCCAACAGTGCACGCCTTGCAGGCCTCCCGACAGAGGTGGAGAACATAACATCTCGGATGTTGCGCAGGCAGTTGGTGCCAGAAAAACGACGAATCACAGAATTGGAGGATCGCGTACGACAGGCAGATGATAGCATCCACTTGCTACAATTTGACAGACAGCAATACCAGCAGGAGCTTGCAGATATGAGGGGGCATGTAGACACCGTGTTGGCAGCTATGGAAGCTGGGACGCAAGACAGGAACTGGGTAGAGTAGGAGACACTCGTAACCCTGTCTCGGATCCAGGCCGAGGTTGAGGAGGCTAAGGCCACGGCACGAGGAGCACAGGCCGCCCTCCTGTCAGAGGTTGCAGAGGCCGCCATTGTGAGACAAGGAGTCCAGGCTGCCATTAGGGCGGATTTGGGGTCTGAAAATGGCCCTTATCTTGGATGCCAGAATTCCACGTCATGTTTCTCGCGACCAATGATGTTTGCGCATTTTTTTCCAAAGTCAGTATTAGTTGGCAAGTAGAAAGAGGAGCAGGCTTACTTGGCATCCACATGGCGAAATTTCATAGGACATGTTTGTGCATTCATTGCAACCACATTAATGGCCCGCATTTTTCGAAAATCGTATCGCGGACCAAAATAATGGCTACTTTTCCCGCCTACTGTGCACATGCCCACATGCACCAACCACCTTTTCAAATTTTGGCACCAAGATTTCCATTGTTCACATTAGCGCCGCTATGTGCATCCTCTCCGCCTTCGCTCTTCATTTGGAATCCAAGTCTTCAATAGTGTCTGTGTTTTTGCGGGGCGAGCATAGAGTTAAGCAACAACGGCGAGACGATGTGCGGACAAGCAAACGTACGTTACATGCCATGTTTTTACTACCCAAATTTTCATTCTGAAGTTTTCCTACTTTTCAGCTCTTCCCATTCATCGTATTGCTCCCTGCCATTCATTCTTACAATTCAACGACCGATCTGTATCTCTAATTGCATCCATCATTGCTCCTAGTACTCCTACATTGCTTCTGCAGTTCATCACTTACAAAACAATAAAGGCATGAAGTCGTATTTAATTAAAGTGGGACAAATCTTGAATTTTGGGACTCGGACTGAAAATGGGACTCACACACCATAAAAGAAATTTCTGAATTGATTGCTTGAATAGAATTACACATGACACACATAGAATTGGGTTACTTGTTTTCCTCATAAATTTTACAAACCACTAGTTGAGAAAGTTTTCAAACTTCTCAATATTATGCACCCTCATACAATGATATAGCATGGAGGTTGCTCATGGCCTTGTCCATCTCCTTTCTTGGGATCTTGTGTGTGTTGTCTTTTGCAATGTGAGAACTTGGATATGACCATACCACACATTCCACCAATTCCCTCCTTTGAGGGTCAGCATAATTTGGCCTCCACTTCTTCTCCCAAAGATCGCTGTATTGCTCCTTCAAGTTGCCCTTCTTGTGCCTCCCAATGGGCTCCCAATATTGAATTTGGAATCCGGGACGCAACTCCTCTCCATCGAGGCATAGTGGTGGTCACATCGAGAGTGCCACCCCTAACCATATTGGACAGTCCTCATCATCGCCTTACTAGCACAAAGTATCCTTCCTTGATGTCCTCAAAGGGATCCCACTCAGAAGATCAAACCACTTCGGCTTTGAGGCCTTACTTCCCACAAACCACTTGGGACCCAAGTGAGCATTCTTAGACGTGCTTGCACCTTGAGAACCCTCCCATCTTGACTCTGGCAAGAACCCGCCTCTTAGCTCCCTCCCACATGGTCTGTTCGGTTTCTAAGCATGTTACAACTTTCTCCCAAGGTTTTGATTAGGGAGTCCATTTGATTTTTCTTAAGAGTGGAGGTGTGCTTTCCATTTCAACATCATCCTAGTGCGTTATGTAATCCTTGATGCCCTTCACCCGGTTGGCTAGAGTCTTTGACCTGCCTTGAAGGGAGGTAGTGGTTTTGGCTGCCCTTTAGGAATGAGAACTTCACCAAAGAACACCCCTTTGCCACAACTTCGATACCTTGTACACGTGCATCCACAACTTGTCACCTGGTCTCCACTTATATTGCATGATTGGTATTCCATCCCTAACCCAAAACTTGAATTGAAGTGGCTTTGTGTGTCCTGTCAAACCGGTCCTTGCCATCTAGCAAGTATCCTTCTACAAATGATTTCCAATCAAGCAACCTCATCCATCAAGAAAGCCATTGGGTTGGGGTCAATGCAGCTCTCAAACACATCCATTAGTTCAGGGAGAGTGGTCACGTTTTCTCTCTTGAGCTTGGTGGAGAAAGTTCCAAAGAATCCATCAATATCATCATGCGTATGCCCAACCATCATGAATCCCACTTTCACAACTTTGAATACTCCCACTGCTGTCAAGTATGACATTGCCCCAAACATCCATCTATTCTTGTTTTCTTTCCAACAGTTGTCCAACTGAACACATAGCTCCTCAGGCAGTGATTTCTCTAGTAAGGGGAAATCATCCCAAGTCCTCCTTGATTCACTAGGCACCTTGGATCCTGCTGAGGAAGACCAGGAGTTCTAAATTGCAGGACGCAAAGGATTATGCCACAGTCCTAAAGCGACAGCGTGCGTTAGAAGAAGGCATCACGGAGTTCTGCAACGTTGCATCTAATGAATACCATGAATTTGATTATTACAAGGAAAAGGCTGCCCTTGATGAGGAAGACATGAAGGAATTGAACCGTCTATGTCAACCCTACATCAACACCAAGCTGAAGCGTAACGTCAAAACCCTTCCTTTCCCTCGAACGTGCTATGGCAATTACAAAAGGAAGCTTGGATTCGGGTGGTCCCATTTAAAGGCGACGATAGCTCCCCCCATTTCTGTTACTTTGGGACACAAGGGATTTGGTGGTCCGAACCGCACTGGACCGTGGCACTATTTGCCATCAATATGATCAAGACCCCACCCTTTTTTGACAAAGCTGACATAGAGCAAGTGGTACAAGGCGTGTCGGACATGACCGACCTGGATACTTTCGGTTTCCTTGTCTTTTGCATGCTTAGGGCAATCAAACAACCTTCTGTCTCCCAATGGGCAGTGATATTAACTTCACCAACAAGATCATGCACTCCATATACGAACTTGATCATGAGTGCAGACTTGGCTTGCCGAAGGCACCAAGCTTTGCCAACATAGTTTTGGTTTTGATTTCAAGATCGGCGGTCGACCTGGATAAGTGGTGGTCTAGCGAGCATCATTATCTCGACAAGTTCATGATCTCTCAAGAGCGGTCTGGAACCACGGAAGGGGGCAGGTTTATGGAGGATGTTCCATCGATGGACAAGGTCAGCAAGGATGGTGCGACCGGTCCTATACATAGAATTCCTATCCGGCCAAGAGTTATCAAGTACTTCATAACCAGCTTGGTCGAGGAAGATCAAATTGTATGCGAGTGGTACATGAATGGCCTGTTCTCTCAGGGGGCTATGCTGTTTGGAATGAAACCTATATCCGTGGTTGGAAATAAGGACATGGTTGAAACCATTCAGTCATACTTGGATCTGCTTCATGAGCATTTCAAGGGGAGGAAGACAAATGGAAGCGATAAAGACGGCGAGGGGCGAGGGAGACAAACCCCGGAGGCGACGAGGATGTCGAAGGATTGGACCAGAATGCTGCCGAAAACATTATTGAAAACCTGAGATTGAGGTGAGTTTACTTTGCTCTAACGGTGTTTCTCGACTAGCGAGTCGAGAAAACTCGTTTCCTTTCAATACCTTTTCTTGTCATTCTCGACTCGCGAGTCGAGAATACTCGTTTCCTTTCTGACAGTTGTCATCATTTCAGGGAATTCGAGCTCAACGAGTCCGGATCATTGTCAATGGATTCCAACGGTTCACGTCGCGAGGAGAATGCGAATGAAAATCCAGAGCAAGACACTTTCGCCACGGCCGTAAAGAACACGAAAAGTTAATGATCCCGCATTTGGATCCCGATGAACCGGAAATATGGTCGAGCCAAACTCAAATCGGGATCCATTGGGTCCCACCAAGCTTGTAATATTTGACGTCAATGGAGTATTAGCTGCAGTATACCACGACAAAGACGTCCCCGAGATTAACACCTCGCAGATCCCAGTGAAAACAGAGCATAAAATAGTGTATCCGAGGCCCAGAGCTAAGGAAATTATTGAATGGTGCCTGGCACGGGGATTCGAAGTGGCCATATGGTCTTGTATGGCAAAGAAAAATATTGTCAATGTTCTTGGTGTTCTCGGCATTTCAGTTTTGAAGTTCAAGTTCGTTTGGGGAAACGAAAGGGTCGAGCATGTGAAGGACCTCGATCCAGCCATCACAAAGGGGAAGCCTATAATGGTGAAACGGCCGGGCCGGTGTTTATGAGCAATTCGGGACTTTGGCAAACACAACACAACACGATCATAGACGACTCCGCCTACAAGTGCTATCATAACGCGCAAAATACAATCATTGCTAAGCCATATCGACCTGAAGAATATGAGACAGATAGGTGGTTGTCCTTCGGACTCTGTCCTGTCTTGGCGGAATCCCTCTTTGCCATTCTTGTCGCCGATGTGCTTACGAACTATCCGAGCCTCACGGAACCCGATCCAGAGAGCAAGCCGATCATGAAAGCTATGGACGACAAATACTTTGGTGAACAAGAAGAGTGACCCCTGCTTTCAGATAGTCAAATTGTGTGAATATTGTAATCGAACTTGAACACATGTATTGACCATTTTGTAATGAATATACTTGTATATTGAGTTTTCGATGCCTTTCTCGACTCACGAGTCGAGAAAGGCATGCTTGTCGTGTTGATGAAATGCTTGTACAATCTATTATGATAATGCTTGTACATTGGGTTTCCTGGGACTTTCTCGACTCGCGAGTCGAGAAAGGCATGCTAGTTGTGTCGTTGACAAAAGCATTTGTATGCTTCCGTGTGTGATTGGATGCAAACATATTCTAATGAGAATGGTTGTACTTTGACTTTTATGGGCCTTTCTCGACTCGCGAGTCGAGAAAGACACTACTTCCGACGTCATTGGATGCAGTTGTATGGAATGAATGTTCTCCGTTGTAATTTGATTTCAACGTTCTTTTTGACTAATGACACCGTAATTGTTAATCATACTCTCCTTGCTCCGTGGTTCGTGCAATGATCCGACACCGGCCGCGAGATCCTTCGGGCATCCACGAGACCGCTCCAGGCGGCACGGATCCCCTCAAAGGCGGAAGAAAAAACCGTTCGAACAGATCCCTACACGCTACACTCTTGCCCGCCTTTGGGACAAGGTTGCTCGCCGAATTGAGAGGGTTGCTTTCGCTACACCACAGGAATAAAGAACGGGCGAAGAACAAAGAGAAAGTCCAGGAAGCTCAAGGCATATTGCAAGCATTGCATAACATCCACGGAGGTTGGGGAAGGAGCATATTCGATGAAAGGTGCGGGGAGGCGAGTGGAGAAGTCGGGTGGGATGTGTCGGCGGTAGCTCGAGAGGCACCTCCACGTGAGGCATTCCAAACTCTTCAGGTTGCCCCCCAAGGCTTCAGACGGCATGAAGAAGCCCACAAGTTAATCCCCTAAGGTGGACCACCTACCAAGATGATGTGATCAGAGTAGTGGCAAAGAAGACCGCCATGGTCTCTGCGTCCGATGTAAAATACATTGTATCTGTTCAATTTATTAATAAAAATTCTTTTTCAACTACATCTTTGGTTTCAAACTTTAATGAATTTCCTTTGTTTCAGTTGCATTGTTTTTGTTCTCGACTCGCGAACCTGGGAAAACTGCAGCACAGCTCGGATTCAGAGTTTTATTCAAAAATTCGAATTAAGGATAGTTTTCGGGTCGGGGTGCTACTTTTTATGTAAATTAACCGGGTTCCGAAAAAAAATGGGAATGGAATGAGTCCCACTTTAATTAAATACGACTTCATGACGGTGGAAGGATATCTATCCATAGGCTTGTGGGTGAGAATGCTATCCTTAACGAAGGATGACTATGGAGTTACATCGCCGGAGCGACATTCATACACAATGAATAGGTAGAACTATAGGTTCAAAATAAATGCTATGGATAGTATATTGCAAAAAAAAAAAAGGGAAGGGATGGGGGGAAGGGGTTTGAAGAGGAGGATATTTGCAAATTTGCACCCTCAATAATACATGGATCACACCATGCGAAAATGCATATGCACTTTGTAAATGTGTAGTGAGATTTCGGCGTCATGTGATCCTTGCTTCTTTTCTTCCCTCTTCTTGATTTATATTCACTCACCGAATCAAATATTTTTCTTTGGGCTATATTTATCGGATGTCGGGGGATTTGGGACTAGGGAAAAACATTACTTGCATCGTTGTTGTCTAACATATGGACATAAGAGACATGCTTTTCCAAGATATACATTCGAGGGCAATGGACATCTAGTTTTACGTTGTAAAATTGTGGGAGCCGAGCTTGAAAGTCGTCCCCATGACCTCGTTTAAGCGAATTGTGCAAGCCTTATGAGAATGGTGTCCTTTCAATGAAGAAATGTTTGATAAGACGTGCATCCGGGTTGTTGAAAAAATGAGTTACAAAATATTTGCTCCATTAGAGGTGTTTACTAATGCCCGCGACACAAAAGCTCCAAAGACATATTGTATAAAATGTCGCTTTCATGAGCCTTTGGATCAGTTAACTCAAAGTGTCACATATGGAAACATTGTTAGGTTTGATAAAATAACATAAAAATCTTATTTAATAAAGCTTTGGTTGTTGGTAAAGTGTTGGCTTATTGATTATGTGTTTGTATTTTGCTTTGGGACCCTCTTTGAAAAAGTTAAGTTCATAAAATATAATATAACTTGGAATGATACATATTTTATATGCAAATGGGAGACTATTGATGAGGGACTTGGTGTTATTATCTATTGACAACAAACAAGAAAGTGGATCACACCATGCGAATTTAGTATATTCCAACCTTTTAGCTTATACAAAATTAAGCTTGGTGTGATCTTTTTGGAAAAACATGACTTCCTATAGTAAAATTACTTTGATTATCTTTTAATAAAAGAAATATATATGTGTCTTATTTGAAGTTAAGTATGGATATGTGACGTGCTCATTTATTGATAAAGTGTTTGCTTTTTGAAAAGGGCTAATAACTTTATGTACTACTAGAGTTGGTAAAGTATTTTAGATGCAAATAGGATGCTTGATGTGATCCTTCTTAAAAAAAAAAAGATATGCTCTTTGAAAAGGACTAATAACTTTATGCACTTGGGGTGGTAAAGCATTAAATGAGAAGGGGGTACTTGTGTTTAATTTTAATTTGACAACAAATAAGAAAGTGGGATCACACGATCTTAATTTAGTGTGTTCCATTTTTGTTGCATATGTACTATTAAGCTTGGTGTGATCCTTCTTGAAAAATAATATGCTCTTTGAAAAGGGATAATGACTTATGTACTTAAGAGTGGTAAAGCATTTTAGATACAAATAGGAATGAGTACTTGTGTTTAATTTTAATTTGACAACAAATAAGAAAGTGGATCACACCATGCGAATTTAGTGTGTCCCTTTTTTTTTTTGCATATGTATTATTAAGCTTGGTGTGATCCATCTTGAAAAAAATAGCTTTCAAGGAAAAGGAAAGAAAGAAATATCTTATTTAAAGTGTAAAGTGTTAGTATATAAAGTGTTGGTTTATTAAAATACTATTTGTTTACGCTAAGTTGTAAGTTGAATATTTGTGTTTCTATTTACTTTTTTACGCAAGGATCACACCAGGCGAATTTCTTATATGCAATTACTTCTGCGCATGAAGATTTCGCATCATATGATCCTCTTTAAACAAGGATGGCTTTGACCTTCAATGTTCATAAATTTTATGAATGTTTGCATATAAGAATGTCACATATCATATTTTCTTAAAAAATGGTCATCAAATGGATAACTAGTCAAAGAGTTCTTCTACTACTTAAAGGCTTTCAAGACTCATTTTTGCTATAATTTAAATAGCAATAGAGTTTTAAAGGAATCTATTGTTAAAGGTAGTCAAAGACTTCTTGTATTAGCGGTATCTAAACACAAACACCATAACCTTTGTACTTCAAGAATGTATAAACCCTTCACATTGCAAAGTATAATGTCATTTATTAGCATCTTCACGGACATTTCCCCTTCCTTACCGGTCGAATGCCTTCATCCTCTCTCAATCTCTCACAATATCCTAGGAGGACAGAGTTACCGTCACCACAAAATCGGACTAAACTTGAAACGTCCTGAAATGACGGTTTCTTGCCACTCAACGGATCCAATGGATATAAACTGCCATCCGCCCAGATGTCAACACTTTTGAGCACGCAAGACACAACACGCCGAGGTCTAAATTCTTATTTTTAGACCTCCTTTTTGCGATTGAAGACTGGAGCATATTCGGTGAGTCGGTTGGATCCTTATCCACACATCATTTGGAGCTTCCATACTGCGTGGATCGCACGGCGTGAAATGAAGGTGTACAATTTTTATGCCCCAAAGACAATTAAACCCTTCGTGTGAGCCGAAGCGTCAGTACTAACCTCGTTTTGAAATTTGCAACGTGCACATGGAAATCGAAAAGTCCATTCTCCTACAATCCATGCTTTTATACATTAAGCAAATTCAAATTTCGAATTGTAGGGGCGGAAAGTTTGTATTGGGATGAAGTAAAGATCCCGGTTAATCTTTGGGTTCACATGGACCTGATCATGGCCGGCTTAAAACCTCACGAACTTGGGCTGAGGCAAAAAATCAGCCCCGCTTTGGAAAATCAGCCCTTGCAAGATCCAACTTGGCGTGATGCAAAATAAATTTTTTATCGAAGGTCGACTCGCCGGAACTTCGTGCGGAGGGCCTAAACTTCTCCATGTGAACCACCCATAAAGCGAAGCCTTGGCCCGAAATGAAAGTCGATACAAAGCTTCAACCTACACATTCAAATTTTGAAATGTGGAAGGCGGAAGCTTGTATGGCCATGGCCTCTAAATGAAAATAAGCGCAAGAATCGGTGACACACGACGCTTGGTATCGACAAATCAAGAGGCACCGCCATGAGTTGCGTGTATGCTATAATGCAAGTGGCTTTTTAGAAGCGCCACATGTTGCATCAGCCCCCGACAACCAACGAAATTAAATACATATGGCGCCATGAATGCGCAATCCCCCTTATCCCGGAGAATATTCCAAGTAAATGTGTAATGATGAGATTTTGGTATCATAGGTGGCATGGGAAAAAAGGAGCGGAAATATGACGTGGAATGGCTGATAGGAGGCCATTTTGAGACCCCAAATCCGCCCTAATGTTTGGAAGCTAGCCAAAGTAACCGGCGTTCTTGAGATAAGGATTTAGCACGAGATCGGGAGCTACGGGAGCTTGGTGGCCGTTGCCCGCAAAGGCAAGGGCCTCCGGGCGGAGCACATGAGCAACTCGCCATTGCACGCGAGATGGCAAGACATGACAACGCGTCTGCAAGAGCTGAGCTCCAGACTCCGGAGAACAGAAACCACAGCAAAGAACACACCAACCCCGCGAACCCACCAACCTACAGGGCGTCAACCTGCAACACCTGCTGCGGACACATCGGATCACGCCGGGCCGCCACCACCCAGGCGCCGGCCACAGCCTATGCCTCACCCACCTCAACCAACACACGGTGCGGCCCCGCCAACTCCGAGAACGTAGAGACGCTAGGAGCCGCAATGTGGTAGTGCGAGGCATGACGGAGGAATCGGGAGAACATCTCACTTCCCGACTCCAGATACGCAGATCTTGGACCGGATGATGTTCCCAGCACCTGTGACCATTGGAAAGGCGAGTCGTCATGGAATTCAGCGCCTTGATCGCCCCCAGGTGGTCATCTTCACGCGATTGAGAGCGTGCGAAGCGGGTGGCCATCCCGCGTCCGGGCGAAGTTGAAGGGGACGGCTCAGACGCGTTGACCGACTTGACCCCAAGCCTGAAGAGACCCGAAACGCGTGAAGAGCGGCCAAAGTCGGGGACCGCCGACATGGAGGGGCAGGGGGCTGGTCCGGGAAGGATGCGAATTCGAGACGACCAAACAGGGATGCGAGCACTCCGGCCCTCGAGTCCCCCTCGAGGGGGCCCCAGCCGCAATGCATATCCACATCTTCCACTCCCCACAGGACCACCACTACCATCGACTGAAGTGGCGATGCATGCCACTAAATAGGGATCGTGTGCCTCGGCGGGTATCCCGGAATTGCCGTGGCTTTCCATGGCGAAGGGATCTCCTCAATTCCGCCGCCATGGACATGGACCTTATCTTCCTCATGGAAACATGGGAACATCTTTGGTCACAAGGCTACCTGATTTGCCGGGATACCCGGCGCTACTCGCCTTCAATGAGTGCACCGAACGAGGACACCGGAGGAATTGCGTGTTACTACCCGGCGGCCTTTGGCCCAATCGGTCTCCCCGCAAGGCGCATGTGCACAACAGATACCAGGTAGATGCGAGTGCGAGACAGCGATGGCAGCCCTCTCTTTTGTGGCGGCTTGCTACTTCCCACATGTTGAAAGCAACTTTTACCACACGCACTTGGATGTGGGCCAGGCGAGAGCCCTATGTCGATCTATATGATGACATACGCCAGCATGCACAATTGGGCAAGGTCATGTTGCTTGGAGATTTCAATGCGCTTGCCCCGAGGCGGAAGATCCCAAAATTCGCACCTCTAACCGAGGATGTGTTGCAAATGGACCCCGCAGAGATGGTTTGGCCAAGGGCGTTAGATGACAGCCAGGTGACACGGTATGGCGGCACTGCTGTTGTTTGGCAATATCTTTGACCGGTCATTTGCAATGGGGCGGCACGCTGGTCGATCCTCTAGCCGCTTCACTTGTAGACAGGAGGAGAACGGGCGGCACCCGGTGTGGTGGATTACGTGCTAGCAGACGAGCAATGCCTACACTTGATCACTGCGCGGCTTAGGACGGGGACGGTGGTGGGGCGAGGAAGTAGACTCCTCACCATCGGCCCCTGTTCTTGCGGATAGATTGGCGAGCCAACCGAGCACCCATTGCCCCAACACCCCATGTACCACGGTTTAGCGTCACGGACTATGATCATCGGCGGTCTATGCGAGGATGCTTGAGCATGAGCTGCCGGGAGTCTTCTGACTCCCCACACTTCAACAAAGCGGCCCGGTTGAACGGCTCCTTCTAAGGGTAGGGGACAGATGCTTTGGGAGAGGCCGCTCTCGACGATCCACAGGGGCTGCAACCACCTTCCCCCGCAATCACTGGTTCGATGACAAATGTCGGGAGCTGAAACGATGGCTCCGCCAAGTGCTGGACCCCACCATTCGCCCGCAGGTCGTCCGTCAATACCGCTCCTTCCTCAAGACCAAGAAAGCCAGGTACCTTGCGAGCACCAACAACAGATGTTTGGTGCAGCTGGACCGCCACCCTAGGGCCTTCGAGAAAGGTCTTGAGTAAGCCCGCATGACCCACACAGAAATATTACCCCGGAACAATGGGTGAGATACTTACAGCAGCTGTATGACCCATTGGGAAGCCGGGCACCAGTACCTCCGCATAGACAGGCCTAGCACTGGTCATTACTGAAGGGGATGTCATAATGGGCCCCAACGCCTAAACGGGAAGGCGATGGATTTGGATGGTATGCGCAGTGAGCTTCTCAAGTGGGCGGGCCCCCAATGGTGTCGGTTCTCCACGGCACTCTTCAACGGGGCATTGCAAGAAGGCTTCCCCCGCCTTTGGACTACCGGTAGAGTTGTGCCCATATACAAAGCGGGGGACCCCCACGGCCCGACCAACTATCGTACCATTATGGTGGGTTGCCCGTCTTTGCCAAGTTGCTTGCCGGGATTCTTGAGCAAATGACCGACACTTTGGGCGGAGGGATGGAGAAGTCGCGGGCTCTCTCAGCGCAGTAGGCTTCCGCCCGGCATTCTACTATTGACCATATCTTCACTCTGCGAACACTCATAGAGGATAGCGGAATCAACGCCCGAGAATGATCTTTGCTTTGTGGATTTCGCAACGGCTTTTGACACGCGCCTCGGGATAAGTTGTGGGACGATTGAGGCGACTAGAGACCCCGTCGACTTGCAGAATGCTATATACGACTATACTGAGGCTTGCTCCGTTGCGTCTCACCTTGTCGGGGAGCCCGTTGTTAGTAGCATTGGGGTGCGCCAGGGCTGCCCTCTATCCTCGACGCTCTTTGGCTTGTACATTGACCGACCTAGAAGAATGGCTAGGCGAAAGCACCTGGGAGGCGCCAGTTGATGCACCACATAATTCGGCAACTCATTTATGCTGATGATGTTGCCCCCTCGCCGATATACCCCGGAGGACATGCAACGCCACCGGATGCTTTGGACACTTTCTCGCCAATTCAATCGACATGAGAGTTAACTTGGCCAAGACAAGGGTGTCACTGGTACCATCATCCGGCACCCACGCCTTCCCTCATTCACTTACCGGCGGTAGTGGAGGTGGCTCGATCTTATAAGTATTTGGGCATTCGGTTTTTCTACTACCACACCGGGATGCATCCATCGTGTTACGGTCACCGCAGTCGGAAAGCCCCAGATGCAATGCAAAACAACAATCCAAGGCGAAGCAGATGCATGGGGTCACCCGGGCACACTTGTTCGGGGCCTTGGTTGAACCGGTCCTCCTCTATGGGGCGTAAGTGTGGGGGCGGTGATATCCCTCACCACTTGGAACGATCTAGAGCGGTACAAAAGGCCTTCTTGGCCCGGCACCGGGAGTGAAATCCACGGTCCCATATCGGATCTTGCTCCAGAGAGACAGGGCTTCCTTCCATTCTGAGAGGGTCAGCTGTTGAACGTCACCTTATTTACTTCCGGAAGGTGGTGGCTATGGATGAAGCCCTACTGCCCAACCTTGCTTTGGCGGTGGCAATGGGCCCGCAAATGACTCAAAGCTTCTTTGGAAAGACAAGCAAGCCCAGTGGTTCTCATTGCACACGATGTGGACCAAAGCATACACCAAAGGAACGCTGCCTTGAAGCGGTGCTTGGATGCTTGCTTCATGGCCAAGCTTTGGGATCTGAAGGCCCCATCACATGTCAAGGTGGCAAATTATCGACAACGAGGTTAATCCCATGCTCACGAGGGGCCCACACCACTACCTGCACACCCATCTACCCATGAAAAGCGCAGGTGATTGCTTCCATTCAAGACAGTGCACACCACCTCCGCATTGAGACGGGGAGATGGATTCGCGAGCCGCGTGAGGACGAGAGTGTCCGGTCTTTGTCAGCGAGGCCCATTGAGGATAAAAGTCACGCCCTCGGGCCTTGTCCGTGCATACAAAGATATCCGGGCTCGGTATGCTCGGTTAGTTGTGCCCCAACAGGCCTTGCATGAGCTCTTGAGCACGGCCTCTGTAGGCTTTGTTGGGATCAGACCTCAGGGAGGTAATGGATCTGTAGGACTCGCTTATGCCCCCTCAATGACATTAACCTCACCACTTGTGATTATGTATATAATCGCGGTATGTCGGCATCCTTATTGCTACTAAGGTTTTTCCCCGAAAACCCTTCGGGGCGGAGGTTTTTTAATCCTGGTAGTAATACGCCTGCTGCTCTCTCTTTGTACTTGGGTCCCATAGGCCAGTTGGTCTCCGTGGACGATAAAATCATATTCTATTCTATTCTATTCTATAGAAATTTGGCGTCTAAATTGCTCATTCCTTTTAGGTGTCTGGCTCTTTAGAAACATATCACATAACTATATCTGATCTAATTTTATTGTGAAACATATGGTAAAATTGTGGGTTCAACTCCCACATGTTTGTTTGTTTTTTTTTTTTTTTTTTTTTTTTTTTTTTTGAAGGACGAAAGCCAAAAAGTTTATTAATGAGAGAAAAAGTACAAAATTTACATGTCTCATCTAACTGTGTAAGCACACAGAAATGCCACAGGAGCACGAGTCTGGAGCACAATGTACTTACTCCAGAACATTCCCTAAATCCTCTACTGCATTACACTATTAAATATCATATGCTCAAAATTAGGTTGTAAAATTATAGTGGTGAATTATTTGGTAATATTGCAGTGGTTAACCATTTGGTATCATGCAAAAAAAGTCATACTAGCGAATCCAAACCAACTATAATTATCATATATTGTTGTTACAATTAATCACTATAAACTCATACTACTCGTATGTTGTTACGATTAATCACTATAAATCATCGTAACATAAACAATTAAAATTACCATGTGTATATGCTAAGGAAGATAGATGGGATCGATAATCATTCTATTAAACTAGACATATTAAGCAATAATGCACATCATATATTTTAAGTTGTTATGAAGACTAACTATAACTATCATGTTCTACTACCATATCAAAAAACAATGATCTTTTATCACGTCATGGAATTGTACTGATGAACTATAATGTATAACCAGATATGGTTTGCAAACTTTTTGGCCCACATACCGGTAATGATTTTAAGATTTGGTTTTCACTAATAAATCATTGCAAAAAAATCATACTGATTCAATTTTGGGGGCCTTGTGGTGGAGTGTGGTGGACATGGTGGAGTGTGGTGGTGGGAGATGGTAGAGTGTAGTGGTGGGAGATGGTGGGGTGTGGTGTGGGACATGGTGGATGCCAACAACTCACCACTCACCAGACCACACATACCTCATCTATCATTCTAGCATCCATTGCACGAAATGCCCCATAGATGGCATCATAGAGACACAACATGACAATACAGCCAACATGATGCAAAATGGTAGTAGACATACCTGATTCTTGAAGTGGATTTGAGGTTACCTTTTCTGTGTTGATAGAAACAATCTAGGTCAAGCTTGAGATTTTTTTCTGTTGTAACACAACTAATAATTGAACATATCTGCAATGGCATGTTTTGGTCTCAGAACATTGCTCTGCTTTTCTGTTTTGATTGTGAGTTCGGATTGAATGTGTGGTCTAGAGGAACCTGATTTGGGTTTTTCCCTATCATCTTCATTTTTTTTTTTGAGGGCAAGGTTGTTTTTATATTTCATCTAAGAAAGATACATCCGATGGTATATCATTGCAGACATACCTAATAGGTGCATGATACTATTCGGCCAAAATTCATGATCCATATGCAAAGGATACATGATGCCAAAATGTGTTACATGGTCCTTATAAAAGGGATCTATGTACCATAGTAATACAGCTATACTAATAAACTGTTTAACCAAGATAATATAGCGTTTTTGCATCGAAAAAGTTTCCTTTGGGTCTGCTTTCCCACTTCAGTCCTCATCCAAGAAATCCTCTATTGTAATATCGAACTCTCCGGTTCCAAGGATTGTAAGGAGAGTGTCCAAAGACACAAGTCCGAAGTTTGTAAAATCAAGGAGCAAGAACGTTGGCCTCTCTTTTCTCACGCCACTTATGGTAAAGAGAGGTGAAGTAAGGCTTAAGACCTGTATACCTCCACACTTCAGCCCGTTTCAAAGACTTTCTTAATGGCCTTAACATGTATAACCGCTTTGCTTGAGCTGGATCAGCCTTTCCTCGATTCGGCTTTGAGACAATTGGGTATCTTCATCCTCCTGAATCTTGACCACTCCCATTGCTCGATCCATACTCCCAACTCTATTGAGCCTCCTCTCATGCATCCGCGGCGTACATCATCTGAAATGGTTAGATTAGTTAGAAAGAAATCATATAAACCATAGAATTTCCCCAGAGAATTCCAAGCTGAATCATATTTCTTTCCTTCACTACAAGAGAAAAGGGGTAGTAGAGTCAGTTATAGCGTCAGAAGGATATTTTTGGTGTTTTTTGAGGTGAAAACAATGTTCTGTAGTTAATAGCAACACTTCTGATTAGATATTTCTCCGCTGCTAATTCTGATGATATATCTGATTCTATGTATGACGCTATATCATTTTAACCAATCTAATGCTATAACTGACGTTACAACTGACGCATGAGCTGATGCATTATGAGTCATAGGTGTTAGCATTAGGTTCGAGCATACATGTACTCTGACTCTAATTTTGATGCTATGTCTAATTCTAGAGATGACGCTATATCATTTTAACAAATCTAATGCTATAACGGACTCTATAGCTGATGTATGAGCTGATGCAATATGAGTCAAAGATGCTAGCATTAGGTTCAAGCATGCATGCCATCTGACTCTAGTCCTGACCTTACCATTGATGCTACACATGACTTTATATTGACCCCTAATTCTGACTTATGTCTGACATTATTGCCAGTTTTAATTCTGACTCTACTAATGACTCTATATTTGATGCTATTATTGACTCTATATCTAACCCTATATCTGACGCTACCATTGACTCTAATCCTGACCTTAGCATTGATGCTATGCCTGACTTTAAATTGACCTCTAATTCTGACTCTATGTCTGACACTATCATCAGTTCTAATTCTGACTCTACCAATGACTCTATGTTTGATGATATTATTGACTCTATATGTAACTCTATGTCTGACGCTACCGTTGACTCTTACCGTAGTATGAACTCTACTACTCAGGCTGACATATTTAACTCTTACTCGTATTTAATCACTCTTTCTCTATATTTTCTTCTTTCTCAAAGTCTTCATTTCATACCATTCTATTGGCAAGGCTACGAATATACCATAAAGTGTGCATTATCGTATTTGTCTCATATGATTCAAAAGTTCATCAATGTATAATACAAGCAATTGTATCAAGAGTATTTCAACACAATATTCTTCAACGACAATGAAATATACTTTAAAAATTTAGCTAGTGTTTGGTAATGTCATATAGCAAATACTATTCAACCTCTTCTCTTTCATCATCATCCAATTGCAAAAGGATCCGCAATACATGTCAATCTGCTTGAATTTCTCTGTCGTTCTCCTCATCGAAGTAGTCATCAAACATATGATGTTCTGAGCTATGCATTGGAGACCTCAACTGAAGGTCTTGGTGGTCCTCTAATTGTGAATCATGCTTGTGATCAATGGTTTCTTCAACTGGGTCAATTAACTCCAATTCAAGAGGAAGCGGGCTATCAGATGATGATCCTTAAGTGTCCCAATTAGAATCATTGAGGACATGCAAGGCAATAACTCTCTGAGAAGTTGGTTGTGAATTAACCACCATCCACCATTTCTTATCCCTAGGATTATCATGGAAAAAAACCTACTTTTTCTGACTAGGAAATATAAAAGTCTCGTCCAGATTTCTTAAGACATGTGAAGTGTCTACCTCATAGAATCCAGAAGGGTGTGCTCGAATGGTTTGACTTCTTCCTTGGGTTTGTATTTTGAACCATTTGGCCTTTAGTACATTCACATGGAATGAACGAAAGTTCAAATCCATGATTTTGGTGATAACTCCAACGTAATCCACATTGCCATCAGTAGAATTTATGTCCCTCATACTGCATTGACTCCTTTGAAGATAAAAAGTGATTATTTCGAAGTAAAAAATAACATGACCTTTGTCAACTTCCTCAAAACGAAAGTGTTGTCCATATGTCCACATTGAAGAATGGTATCTTATTTGCAAGTGAGAAGAAGAAACATTACTCATAGGCTCGAGTTAAAATATAACATTGCTTATAGTTTGTCCCATAGCCTACGGGCTCCCGTGGACGTTAATAAAATTTATTATTATTATTATTAGATTGATATCTCTAAATTATAAATAAGAATGAAAGCTCTATAATATGAATGTTACATGCAATAAAAAATTATAATAATTATACAATAAATAATAAAAAGCTCTATATAGGGCACATACAATAAAAAATTATACAATTACTAACATGAAAAAGAAGGGATAGCAACTCATTGCAATCTAGAGAGGGTTACACCCCCGCCCCAAGGACAAAAGAGGAAGCCAAGAAACTAGGCAGCCAACCAAGGTAAAGGGAAGTAGATATCCCCATATCATCAAGGAACCTGACCTGGATGAAACATTCAAACCATGCTATAGAGCTTACTAATCATATCCTGTCCACTGTGGACCCTAATGCCCCAAAGGACCTCACTTAGAAGAAAGGGGAAGTGGGATTTGCCCCCCCAACTAGAAACGCAGAGGCTGAGGTAGGACAAATGCCAGGCTTATGAGAAGCAATATGGCCAAGAAGAAGAAGGCTATCTCAATAGGAAGCAGGAGGAGCAGGGCCACCACCATCACCATGGAAAGTTGATAGGGCACATACAATAAAAGATTATACAATTACTAACATGAAAAAGGAGGGATAACAACTCGCTACAATCATTCCTTACCTCCATCCAACTAGAACATGGCGGACTCGTACCACCACCAAGTGTGCAATACATGCCTAGGGTTTGAACCCTTGACCATCTAGCCTTGGGATATGCCCCTTAGCCGAGTACCACAACCAAGAAGGTTGGGCACCATAATATAAAAGCATAATAAAGAGCAATATAGATAAGCACTATCACACAATGGGAGCTCCACCATGTAAAATTATTGAAAGGGAACAATTATTAAGCGCACCTCTTGCATAGAGAAGACAAACACAATATAAAATAAAAGACATATGATTTATGTTAATTATGGCAAATTAAGGTTCTGACCAACAAAACAAAGGAATACATCACCGTAATGCACACCTAGGCAGAATTACTGCATTTTTCTGCGGATTTTATCTCGCGCAATTCTCTCTCCGCCTGTGTATAGCGGTTCCGCCAATATTTTGTGGCTATGGCGGACTATGGCGGATCAACTGACCTTTCTTCAAATCTTCTGGCGATCAACTCTTCTGGCGACCTTCCTTCAAATCTCTCCGTTCTGACGCCAGCATAGGTAAGGAGAACACTGCTACCGGATGTTTGAAGGAGAGCAGCCTAAATAGCCAGAGATCTAGCCGGAATAGCTTCTTCATGAATAGCCTCTTCATGAATAGCCAGAGATCTAGCCGGAATAGCCTGAATAACCAGAGATCTAGCCTGAAGCAGAGCTTCTTCATTGAGGAAAGCAGAGAGCCAGAATAGCTGGAGATCTCTTCGTTTCGGAGATCTCTTCATTTCTAGAGCATTTATAGTATTGACCATTTGCATATAAAGGTGAATTGTACATAATTTCCAAAAGGATGCTTGATCAACCAAGGCGCTTGCCAACAAACATGCAAATGCCAATAGTTATATGTTGCAATTTGGCAGAATGGAACTTGGCAGATGTGAGGAGAATAGCATTATCGCTGCAACAACAATGAAGGATTGAATAATGTGTTTAAAATAAAGGCATTAGGTTCCTAGAATGCATTATAGAAATGTGCAAACAACTGTGGGCTTCTCCTTCGATTACAGCTAAGAAGGCTTCCACACTAGAAGCATATGAAACCTCTACATTATAGAATAACACTACTGCTTGAATAATGTTAGTGTAACAGCACTGCCATTCGGTCTGATATAGACATCATTGTGGACATGGAATGCAATTTATGTATGAATACAACCCTTAACTCAAATACCTCAATTATAAAGGCTAGGTTAGGTGATAACAATAAGAAATAATCTAAGCAAAACATACTCTTCCTTTGGAGGGACTCCACAAGGAATTACAAAAGCATATTACCTCTCATGCAATGAACAATCAACATCGTACCCATATGGGGGATCTCAAGCTCTCTTGAATGGATATATACAACAGAAGCATATTACCTCCCATGCAAGGAACACTCAGCATCATACCCATATAGGAGGATTAGAAGCTGTGCCATCTGGTAGCTCAAGGTATACAACCCTTGCTCATTTAGCCCCAGCACATGCATTGAGGCTCAAATTATTAATTAACTAAATTCAAATTTTGGTTCCTCAAATAATTTGTATCCTAGGTAAGGTAGCCAAATATTTACATTGCTCAATGCCATATCTCTAATATATAATTGTAATATGGAAGGTAAGGGCCCAGCTTAGGCGCTGGTGGCTTTAATAGGAATTTGTGATATGAGTTATACACGTGTCTACATACAAAAATTTTGGAAGACGGTAGTTTCTTCTGGAGGTTTCGGGTATGTACATGAAGCTTTCATCAATTTTCTGGAAGTTTCCAGCCTATTCTTTCAAGCGTTATATATAAAGGGCAAGGGCCAGATGCTTCGATCAATGCAAGAAGAAGCCAAGAATTCTGAGGAGGTTGCGGAATGGAGGGCAGAGCAGATCAATATCGCTGAAGAAGCCGAGAAGAGGATGCTGAAGGGAGAGTAAAGCCAGATCTAACAGCGCAGCGAAGTTCATCTGCCGTGGAAGGCATGCATGCGTCCAGGCTTTGATAGAGAATCTTTGGCATCTGTTATTCAGTGGCAGAGGAGCAGGGCATGGAACAAATTGGGTTTTTCACTTGAAGCACTGGCAACATGCCAGATACTAGATCTTTTCCAAAATATTTTGTGCTCTGGCCAATATCCACTCCAAGTGATTCCAATAACAATAACAGGTAAAATTGAAAAAATGAACTCCAAATTGCACTGTTTGTATGATCTAATGCAGTTTGCAGTCTCAGCTCTCAGTATCTATCGCAGATGCCAAGCCAGAAGTGGATAAGCTATAGGAAGAAATTTGAAGTTTCAAATTTGTCTAAAGCCCCATTTTTAATCTGCATAATGGTGTTCATTTGTTCGTGGCCTTTGAAGAGGCAAATCCATTTGTAGACATTTGAAAAATTATACGAGATTTTCTATTTGCTAGGATGTTATTATCGATCATCCTTAGTTGTTGTTTGTGTTTAGTGCAACTGGTAGGCTGCATTCTACTTGCTGTCATCATTAATATCCTGCAAATAAATCACATTATGCATGGCGTTTGCTAAAGCTCTTGATATGTTCATTGTAGGTTCATGAGAAAAACCATATGTATTGCAAAACGAGTACTTTTTACTAAAGCACGACCACTGTAAGTGTTCAAGTGGTGTTGTTTTACCTTCAAGTGGATGCAGTATGTTATCTGAACAAGTTTATAAGTTATTTACCAGCAGATGTGGGGGTTAGAGTGCGCAGATTGGAGGCATGCCACAGAGGTCAAGACATCAATGTAAACTCCAGAGAAACAGCTGAGGCAGAAAATATTCGAACAGATACCTTCAGAGGCTCTAGCGGGCTAAAAGTGGTGTTTCATCCAATTGAAACCATCGTTGGAATCGAACTATAGATATCGTTATCTCCGGGCTCTTGCAGTATGATAAAAATAGCTTGAAAACATTTCAAAGAAACAATAAGGTCTTGCGCACAGGCCAGGACTGCATACACCCAACCGGATACTAGTTACCCAAATGCCAGTCCTTGAAATAAATATAATGACGAGACAGTATTTCCTGAACTATATGCTTCTATGTAATCTACTGCATATATTGTGCTTCAATTTTTTTGTGTTGCACTCTTCATTTGAAGTGCAGTACATTATCTGGATGTTGAAATAGAATTTTGAAAATCCATCTTTTTGCATGGTATTTTAGTTGCCCCAAAATATATATATGTAACTGGTAGAACAACCCTTTTGCAATGGAAATCTCATGTACTGTGAGTTATCTTGAATAGATCCTATTTATACTTTTGGATCGCAAAGTAAAGTAAAGAGCATTGCATATCTGAGCACAATAGAAAGGGCTTCTGTCAAAACGATTCCTGTTTCTCAAAGTTGTATTGTTCATTGTATAGAAAGAACTTCTGTCAAGACGATTCCTGTTTCTCAAGACAAAAATAAATAGAAGTTGTGTCCATGCACATAAGGAACAACATATCGAGCAAAAAGAAATCCAAAGCTACATTTCATGTGAAATTAGGATATTTCATCAAAATGATGGACGAATTTGAAGAGACCTTATGACACATTTCATTAAGAAACGTTGATTTTTATTTCGTCATAAGGCTTTGATGACTTTGAGTTCTTTTTTCAGGAAGCAGCTCACAATAACATGTAGTGAACATGTAGTGAGATAATGGCAGTACATATTTTGCCATGTGCTCTTAATTTGAGCGTCCTCGGAGTAATTGTAAATCTATTAATGCATTATCAGCAATTTGAGCGTCCTTGGAGTAATTGTAAATCTATTAATGCATTATCAGCATTATTTTTATCTGCTGCCCTCGGAGTAATTGTAAATCGATTAATGCATTATCAGCATTATTTTTATCTGCTGCTCAATCAAATCAACCTAACACAATTCACTCTCCATGGCAGTACATATTTTGCCAAGATTCAGGGCTATGTGCTCTTATTTTGAGCATCCTCTGTAAATGTATTAATGCAATAGCGACATTATTTTTATCTACTGCCCAAACAAATCAACCTAACAAAATTAAGACTCCTTGGTCGGTCGCACACAAATGTAAGTAGCATTATTAATGGCACTATTAATATGAATTAAACCCATGCATATGAGTTGTGATCATATTAGTAGCATTTGCTATTATTTCAAATGTCCAATTATTCTTCCACTAACTTCACAAAAGTACCATCTCCAGAAAATACGTGTCATAAGCATTTGTGATGGAGCAAATCTCCCTTATCAAACATATAGCATCAACAACTGAATGACAATGAGGTACTCTAATCCTTAATACACATATAAGCATTCATTAAAGCTCTTGTGTACATAGGCACCTACTAAGAACCAAACCAGTGGCGGCGAAGGCCGCCACGACAAATTCTTGTATTGATAACCCTATTGGATAAAACTAAAAGTGACTATATGGTCAAAACATACAAAAGTTCATGAGTTATTTTTGGAAGATCAAAAAGTTGAATGAAAGTGGATTTTTTCAAAACATTGGCTTTCCGTTTTCGCGCTCAAGGGAGGTTTTCGGCAAACCCTAATCCAATCTTATCTGATTTTTTTTCGTCTCGGGTTTTCCTAAGTTCGGCCAGTTAGGAGCAGCTAGGAATCGTCAAAACCTCGAAGGTTTTGTGGCAATAGAATTTCGGATTTTGGCCAGGTAGGTTCTGTCTCTCCTTTTCTTTCTTCCCTCTGTTTTTTTGTCATGCATGCCTTTCAGCTTTCTTGACGAACGACGTCATTGTGGTAAGAGATTTTCGTCATTTGAGGGCGTTCTTCTTTCAAGAATTCGTTGAAGGTGCTGCTTTTTCCATGATTTTTATTTTCTCTATAATCTGTGCATGAATCTCTCCGTAATCGTTACCTTCACATTTTGCTTTGCTTTTTGCATTCTGCAGGTACTATGAATCATCAAATGAAACAAACCTATTATTCTTAAGTACGAGTTACAGGTGGCAGACTAAGAGGAGAGGTAGATCTGAAACTTTTTTTCTGCACGGATTGGATTTTGCCAGAATCATTTATGTCCTTTTCTATCTTTTCTATCTTGAAGTATGAAAATGCCAGAACTGTGAAAGTGTTTGCTATGTTAAGTTATTGAATCTGCTATGCCACATGCGTATCTTTTACTCTGACAAATAGAAGAGAAGATAAAGGTAAATGGTAGATACCTTTTCAAAGAAATATGGTTAAGTTTCGCAATTGTTAATTAATAAAGGCGTTTAATTTTACAATTACAGGGGTGACAATAGGGATTGTTTCAAGGTAGCAACTACACCACACTGTTCTTGAAGATGTCACGAACATGGTATTAGATCTGGTTATTTATGAACATGGTATTAGATTATTAAAGCTTGATTCAAAGTCTGGGGGCCAAATGATGATGCTGTATCATTAGGACTAGAACAGCCTATGCAGCAATTATGCTATTACATCCATGCAATACATCCAACTCTTCAGTAACCTACATCAGGCTTAACGCTTATGTAGCTCTCCAACATAAAAGCAAATGTTCAAGTCATCAAATTTTCTGATAAACTGCATTATTCAAACTCAATCTTGCCAATGGAAATAGAATGTAGGGCATTATATTTGAGAGCTTTCTCATAGGACACACGCTGCAGCTGCACAAGCAGCAGCCATTGAGGAGGTGGGTTGGCTGAACCTTTATGATTATTGATGTTCAATATTCTTTTCTCCGTTACAGGTGCTTCCTTTTCTCTTAGGAGACTTAGGTGAATTACATAATGAGAACATGGACAGACAGGTTGTCTTGAGTGTAGCAAATCAATATCGTACATTCATAACAGCTAAAAACAGGGAAATCTGATGCCTGTTGTCAATAGATAAGCTTGGCCCTACTCTCATTGACAGGTCATGTGCATGCATTTTGATAATGCTGCTTATGGCATGTGTTGGTGAATGAACTCTGTCACTACAGGTTAACCTAACTAGAAAAATTCTTTACCTGCAGCTTGTTATACTTTATTTGATGGATGTGTCTTTTCTGCCACTACCTTGTCAATTGTTGTTGTATATGGTGCAAATTTGATTTTAAACGGGAAAATGACTACTGGTTCATTGACGGCTTTCATCCTTTATAGCCTTATTATAGCCTTACAGGTTTGGTGTGCAATCAAGGTTTTACTTGTCATTAAGTCATGCATTTCAAAAGTATATGTGCTGAACGTTTTTCCTTTCTAGTTGTCATATCTCAATCATCAATTTCAAGTCTTTATACAACTTCAATGAAGGCAGCAGGCGCCAGGCCAGCAGGAGGATTTTTCAGCTTCTAGACAGGTATAATCATTGCCGATGACCGGAGATAAATGTCTGCTGAGGTATGCAAATCTTACCTCATTACTCTAACTAGTCTCCACATGTTGATTGATTGTAGAATATCTATAGTGATACTTCTCCTGCAGAAATGCAGTTGAAGGAGGTCTGGTTTCCTTATTCTTCACGTCCAAGAGATTGGTTTCTTCAGGTGAGTTAACATTTCATTTAACTGGAAATGATACACCTTTGTTTTCCATCGTCGAACAATGGCATGGTCTCCATTTCCAAATGCGAAACTCAAGCTGCATAATTTATTCTTGTCCTTTAAGTTTCGGATCTTCTTTTAAGTTTTCCCTCAAACAACTTTTGAGCTCTTTCCAAACAAGTCTGATCTTATTGCAGAGAATCAAATTGTCCATTTCAAATGTACAATCTATATAGCTTACATAAATTAGATGATTTAGCTTTATTTCTAACACAATTTATTTTATCTCTTTTGATCAGCATAATTTGTTTTACCTGTGTTGATCTCTTATATTTGAAAAGCTTAAATTTGCTTATAGTGATATTTACTTCTTTGTGGTGGGTTGAACGGCAATATCAGGGTTCAAATCCCTGGGCCCATTTGGGCTATCTAATATACATTGACATAAGGGCTGACTCTAATTTTGATGATAGGACTGCTCTAAATTTTGATGCTAGATCTGACTTTATGTTTGATGCAAAATCGACTCAATGTTGACTTTAATTTTGACACAATCTTGATGCTAATGCTGACTCCAACTCTGACGCCAATTCTGATGCTAATTCTGACTCCAATGCTAACGCCAATTCTGACTCTAATTTTGTGTCTAATTTTGATGCAAATCTGACTCAATATTAACTTTAATTTTGATGCAATATTGATGCTAATTCTGACTCCGACTCTGATGCTAATTCTGACTCCAATGCTGATGCCAATTTTGACTCTAGTTCTGTGCCTAATTTTGATGCAAATTCTGACTCTAATCTTGATGCTAAATTCTAACGTTAATCCTGTCGTTTAAACGACAGAACGTAGAGTCAGTTGTAACGTCAGCTGTAATGTCAGTTAAAAGGTTTTCTCCCATTTTTTTCAGTTTAAGTTTATAACTAAGATCTGACTCTAAAACTGACTCTAATACCCCATTCCTCTTGTAGTGCTTTGAGCATCCTGTGAGCTATGGCAGTGATTTGGATAATGTCTACAAAAGCTCTCTTAAGCCAAATGATGGAAGGAGGTTGATTATTAATCACAACCCTGTTTCTATGTAGCCAGACAACCCAGCAGCTCAAAGTTCTTGTGGTACTCTCCAGTCTATCATTGGTATCCCAAAAACTAAGCAAATTTTGATCAGTAGGGGCTCCTTTATTAATCTGGGCAGACCAACTCCAAAATTCAGTTAACCATGAACATGTGAAGACATGATTTGAAGTTTCCAGCTGTCCACACTGAGGGCATAAACCTGATACAGACTTATCAAATTTAGCTCTTTTTTTATTTGTTTGCAAACTTTGGTGTACTGCCAGCCACCTAAAGGCTTTAATTTTATTTGCAGAATAACTTGACCATCCTTGAGCACATATATCTGCAAGTTTGTCTTCATTACACTGCCATAGGGGACCTGCCTTGGATGGTTTATTTGGCACCAGAGCTTTGTAAATTTCTCTGACCGAATTCTCTTTTTCCCTGATAAGAGAATCAATCGTGGAACCACTCATATCCTATAATAAGATCGAGACTTTCAATAATATAGTTCCAAGTAATGGCTCATTAAGGTTATCATCCATCCTCGAACAATAAAGTTAAGATGTTACCGAACCATTCCTTATTATTCAAATGCCATGTACTTGAGTTGTTACTAAACTCATCATATCCTTCTATCCTGCTCATAACAACCCTGAAAATTTCTTTGTCTAGTTCAGATCCGTTTGTCTTCTCTGCAAATTCCTCCCAAGACATCCATCTATCCTGTATTCTGAGATCCTCAAATGTTTTAATTCCATTCTTATGCCACTGCATATACTTCTGTGGGTGTTTCAAAGCAAGACAACCTATATTTTCTGGTGCAAAATCAGGGTGCCAAAAGAAATTCACCTCTTTACATGTAGCATCAATATTAGGAGGTCTATAGCACAATGATGCATTGTTCCAGGCCTCCAGCATCCTTTTAAGAATGTTAGAAGTACCTGGGCAAGGGGACAATTGGAAGAAAGCCAAGTCTGGAAGTTGATGTTTTAGAGTAGGATTCCTGAATCCAATATTTCACCAATTGTAAAGCAGGGGATGGCTTTGTGGCAAAAATTGCTTTCCATATCATTTTAGCTGCTAGTGCCTGAGCTTGAATGAACATGTCCTTACAGCCCATACCTCCTTCTTTTTTAGATTTAATTAGGTCTGCCCATGCCTCCTTGTGAGAGCCTTGCCATATAAATTTCCTTATTGCTGCCTCCATTTTATTGTAAGAGTTTTTGTCTCCAACTATAGCAGACGAGAAGTACACATGTGTGCTACTTATTACAGCATTTGCAATTTCAATTCTTCCTGCCAGAGATAATGAGGAGGTATACATGGACAACTTCTTCTTTATTCTGGTCACAATGGGTTCCCATATACCCTGCAAAGAACTGTTAATTGACAAAGGAATTCCCAGGATACTTGTGGCAGAATTGGAGCTTAACACTTTGATCCCTTGTAGCATTGTATCTTGTGAGTCATAAATTATGGCACTCTTGTTTTTGTTTAGTCTGACTCCTGCAGCATCACCAAATTTATCCATAGCTGACAGAAAGTTTTCCAAACTCTTATCTTCTTTATCCAAAAATACAAAAGTATCGTCTGCATATTGCATCATAGTGAAGGGACCTTTATTATCTGGTAGCTGAAGGCTCTTGCTGAATTTACATTAAAGCTCCAAACCTTTTGGTAGACATTGCTTGGAAGCCCAATATGTGTCATAGCTTTCTCTAAGAACTGCCAGCTTATTGTATCATATGCCCTTTTGAAATCCAACTTGAGTAACATACAATTTTGTCCTGATCTTTTGTTCCAATGCAGACCTTCAGCAGCTCCAATATAATTTTCCATTATATTCCTCTGAGGTAAAAAAGATGATTGGCAGGGATTAATTGTTGAGTGCAGAAACATTTTTAATCTGTTTGCCAATATCTTAGCTAAGACTTTGTAGCTTGTGTTTGTTAAAGAAATCGGTCTCCAGTCCCCAATCCCTTTTGGACAATCCACCTTTGGAATAAGTGTAATGTGTCCAGCATTTATGGATGGGTTGAGGCTAGTGGCTTTCCAAGAGCCTTGAAAAAAAGTTATCAAGTCATCTTTCATTATTTCCCAAAATTCCATAGAATTCGGGCTGGAATCCATCTGGTCCAGGGCTTTTCCCAGCAGCCATAGATTTGAGAGTCTCCCAAATTTCTTTCTCTTGGGGAACTGCTAAAAGTTCATCATCTTTTAACTCCTCCTTAGCTTTAGGAATATTCTGAAAGAAATTATCAATCACTTTTTCATGTACTTGGTAATTCTGGAACATCTTCCTATATTCATCATGGAAAAAACCTTCTATTTCCTTTTGATCTTCAATGACTTTCCTTCTGTCATCATTTACCTTCACAATAGCATTATTCAGGATTCTACTTTTTGCTGCCCTGGAGAAGAAAGTTGAACCTCCATTATCCATACCATTGATGTATTTACATCTACTCCTTACTGCAAGTGATTTATCCTCTCTCTCTTCAATTGCCTTTACCTTTTTCTCAAACTCCTCCTCTTCTTGCTGTGCCAGTTTGTTATTCTTATCCTGAAAAAGTTTCTTTCTTATTTCACTAATCTTGAGATAAATCTCACATTTCTCTTTCCTCTTCTCTTTAATCCATTCTCTGCCCCATCTTTTAATCCAGCCCTTGAATTCCTTCAGCCTAATGGTGAATGCTTTCATTGACTCAGTTTTTGGTAGAGGTGGCAAGGAACTATAGAAGATTTTGAATTCATCACAAAATCTTTTGCATTTCAACAGTTCTGTGTTGAATTTGAATGGGATGTTCTGACCACCCTTACATGCAACCATCTTGTCATCTAGGTATTGTGGGATATGGTCAGAAATAGAATTCCCTGTGTCTCCAGTAACTATCATATTATCCCAGTTGAGCAGAGATTTATTGCAGAGATAGAATCTATCCAGCAGGCAGTATGTTCTATCATCTCCCTTTCTCTTATTACTCCAGGAATAAGTTTGAGATGAAGATGGGGGGATATATACACACTCAGTTATCAGCAAATCCCAAGCAGCAGATTCCCTTTTAGACATATTCAATTTCTTCCCTAACTTTTGATCCCATTGTGGTGTGTTATTGAAGTCACCTGCTATCAAGTAATTTTCCACTTGATTGCCAACTATCCATTGTTTCATTTGAGTTCACTGATCAGCCCTTTCGTTTGGTTCAGTGGATGCATAGACATTGAAAATTCCCAATTTTTCTGCTCCTTTCTCTAAGACAGCTACAGTCCATCTCCCTGAGCTATGTGTGAATTTCTGACAGCAGCCAAAACCTTTCCAAGCCATACATATACCTCCCTTTGTCCCATCAGCTTGGGCATATACAGAGTCTCCATTGGGAATGATCCAAGACCCCAAGTGTTGGGATTCAAAACTTGGAAGTCTATGTTCCTGTAACAAAATAATGTCAGCTTTCATCTCCTTAAGAGCTATGAGTGCTCTCTTTCTTTTGAGGGGGCCCTTTATCCCCCTCATATTCCAAGTGACTATCCTCATTGAGCAGGGCACTTAGTTCTAGCCTGAGACCTTAAGTTAAAGGCTGGGCTGTCAGCTGAGAACTGAACCTTTTTATTGCATTTTTTTATCATAGGAGTGTAGAATACCTCAAGATCATTCTTTTTGGCAATCGACCCCTCCTTCTTATACTCAATTGGGTTTATTGGGTTTGATCCCAGACCATTTGATATCTTAGTCAGCACTACCTGGCCATCTAGACTTATTAGTCCACTGGATTTCTCCAGTCCTAGGCTAGATGGTGTTATAGGTCTGTGCTCATCATGGTCCACTTCACCCTGGCCTTTGACAGGACTTATAGGAGTTAAAGTAGAGTCCATCATATTTAAATCATCTTCTTGATCAAATCTTTCTCCTATCCTCTCAGTGTCCATGGGCAGATCCTCCATTGGGGATTTTGTATAGAATTTAAACTTGTTTTCATACACTGTATTTGCTGGAGTTAAAAACTCAGTTGGGGTGGCAGGGACCCTCTCCCCATTTTCAATCTCTTGTTCTCTCTCCATTATGTCTAAGAGGATATCTCCCATATCAGGGCTCTGTGTAATTTTTCCAGGAGTGGAGAAATTAATGCTTTTAGGAGTTACTTCTTCATGGATTTGAGAACCCTCTCCTTTGAGCAGAAGTGTACCCCCTGTGGAAAGATCTGAGTCAGAAGACTCAGGGTATGTATTGACTGGAGGAAATTCAGATTCCTGAATAGTAAGGGTATTTTTCCTGAGCTGATGAGCAGGTGTGACAACCATCTCCTTCTGTTCCAGGCAGATTACCCCTTTCCCTTTATGATCTTTCGGGTTCAATACTTCAGTAGGGCTTATTAAGTCTTTGGATTTGGCCTACTGGTTTGTTAAGGACCTTCATCATCATCATCCCTGTCACTTTTACTATTTTCTTCCTGGTCAGGTTGGATTTGCCTATGCTTTCTCTTGGGAGAAGAACTGGCCTCTGCTTTCTCATCGGGAATTTTATAATAATTCGAGAAGCTCTTCCAATTAACAGCCTCCCCCTTTATATGCAGATAATAAGCCACTGCCCAGGTTCCAGGAGCCATTCCACCCCATGTATGTGGCTTCCCTGTAATTCTTTTGTAAATTTGCATGAACTCTTTGTATTGTTCATTGCTCAGATTCTTCAACCTGTACAAGAAAACATATGCCTTAATTTTTCAGTTTGAACAAACATTTGGGGGAAAATACCTGTAGCCAGATTTATTTGGAACTCTGTCACCCCAAAGCTTCTTTAGATCTTCATGGGGCACAATCTCTTGTTTGAGGAGAAATTTCATCGTGTAACCAGTGGCGTTCAATTATGACTCTACTAGGGTTCAATCGGTAAAAAACAGAAGAAGAGGTGATTATTCCTTGATTCAAAATGAGGGACAATGACGTGGCATAAAATTCAAAATAACCGACGCTCATTAATTCGCACTCCCGCAAGCTCTGCTTCGGTATACACCACCCGATTCTACCACAAAGAAGGTGCCAAAATGTGGCGTCAAAATGCGTGTTTTTGATACACCACAGCGTGTTTTTACCCGGTGAGAACAACTAGACTTACATTTTCTATTCAAAGTCCCATAATATTGCCCCAAATAAAACCGCACAGATAGTTGTGTAGAACTTGCATATTACATAGTAATATGGGTGACATCAATATGAGCAGTAGTGCTTCTAAAGGCAGACTTTGCATTGCACCAATTTCGAAATCTATAAACTGGAAAGGTATTGCATGGCCTTATCCACTGTGTAGGGCCATCAACTAGAGCACTTAGGGGATTGTCATGTACGTGCAGTTAGTGAAACCATTTCAGTCACTGGTACATAAAAGCAGGGTTTTAGAGTCAATCGCACATGTCTTTTTCGACATCTTACCTCCATGAATAGACCATCAACAACCAATGAAGATACATGTTCCAGCAAAGGGATTGGTTCTCGAAGCTCTCTACATGCCACTCCACCACCATCAATCTATTTACTGGATACAAATGCCAGTAAAAATGCATTAAGAAATAGATATGAAAGAGATGTTGCATATCCGGATAGTGTTGCATGGTATATTTGTTAAATCTTTCATTAGCAACAAGTTTACATTTACTCCTATTCAACCCCACCATAATTGACAGGATTGTCCTCTGGGTATATTTGAGAAATATTGTTGCTTAAGAACTTGCTGAAGACGCCAATATTATGTTGACGCTCACCATTTTGCATGAAGGGACTTCAGGTTTCCAATAAGATTTTCTGATGTCTGCTGCCAAGTCTGCTGCTATGGGTTCAAGACATATTTGTTCAAAATCGAATATGTGGCTCTTCTAGCATTTCTAATTTGAGCACAGAGATTTGATGGTGGACTATGCTATTCCAGATAAACTATCTTGCTGCCCAATTTTCTTACTATAATAAGTTACACTTAGCTTATATTGTTAGTTGCCTTCGCTAGCAATATAATGTATAGTGTATGTACTTGTTTCAATTTTGTCACAGCTTGATGAAGCTCAGACATCTGTATAGGACTGTTTTGGATGTCATTTGTCGTTTATGTTGCACCTATTTTAGCTTTATAGTATGTTGTGCTAACTTCTTCAACTGGTTCTATGCATTTTCTCTAGTTTGGTAATGATTCATAATGACCTTGTGTATCACTAAATAGATTGGATAGCCAAATTGGTATTTTCAAAGGTGAATGTCCTACTCTCACAACGAGAGATATTAATATAGCAGTTAGCCATTACCATGATCCACATACTTCACGTAATGCTATAATCTTGATGATCTCATAGGCAAGACAAACATGTATTTTGGCGTCTGAGTAGAAATCCAAGCAAAAATATATTCTAGTTCAACACGTATTTCCTTGGAACTATCGTTCTTCTTCATCGTTCCTGAACTTTATAGCATCTAAACTATTTCTAAATTATTTAAACTATCTATTAGTGGTGTTTATAATGGTAGAGGTTTTTGAACCCACACTCATAATATTAATGTCATGTAAGATCAGCGTTTTTAAATACAACTTTCTTCTAAGAAATGTATAAACAGTTCCTGGATTCTTGCACCAGTTTGCAATAAATTATTGTTTCTTGGTACCCACTAGACAAACTAGTGTGTTGCAGATCTGAATTGAAGGATGTACACCATCACAGTCTCTCAGGTTTTATCCATAGATTCGTCTATACCTATTGCCAAAACACAAAGCTTCCTTTAACAAAGCCATTTGCCATTCCAGTTATAGAATGTGATAAAAGCAGGATTTCTTTTAGTTGAGAAAATCACCTAGTTACTTACAGAATTCTCTTGACCATAATAGTATACAAGAGAAATTGCAAAGCAAGCTTTGTGAGGCTTCTAACTGGCCTTGCCATTGAGTTTCTTGGAATTGATTTGAATCTTTGGTCATAGTTGGTGATGGATAGAACTTTTTAGGGAAAACTACCAAAATACCCTTACGAGTTTGTGTAATTACCAAAATACCCTTATGAGTTTCAAAATTACCAAAATGCCCTTACACACCTACTATACACAAGGGCATTTTGGTAATTTTGAAACTCATAAGGGCATTTTGATAATCACACAAACCCATAGGGGTAGTTTGGTAGTTTTCCCAACTTTTTAAACTAGTTTAAATTTTAATAAATCTGTGAGTTGGATGACATTCTAGTAAACAATTTTACTTGTTGCTATTGTTTTTGCTCCGCCATCCCTTGTATTTATGTCTAGCTTTTATAATGTGATGTGGTAAGTCGGCTCTAAGCTATTCAAACTTAGCTAGTTAATTACTTAATTTTCACATTTATAGATAGTCGTTTAAGTTTTATGCAGATCATTGTAAAAGATATAATCGTGATATCAATGAGTTAGTGTATGTTCCAAATCTAATGTTGAGGGAAGGCCTCATGTTGGAAGCATATATCTTGATCAATTGTGCATCTACATTGCTTTTTAGCATTTAGTTGTAACGGCCATTTGTTGGATATACTTTTTTATATTGACATATTATCTGATGCTGTGGCAATTGTTGGTTTGTGATGTGTCGTATCCCTCCTACATAGCCTTGGCCTTATTTTCATCAACCATACCATCCAGCGATAAGTAGCATGTGAAACCATTCACTTCTACAAATATCATTTGCACGAAGATATAAAATGGCAATGTACCCATATAGGTCCTCGACCAACAAGGATGCCAATCTACAAGAAATTATCGGCAAATATTGACATTCATTGTCGCAATGGGAAGTAAACATTCTGCAAATGTTCCATGATATCCTCTGGACTCCAACAAAGAAGTCACCTTGAAAGAGTGCTGACGAGAGCTAATTGGATATGGTAAGCCTTGCAAGACAACATACAAATTTGAGACACTGGTTCACTTGTATGATGAATGTAAGACGATTGCTATATGAATATTCTAAAACTTCTTAAGTTATTTCAAACTTTAAGCTCAATAAATAAAGGGTTGTTAAAAGATAATTTTAAACTTCAATTTATAATGAACGACCATATATGCCCAACTAGGCATTCTAAACCATATTTGATTAACTGTTAAATTTAATCATTACAAAAAGCCCAACAAAGTTGGGCACTTTTTCTAGTAAAAATGTAAAATTATTTAAGAATCCCCATGGTTAATAACAAAGATATAATAATGGGTCCGCATATTTACTTGCATGACACACTATAAAATTTAATGGTGGAATCATGGACTAACTAGAGTGAATATTTACCACATCATAGACCATTGGCTTTCATTATATTACTTGACCTACTTTTATCGTGCAATACCGAGTTTGACTTTCCCATTCAAACATTTTCCCTAGAAAAACGGTCATAATTTCATCTAGTATGTTGCATCTCTAGCAATTTCTTTATTTGAAGGGCTCCTAACTAACATAGGCCAATTGTCCAAAGGTTTAGTTGACAACAACACATAAGTTTAGCACACAATTGCTGCAATTCATGAGTTTAATGTAGAAACATAGTTTTTATATTGTCATGAGAGTGAAAGAGTTTTCGTTCATGTACATAAAATTTAATATGAAACATAGTCCCAATTTTCAGAACATGACTGTCTTCCCTTTTCTGCCCAAAACCTGCATTTGTCTTCATCCATTCAGTGGTATGAGATGAAGCTTGAATGTTCTGTGATCTAAGACCTCTAGGACTAATTGATCTCCTACTTTAAGATGGTGGCCTCTTTTAAGATCATTCCATCCAGTGGTGAAGCCGGAGGTCACGGTCCAGCGCAACTCATGGCTGCAGGAATCAGAGCATATGAAGGTGACATAGCTGCCCTCTTTCAAACCTGGCATGTGCTTCTTCAGAAATGGTTTGCCTACATGCTGTTACAAATGTTACAGATGCCAAAATGTTCAGCATATGCCATATGAGATGGTGTTTTATGGCTTAAAAGAAGAAACTGTTGAAGTGAAGATACTTACAAATGTTTTCTGAAGGCTGTATTTTGTCACTTCCACAGATATGCATGGGTTGCTGAGCTCTTTACAGTACTGCTCCACTTTCTGCTTCAATGCATTTTGAAAATCTGCAGTGCTTTTGTTTGTCTTGGATTGGAAGGTGGATTGTTTTGGAGTGTTGTAGTTGATGAAAAAACTGTCACTAAAATCATCTGCTGTTTTTTCAAAAGCTGCTTCAGAAGGGGTAGCAGAAGAAGGATTGTGGCAGTAAGTTTTTCCACTATCACTAAACTCCTTTACAGTTTTCTTACAAAAAACTGCTTTGGCAGAAGCTGGGGTGATATGAAAAATAATATTATTCTGGCCTGTTAGTTCCAGTACTGCCCGATCCCCTTTTTTTATTTTATGTACCCTGCTGAAATCACGCCATCCTTTACCAAGACCTCTGAATCTTTTCTTGAATATCCACTCTACCTCTTCGCTCTTGGAACCGGGAACTGCAACATTCACTATGCCTCCATCTTTTGCCGAAACATTGGCTGCAAAACCCCATGGAAGTTCCTGCATCAAACATCAATTTGATTAGAAAAAATCGAACTGTTTATTCAAATGAACTAGAAGAAAAAACCTACACATCTATTCCACTTCACTTTCGATGCTGTGAACTCCATGATATGGTTTTCATTGCTGCGATTTTTGCTTGCAGCTTGTAAAGATTGCTTGAGGGTTGTTTCATCAGCGCCAGTTTCAGATCTTCCCCTTTTCCTGGCCATGCTACTGTCTTCCTCAGCCATTCTCTCTTCTTCCAGATTCATAGCCCTCTTTTTCCTGTTCTCCTTATCTTTTCGAGAATTGGCATCGGCCTTTTTGCCACAACAGTTATTGTGCATTCGTTTGTTGTCTATTATTTGAATCCATAGCCCTAAGGATTCAAAAAGCTTGCAGTACAGAATATCTCCTCTTTCCATGCCCTGCTCCTCTTCAAACCTCCTCCACCCATCTGCAAGATATATCTTGTGATGTCGTTTAACAACTTCGACATTGTGATCTGCACCGTTTGGTCCTCCGATTAACAGAGGACCACTGCACAAATGCTCCCTGAGGATCGAAGAAGGAAGTTCCTGCATAAGTCGAATATTACAGAGATTATATAAGCAGCAGATCTACAAGCAACCATTTAAGATTAAGAATACGACATTACCAGATAAGGCCTGGCTCTAACGGTTGCTGTAAAATGCGCAAGCATTTTTCCCGCCATCCGTTCTCCAGTCTCCCTCATTTATCAGCCCAGCTTAAGGCTTATCAGGGTAGGGTCATATCATCCCATCCAGCCACCATTATTTATCATGAATATTGCAATAATGTTTACTACAGTACCATCTGTAACCGCCCATCTAAATCTTTTCCTTATTTTATATTCAAGCATATTCAATAATTTCCACAATACTTAAAGATTTGGGTCGATTTTTTACGAGAAGAAGGAAAATGTCAAATCCTAATTGTTGGACAATTGAACCCTGATGTGTATTGTTGTGTTAGTGGACTGCTTTTGTAAGGGTTTCACTATTGCATGGAAGGGTTTTTTTCCCTTTGGCCCTTGTAGTTTAAAGCCTATGGCCTGTGAAGTAGATTATTGTTAACAACTGCTAGAGTAAGAATCCAGACAAAATTATGATGACTTTATCGATAGAGCAAAATGCCCTATTTTAGCATGCCAAATCTAGGGAGATTGAGGAGACAAATTAATGCATGTCTAGCATCTTGCCAACAATGCATGGGGAACTAGGGTTTTAAAGCCCTTTGTTGTCTCACTAGAAGGATTGTGCTCCAAAGCCACTTAGGCTGAGGGTGCATCCCCATTATACAAAAACTGGGTTTGCCATGTCATCAGAATTGGGTTCCTACAATCTATCGGGTGCATACCATTCCTATTACCTCGGGTGAACTTCTGGTTTCTTGGCGAGCTACACAACAAACCGGAACTGACCTATTAGACGAATATAGCTCTAGAGGACAAATTTAGCTTGCTAAAAGATAAACCCAAGGCCTATCTTGGGCAATTCGGAAGTCCTTGAGGACTCCTAAAGAAAAGGAAGGTGCCCTGAACTCGTCAGCAGAACTCCGGTGCCTTGAAGGTAATGGGAATGATTTTTTCCTGGCTGGATTTGCCATTTGGCAAAGTCAAACCTAGATAATGGCCTAATGGGGATGCGTCCTGAATCCCATTAACCCGACACTAGGGCTTGCCTCAAAGCTTGACACAAAACTCATTGTTCCTATTAGCTTGGACTGGGTGAGTTTTGCATATGGCACAAACATCGTTAATGCGGATGCTTTAAGAGACCATTTGAAAAACTCAAGTTCATCTGGCTTTGTCTTTTAGTCTATGTTGTTTTGTCTTCTTTTATAATCTCTTTTAGGGCCGCTTCACACTGGCCGTTAAAGTGCCGTTAGGTTAAAAAAATTAACTTAACTGTGCTTCACATTGGCTTCCGTTAAAAAATTCCGTTAAAATTATGGGGTTAAAAAATAACGGCACAATTAAGGTAACCGTGCAAGATAACTGAGGTTCACACTGTATTCCGTTAGGTTAAATTTTAATGGAGGACTTAACGGACCATAATTTTTCCCTTCAAATTTAAGGGTAGGGGGACCCCATCCCTTAAGCTCCATTTGCAATTCAATTTTTAATTTAACGGCGTGATAGTCAGTGTGAAGCAATATTTAACTGTTTCCGTTATGTTAACTCTTAACATAACGGCAGGACAATCAGTGTGAAGTAATATTTAACGGTTTTCGTTATGTTAATTTTTAACCTAACGGCGTGACCATCAGTGTGAAACAAGATTAAACGGTTTTTGTTAGGTTAAATTTTAATCTAACGGCGAATGTGAAGTGAAATCTTTATGTTATGTTACCCTAACAAAAAGGGCATTCCGTTATGTTAGCAATTTAGCCTAACATAACGGTCAGTGTGTAATGGCCCTTATCCTTCTAGTAATCGGTCCTTGGAGGGTTTTTAGAGGATTGAGGTAATGGGAATGAGTGCAGTAATAGATATCGGGCTTAGATGACAAGGCAAAGAAAATAAGTTGCGACAAAATTGTAATGGGGATGTGCCCCTAGAACACTGAATGATGTCTCCAGCTTTGGAGTGAAATTTTTAAGGTTAGCGATGTGATTTATGTTGTATATAGATGTCATATCACATGGCACCATCCCATGGGGATATGTTGTATGTAAGGCAAGGTAGTATAGATTTTTGTTTCGGCATTGCAAGCTTTGAATTGCAATGGTTTCAAACTTTGGGGGATCTACCTTCTTCATAAGGGATATGCCACCTACGTGTATATGGTGATAGAAAAATCCCTATGTACACCATAATTCAATGTAAAACCCCTAGTATATAATATTTGAATATTGCTTCAAACATAACCCCTCCCGATTCTATTCTTCCTTTCCTCCTCCTATATGATCTCATGAAAACATGTTTTTGCATACTACCCCAAGTGTTTACGTTAGGAAAAACAATTGCAACAAGTAAAATTGTTTACTAGAATGTCATCCAACTCGCAGATTTATTAAAATTTAAACTAGTTTGAAAAGTTCTATCCATCATCAACTATGACCAAAGATTCAAATCAATTCCTAGAAACTCAATGGCAAGGCCAGTTAGAAGCCTCACAAAGCTTGCTTTGCAATTTCTCCTATATACTATTACGGTCAAGAGAATTCTTTAAGTAACTAAAAGAGAACGTGTTTTTATGACATTTTATAACTGGAGTGGCAAATGGCTTTGTAAAAGGAAGCTTTGTGTTTTTGGCAATTAAGTTCCCAAAATGTTGTTTGGGTGTGGTATTACATATGATTGTGCATGGTTTAAGGGTGTATTCGTATGCCAAAATAGTATTATGCTGATGTCAGTAAATGGGGTGTGGGTTTTATAAGGTGTGGCATTTTTTTCCCTTTCTGTATTAGGAAAGTAGGATTCGTGTCGAATTTGGGCGTTAGGGCAGGGCATGGCGGAGTTCTTCCGTGGGCGGCTGCTGGCCATGGCGGAGTTATTGTGGCAGGGTCCAGAGGCAACCGGCGTCTTCAAATCGATTCTGGCAGCAGTAAATATGGAGTTAATCTGGGAGGGTTTAGAGCAGAGAGGGCACAGATGCAGAATCCGACATCCTTCCTTCTGCCATAGACAAAAGCATGTTCGATTTCCCTTGAAAACCTTTCGAGGCAGGGGTTTTTTAATCCTAGTAGTAATGATTGTACTAGCCCATTGTATGGGTCCCATGACCTATTGGTCTTCGTGGACGTTAAAAAAACTATTCTATTCTATTCTATTCTTCTGCCATAGCCAAAAGCAAGAAATATGATTTCGTTTTGTCTTGTAAGCCCTCTTTCTTCTTGTGCTTGTGTTTCGCTTCAACAGGTGTTGTCTGGTTTGGCAGTGGTGGTGTTTGATTTTGAGGTTTTCCGGAACTGCCTTTTGGGCAGGGGGTTCAAATCCCCATGCTTTCTCCTATGCTGCAGCAGCGCATGCTAAATTTCAACTCCCCGTGCTTCATTATGTTGTTTGTTTGTTTCTTCTTGTTGGCAGAATGGCAGTGGATGCATAGGAGCTCATTCTTCAGCAGCAATGGAGGTCCTGTAACATGTGCAGCAGGTTGGTCTGCAGTTCGTGAAGAGAATGAGGTTCGGCCATGCATTTAGACTTCCTTCATAGCGGATATGGTCGTTTAACTGTATGGTTGCAAAACAGCTTGAGTTGTTTGTTACTTGTGAGTATGTACGCACTTGACTTCAATCGAATACATCCTCATCCACCTTAGGGTGACGTGGAAATGGGGTTTTGACCCCATCTTGACTTAGATTGGAGGGCTCTGGTTTAGGGACAGGGCATATCATTGGGAATATGCCCTTTTTCGATGGTCAGGATTAGCGATTATAGAGGATTAGCGATTATAGATAAAACTTGAGAGATTGTGATGGTGCATATCCTTCAATTCAGATCTGCAACACATTAGTTTGTATAGTGGGTACCAAGAAACAATAATTTATTGCAAACTGGTGCAAGAATCCAGGAACTGTTCATACATTTCTCATAAGAAAGTTGTATTAAAAAAGCTCATCTTACATGACATTAATATTTTGAGTATGGGTTCAAAAACCTCTACCATTGTAAACACCACTAATAGACTAGTTTAAATAATCCAGAAATGGTTTAGACGCTATAAAGTCCAAGAGAACGATATTCCATAGTTCCAAGGAAATAGGTGTTGCAATTTTATTATGTGTCCATGAGCTAGGAACTTGTTGAAACCTAGACCATCCTAAATTAAAACCTGGAACAATAACAAGCCAAATTATAAAGCCTTCATCCATCCTTGCCATCCTCCCATGCTCCGAGCTTTTATTTGGGCTCCAAGTTTTGGGCAATCTATAAACAGACCATTGGGGTACTGGATTTTACTATCAATTTCAAGTTTTTTTAAATAATTGACTGACTTGATTAGGACCATTTTTGGATGTTGATTTGGAATTAATGCTGTGGTCTAAAATGAGAATTAACTACATACTGCTGTGCATATCTTTATCATAGATTTACGAGAAGCCTCCATTTAAAGTAGATGTCACAAATCTAATGGTAATGATGCTGATATATAATGTTAAGCATGTTGCATTTTAAAGAAGGAGAAAAAGGAACGGAAGCGGAGGAAGAAAGGATGGCAGAAAAAATGGTAGCACATTTTACAGCCAGCGTTAGATCCAGGCCTTGCTTGGTAAGAACAAAAATGTTCAAGTTTTAGGTCTGGTGCTTAGATTCATTAACTTATATAACACTTATGCAGAAACTTCCTTTCGAAATCGTGAAAAAGCATTTGCACGGTGGCCCTCTGTTAATCCAAGGGCCAAACGGAGCAGATCATTATGTTGAAGTTGTTAAAGTGGATAACAAGATATATCTTGGAGATGGCTGGAGAAAGTTTGAGCAGGAGCATGGCATAGAAAGAGGAGACATTCTTTTATGCTTGCTTTATAAATGTTCAGTGCTGTGGATTGAAGTAATCGAGAAAAATGGTATGCAGCATATGGGATCTGCCCCAAATCTCAATCCCAATTTTCAGAAGAAGACGAACAAGAGGAAACCGATGGAATACCCAGATACAGATTCTTCTGGCAAAATGGCTGCGAATTTGAAACAAGAGAAGATATTTGAGGAAGCTGAAAAGGTAGAAGAAGCTGAAAAGCCAACATCTGATCCTGAAAGTAGCATTCATAAGAAACTCAAGGAAATAATAAAAGCTGCAAGGAAAAGGCTTAATGATCGATATCATATTCTGGAATTCACATCGTCAAAGCTTGAGGCCGGAAAATGTGTAGGTTTTTTGTTCTAATCTATCTTTCTATATAAATTCATGCCGATTTTTAAGTATTAACCAATATTGCTGATTTGCTGCAGACGCTTTCTCGGCGCTTTGCAGCCAATATTTCAGTAGAAAAAGGGGGCATTGTGAACCTTATGGTCCTCCCTGGTTCTGAGAAGAAACAGATCAGATGGTATTCTTATCCTAGATTTAAAAGTTTTGGTCGAGGATGGAGCGAGTTCTGCCTGTCCCATAAAATAGAAGAAGGCGATTTGGCATTATTGGAAGTGGCAAACCAGAATACAATATACATTCGTATCTACCACTGTAACAATCGTTATTCATTAGCTGATTTCTGTAAACAGCTTGGAAAGTGCTATAGTGGCATTCTCAAAACTCCTCATGAAAGTTTTGACATAGGGCAGAAAGAAGAAAACAAGGATCCATTTGCAACAGATGACGAACTCAGAGCTTTTAAACAATGTTGTCGACCTTAGCACCATTACCTTCTTGGATATTCTGAAGCAGCTTCGAGAAATGTTTAAGATTGATCTGACAGAGCTGAATATGAAGCGTCATGTGAAGAAATTAATACGAGAAGAAGTTCGCAAGCTTTTAGAAGAAAGGGGATGAAGAAGATAAAAAATCAGATGACTAAAAGTACCTAATTTTGAATGTTTGATCTTGCTTTAGGAGTTCCTTTTCCAATATCTGCTTGTTTTTGCTTGAAATTTCTTTCGGAAGGAGCCAACATCAAGCTCCAGCGCTTACTGCATATAAGGAAAAAAAAAATTCCTATAAATCATTTGTCTTGCAGATTTTGTTGTGCCAAACTAGCGGTAATCAACTTGGTCATTCGACTGTCTTGAATGTGGTTGCATGTCAATAATATTTGTTTTTACAGCAAATATTATTGACTTGGCAATGATGTGGAGCTGTATATAATAACAGCTGAACATATTCAAAGACTATTGAATGCTTAGGGGATGCAATTAAGCCTCTCAGTAGAAATGCTATTTCTAGAAATCTAAAGTTAACGAACCATGCAACACATTTCTAAACTAGAGGTGCCCCATTATAAGGGCATGGCAAGGTAAGACATTATTTTATCCCATCATTTTACCATAACCAATTATGGTATTTGGGTCACGATTTTTTGCTGTGGGTTAATTTCCTGCTGCCATGTGGCAGAGGATTCTATTGCAGAATGGTAGTTGAGTCTACCATTCCGCATCTCCGGTTTCTAGCCGGTAGACAATCTCTGTTTCTTGCTCTGTTACCAAACCCCTGTTCCTTGCCGTAGCGTCTGTGCCAGGCAGATCCTCCTGCGGTCATATCCTCTTGTGCCTCAATAGTTTGCATGGCTGTCGGAGAAGAGAAAGTAAAGAGAAGGCTTGTATGGCTTGCAACACGGAACACTGCAGGCATAAGCTTTAGAAAACAGAGCAAGCTTTACGGGAGCTTCTAAACCGGAGCTTTACTTGAGCTTCTAAACCGGAGCTTCTAAACCTGAGCTTTAGAAAACAGAGCAAGCTTTACGGGAGCTTCTAAACCGGAGGTTTACCTGAGCTTCTAAAACCTGAGCTTCTAAACCTGAGCTTCAGACGCCATAGCTTCTAGATCTGAGCTTTTAAACCGGAGCTTCAGACGCCATAGCTTCTAGACATGAGCTTTACCAAAGCTACAGGCGGCCATAGCTAGTAGATCTGAGCTTTACCAAAGCTTCAAACGGCCACAGCTTCAGTGGCGACATCCTGCTTAGTGCCATCGCTGCTGGACCTCAAAAATCTAGTTGCTGCATGATCTTGCTTGACGCCATCGCTGCCGGAGCTTGAAATAGACTGGCTGCCAAAGAGGGAGAGAAAAAATCGCTCCCCAAATACCATATTGTGGGTTCACGGCATTTGGTCTGCCATTCTGGCATGTACCGGTGACCCGCTCCCGGCTAACGCCGGTCGCGGGACCCCACCGGTACATGCCAGAATGGCATCCCAAATACCGTGAACCCATACATTATAGCACACCTTTTAAAATAATGCCATTGTCAGCCAGCTAGATGTCATCTCACCACAAATCGCCTGAACATATGATGCCAATCTAAAATCCGTCCAAAACAAGCAACTTCTGATCTTCAAGCACTCGCAAATCCCTTCAAATCCGACCCCAATTTCAAATTTTCTTCAAAGGATACTTAGCAGGATTTCGGCTATTTTTGTTCTCTAGATTTGTCGACTCCAATCAAAAATTAGATTCAGAGCTACATAAGGATCCAAAGCAGAATGATGTCTCTTCTATTCCTTGAATTTAAAGACTCCAACCAAATTAGAAAGACCCATGCATTAAAATTTGCAGAATGCCTGCTATTCTGGAATCTACACAAAAATACCCATTAAAAAAGCTCCCCCTTTCTTGTCCAACCACTGCTCAAATCATAGTAATCGATCAATTTGGGGACATTATCCTGGACGTCTTTGCTCTTGATATGCTTGACTTTTACAATTCCAAAATTACAACCATTTAATTCAATCGTAATCACCACTTGCCTGGGATTACTGTATTTTTCTGTATCTATTTTAAGGTGGAATTTCACCTCCACCAAGATCTGCTTGGCCAGATTATTATTTTTTCACAGATTTTCAACTCAGAATTTTCAACTCAGATTTTTACAGATTTTCAACAGATTTTTACAGATATTCAACTCAGATTTTCACATACAATTCAACTCAGAATACAAATTACATGAAAACTTCTAGAATTCCCATAATTCCAGAATACAAAAAAGATCAGAATTCCAAAGTTCCAAAGTTTATAAAAAGCTTAAACACCAGAATTTTTAGATTCAGGAGTTCAGAAATTTCCAATGACCTTTCAATGTTTTTTCATAACTGCAGACATTACATTGAACAACTGATTTGCATCGATGCCAAAATTAAAAGTGCACCCTGTAAAATTCCCTGAATTATTCATAACTGGCGCATGATATTTTCCTAGAGCTCGTGCACTATCAGGACAAGCAATACTCAATTCTTTATAAAACTCATCATCGTACTCATCGTCAACCAGATCACAGTAAACTGTACTAGCAGAGTTGCATGTTAAAGCAGAATCTCCAGCAATTGCAATCTGACCCTTTCCATCGTTGTCTTAGAACAACGACCCGCAGACCTCACGGGGAACGACCAGCGACCCGGCAATCGATCACCAATCGACCCGACAACGACCACCAATCGACCAAAGAACGACAAAGCAACGACCCGACAAAGAACTTGCCGCATTAACTTCCCGACTATCACGGAATATTTTCTTCTTTACACACGAAATGCATCTTTTGCGTAATAATCTTGAAGTTGATTCTTTTGCAGGAATGTTATTGGACAAATCAACAAGTGGAGCCCTACAAGCATTGGTAAGTGTGCTCTTGCAAATTTCATCTGGAAATTATAAAGCATAATATATTAGAAACAGAATATACAAAAAAAATACAGAAATATGAAGTGAGAGAAAATACCAGAAAGAACATTTGCAAACAAACGTGCCATCTTGATTAATTGGATTCGAAACCAAATCCATGCATGCATCAATCTTCAAATCAAGTGTAATGATCGATATCAAAGCCCGAAAAAACCGGAATCGGATATGTTAAATAAATAAAAACTATAATTAAACATATTAAAACACTTACTTCTCATATGATTCTCGATTTTTGTGCCCTGTAATACCAACTTCTGCTGGCACATTTGCAGCTGAAAGACGAGACACTAACGATACGCGACCGCTCTTATTACAAATTTAAGTCCTCGGCCCAATGACCAGCGCCCATAACTTTCACCACTTGGAGAGATTGTTCACGCGCCAACCATGAATAAAGATACCAAACCTGTAAACAATTAACAAAATATTAGGGAAAAAAAATCAAAAACATAAGTTCTAAGTTAACACTTACATTTTCTCTAGGTTTCATAATCGGTTGAAGAAACAGCGCCCTTGGCTTCGAATCCTGCTCCTTTGCAGGTAAATGACGTACGTACTGCTTGTATGTCACAATAAAATCAAGTTCATGTGTCCAAATTGGCTTCCTGAAATGTCTCTCATCAAATTTTGTGATAGTTGGCTGGTGGTTTTTACTGATTCTCTCCCCATATTTTATTATCTCGCCACCATTATCAAAACCTAATGTGATATCAACATCTAACACAGCCTTTAACTCTTTTGCACCCCTGATACCAAACCTTGTCAAGATGTAATACGCCAACCGCTTTATACAACCAATCGAATGAGTGATTTGATGGTCAATATCTGCCAAAATATCTCGTTCTTCAGAAAAGGTTATGGCAGGAGCTTTATTCCTTGGTCGATCATAATTCCCTTCTTGTCGTGTTTTCTTTATAGCACAGATGAAAGCCTCACGGCTCTGACAAAAGATAGGATCCTCTTGTATATCAAATGGATACTCACGTATCCCTGTTTCTGCCTGAACTCTCTCCCTCTCCCTTCTGACTATCCTACCTATACCTCGAAACAAGCAACTTAACCTAACAAAATATAGAACATTAAAATATGCTACAGAAAAATGAAAATTAAAAAAAAAGGAGACACTTACGATGCAGGTGGATATAATTTCCCATTCTTTTTCTTGGCCTACAAAAACAATATTATGTTAGAATCTAAATTTCAGAAAAGAATTTAGAAATCTGCAACAGAATAATAAGGTACAGAAAATTACCTGAAGCATAAAACGTGTTAAAAGCTCGTTCAGCCTCCTCAAGGGAAGTTTTTCAACTGGCACACCAACATCAAAATTAAACGCTTTTCTCCACTCGTCAAATCTACCTCTTGCCCACTTGTTAGCACTCTTTGAGCGCTCCCGACCACCTGCCAAAGCATCTGCAAGGAGATCTTCATCCAGAGGAATCCAATCATCCTTTGGAGCTTCCTCATCTTCGGCATCTAATCCATCACCAAGTTCATCCAGAATTTCCTGACGTTCTTCAACATCCATGGGACTGCTAGGAACTTCTATACCAGAATCCTCATTGCCCTCTAAGTCTCCACCACACAAATTAAAAGACGGTTTTGCCATACTGAGTAGTAGAAAAACAAGAATCAAATTCCTAAAATTCCAAACCATATTCAATATCTTAGAGTGCTGCTACACCTGCATGCAGGATCTTCAATACCCTGCAACACAGAAAAGCCAAGATATATATGTCAAAGACCTTGGTATAAAACTTCAATAAAGATTTGTGTAAAAAATAGGATGCTTACCTTGAAAATTATGTCACAGATTCTTCGGAAGACTATAATCGAACTCTAGAGCGACAGAACAGACTGAAACCCTGTCAAAAAGGTTATGGTTAGTAAATAAAACATTAAAGATAGAAAAAAGAAACAAAACAAATGCTGCATTACTTAGCTGCAAGACTCCAAGCGACTGTAGATAAGAAATCCAGCAAAAGAAGACTGTAGGCAGATGCATGCAGCAAAAAAACTGTTCAAGATTAACAGATGAAGCCTCCAGGCGACTCCGCACCACTCATCGAAGAAATCCAAAGAAAAGAAGACGTAGGCGATGAATGCAAAGCAAAATACTTGCTCAAGATTAACAGATGAAGCCTCCAGGCGACTTCAGACCACTCCAGACGAAAAATGCTTCACAAAATCACTCCCAAAATAGTCTCCAAAGCCCTAAAATACCTGCACAGAAACAAAAAAATGATTACGGCATCAAAACATAAGAAAAATTAAAAAAAAAATCGATAAACATGAGCATTACCATGGAGCGCCTCCGCCGGACATTACTCTAGGTCAAAATGCGCGATGGCGCCGGAGATCGCCATCGCTGAAGCTTGGAAACAGAGAGAGAGAAGTTCGCCGGAGAGAAAAGGAATTTTTCCACGTCAGAAAATTTCTTTTAAGTGAACTGCCACGTCATCGCCAGAAATTTTTACAGAAACGTAATCCCGGCAAGTGGTGATTACGTTTGTTAATTTCCGGCGGTCGGGATTCCGCCGGAAAATATTCTCGGCGGAGCCGCCAGCCTCGGCGACCGCCGAGGCCGGCGGGTTCCATGAGAATATTTTCCCGCCTAATCCTCCCCCCGAAATTATCTAATACATAATCTAGAAAAGTTGTAGAGTGGGCTAGTTTTCAAATGGTTTTGGTAATACAGGTTGTTAAGATTTTTATATTGGCCAATATTTTATCCAAAAGCTTATGGTATTTAGTATTTGGCTTGAGATTACTGATGTCAATTGATGCCTCGAAGTTAGAAGTCGACCAATACTTTTGAACGATTTAGAACTTTCGTTGTTTTCCGTAATTCCACTAACAGCATTAATTAAGCATCATGTTTTGCTTCGGCAGATGATGTGAATGCTATGAACAGCCGCTTTGTTCTCGAATGATCCATCTATGGTGGCTATGATTAGCCAGACCAAATCGACCTTCTCAAGGTAGATCAGAAAGGGGCCAGATTTAAGGCCAATTATAGGGAGGTCGGATTTGTTAAGAAGAGTGCAAACTTTTATTATTTGTTTTAGAGTTTCTGTATTATCTTTTCTAAAGAAACCCTTCCTGTATTAATGTAGTCTTTGCACAAATTCAATGTTCCTTTCTTTAGTCTTGTTCTTCAACATAATGTGAGTTTGAATCTCATGCCTACTTTTTGTGATAACTTTTTTATTGCAGAGATAATGCCAGCCTGCTAGTTATTGCCAGAAATATATGAATGAAGCAAAGTCATTCTTTTGCTTGTCCCCCAATTGGATATTACGTGGACCCATCATTCAATGGTCCATACCACTTATTTGCCCACATTAGCAATTTTATTCGCATATTGCATACTTGTTCTTATAGGGAAGGTTATTCTCCATTTTGCTTGACCTCCCAAATCGGATGATGAGACGCGGACCCATCATTCCAGTGGTCCATGCCTATTATTTGGCCACATCAGCCATTTTGATGCCTTTTGGATGTGCTCAGGTTCACCCCTTGGGGGGCTCCAAGCTCTTTGAACCATTGTGTGTATATAGTGCATTTAGCTTTTGGTTCAATCCATTTAGTATGGCCTTAATTTATTACAATAGACAACTCAAGTTTGGTTTCTGGCAACCATGCATTATACTTCTAATAATTTACTCAATGAAACAAGGTGCCACGCACGGAGGGTTGCCCTCCATGGCCGGAGGATGAAGTGGCTTAAATCATAGTTCAAAGTCATATTTTGACAATCAATTCAAAACCATAACCCCGAACATTTAGAAACGAAATCCTCTGTAGCCAACGAGCTACCTTTATCTTCCAAAATGCAGCTAAAGAGTTTAGCAACCTGTGAAATAAAGAACACACGAATTTTAGAACTATAAAATATACGGGGCTATTTGGGAAAATATTTAAAATTTAAGGGCATTTTGGGAGTTTTAAAAATACGAAGGGCTTTTTGGGAATTAAGTCAAGGAAGGAAGTCAAAATAATGTGAACTTCAAGCTTGGTCTCGCCTTCAAGTCTTCTAAAATTTGAACCCAGTATCAACTACAAATATGAAGGTTTTTCCAAAAAATTTAGAAGCGAGGCCACATATGAGATTTTTGTGAAGTGGACTTGGTGGCAAAGGGAACTAGTGTCTGGCTTTACCCAGTGCATTGACCATTAGTGTGACGGTTCACAATCAAAAGAGCCTCAATCCTTTATTACATATGCACAGAAGAACCTATAAATAGGCCATTTGACTAGATAGGTCAACAGTGTTGAAGGTCATAAATGAGTAAAAAATGTAAGGTTATTAATGTTAAGATACTGTGTGAGCGTGATTAACAAAAAAACCAGTCCAGGTAGGGAAATTTCCAATCCATGTTTCTTCACAAGTCATACAATCTCAGTAGAATAGCATGAGGTTCAAAACCTTGCAGTCTTAGCTAGTAGTCATAAGAACAGAGTGCCGGTAGGTTAGAAATGAGAGCGGCTGCCCAAAGAACAGGGCAACCGATACGCTTTCTGGCTATTAGGAGTTTGGAGCAGTTTTCGGGATATTCTTGGCATATACCGACATATACCAGGAATATGCCGAAAACCCATATAAGCAAGGGATTGCCCCCCTAGGGGCAACCAAAAAATGCTCACATGTCTCATTGGTAGTATCTTGAATCAAGATGAATTGGGATTTTTCAATATATATTCCATCTGTATTTGGACTATCATGAGGGTTTAGTATAGATAACCCTTCAACTATAATTTCTATGCTTTGTGCAAAGAATAGAACCATTTGTTGACTATTTTTTAAAGTTAACCCTTACAAGCTTACATTACTACAATTGCTAAATACGATGGAGGTAGGCGCCTTTTGACATGACTACAAAAGAGAGAGACATTGTTATGTGTATGAAATAGATAACCTGATGCAGATAAAACCATGTACATTTTGACGGTTTGTTTTACAAGAGGAATCCCACCACATATGTCCTTGCCCATCTTTCTCCAAGCATAATAAATTCAGAGACTTCTTTTATTTCAATCCAATGCTTAGAAGCTCCGTAAATATCTGGATCTTCGGGAGCTACAATAATTCCATCAACCTGGTGAGGAGAGCAAGAAGATTGAAAATGTTAACTTGAAATATTAAAATGCACATGAAAGAATGTTACCTGTAGGACAAAGCCTGGGGTGCAAGGGTCATCAAAAAATAATGGCATGACAAGGAATGCGCGCGTTGAAGGAACCATTGTGAGATGGCTTCACAGCACTTATCTCTTTGATAGAAGTATAGCGTTCTCCCTATGGGTTTTGGGTTTTGATATGGTGCGTTACCGTTACCAGAGCCCATGGCTTATTGTATTTTCTTTATGGTACATTTTTGTTTTTTTCCTATATGGTTAAACAGCACAACAAAACAACAACGGATATTACTTGAGTATATTTATTCCTTCTCCCCTGATTTCTTACCTTCAACCTATAGCAAATGCTTGTTTGTGACACACGCAACATTTTTTCATTCATGTTATTGACACAGATGATCAATGTTGTGACAAAAAATGTTATTGACACAGATGATCAACGTTCCGACAACAATTCATAGTTATATTGCTTTTATATTAAGTTGAAGATAACAAATACATTTCTCTTATTGTTGCTTCTAAAATACAGGGTGGCTTTACAATGCCCCGGACAGCCCTCAGAGAATAAGATGATCAAGTAGCCACTGGCCTTAATTGATTACAGTACAAGGATTAATTCCATTAAAAACAAATTTGCAGAATGTCCATCCTCGAATCAACTTGTAAGCAAGTCTGAAAGTGGGGTATTGGCTCTTGATGTAACCCCCGCAAACAGATGATTTTGATAACCGGGGCTTCAACCGTACATTTCGGGCCGACAAGCCCGCCTCCCATTCCACAAGGCAAATTCAAATGGTGCATTAAGCTCCATGAGATGTCTATGTCTTGCTCTAGCAAGGGGTGGCTCTTTCTCGTGTCTCTCGCTTCCAACCTTACCCCATCTATAAACATAAAAAAGAAAAACCTTATCAATGAGCTCAATGGTTATAGACTTCGCCAACCTGGTCTTACAATATACTTCTTACAACTAAACCAAGCAGTGTGGCTTGAGAAAAGAAGATTTTCTTACAATATCACCATCGCATTTACACTTGGAAGATCTTCCCCACAGGCAACATGAAGTTGCATTTCACCAAGCCAAGTTGAAATAGCTGCCAGTGCTCCTCCTGTTGACATCCTACAATGCATCGCCAATGTTAAAACAAACTTAGGCAACAAACAACCACAATGGAAACCTTGACTAGTATTCAAATTCATTGATGCATTCTTACTGTAACTATAGATTATATCATATGCATTTGCTTTTATAGAGACTTCTCCATGCTCCTTGGCAGAAAAGCTTGACAACAAAGAAACCAGAAATATCAATTTCCATAAACCTGTTATTTCTTTGCAGAGTTATATTTCATAGGCCATCAACATGGGATAAAGTATGACATCTGGACCTCACCATGAAATGAAATTTGCTTTCAATATAAGGATAGGCTTCAGAACGGCAAGTGTTTCTTCTTCCAATTTTAATGGGATTCTAGCACGTAAAACGAAGCCTTCATTAACTACGAGTGTGATATGCCAGCACGATTTCCCATTGAAAATATTTAGTTAGCTTTTGTATGTCTTGGAAGAACCCTCTGACAAAGTCTTTTGATGAGACTCAAGAAGAGAAAGTATCATTTGTCAGCTACAGGTCAAAAGCCACAGAACAATGTATGGCAGCCAGTCAATATCAAGCCCACTTCAACACGATGAGGCGAATTTGAAGGAGATCTTGGAAAGAATGAAAGGTATCCAGTAAATAGAAAGCATGTTTGACAGCTTTCCATTATTATTTCTACATATCTTACATGGTGGACCTGTCGATTCCATGAATGTGGTTCACTAGAAATTGAATTCTACACATTTTTCCAGATGCTTTACCAGTTTATACTAAAACTTAAAAAGATAACAGGAAGAGAAATAAAATGTATTTCTTACCTGTGCACGCTACTGATGACACCATTTCGGTCTTCCTAAATGCCTCAGAAAACATGCCAATGCGTCTTGCATCTTTGAGAACTCTAATAGCTCGTTCTTTCTGACCAAATACCCACAATGTGTCCAGCAAAGCATTAAAAAACTCCATGCTGCTCACCAGATCCTCTAGCTTCAGCATGTCAAATGCGTGTTCCATAATTTGCCAGTTGTAATCTTTGTCATATTGCTGTGTTTCTATTTGATTCAATGGAAAACCAACACATAACACAAACCATTAACATCCAACATATAAAAATTAAATCCCCCAACACATAACAACCAACACATAACAACCATTGACATTAACAACCAATACATAACTACCATTGACATTAATTAACACAACCATTGGGTCCAACACATTTAAATTAAAATCCCCCTTAAACCCCCTTTGGTTTGGGTGCATATTCACACGGGGGGTGACGTAGGGCAGCGAGAGCCCTCATAATTGTATTTTGCACGTACGAAATCAACACCATATAGTATTCTGCTTGAAATCTTATAGTATTTTGCGAATCTTGTTATACAGTATAGCAAATTTTGTACTTGCATACCCCACAAACGAGGAACTTTACGTACGGTGTAGATTAAGGAATAAGGGGTGAATATGCCTATCCAACAACTCTCGTTGCCCGGAGTCACCCCCCGTGTGAATATGCACCCAAACCAAAGGGGGTTTAAGGGGGATTTTAATTTAAATGTGTTGGACCCAATGGTTGTGTTAATTAATGTCAATGGTAGTTATGTATTGGTTGTTAATATCAATGGTTGTTATGTGTTGGTTGTTATGTGTTGGGGGATTTAATTTTTATATGTTGGATGTTAATGGTTTGTGTTATCATCCCCCCCGGCGTGACAAAAATTTTAGAATTCAAACCAGAAAAAAACTAGAATTCATTTGAAGCTTTCATCACCTGTAGCTTTTGAATTTCATCACAATAAAACAAATAGAACATAAGTAAAAGTTACCATAAAGATAGAGCAGATTGATCCCATTGAAAGTCATAAAGTTTGCAACATCCATACACAAACATTTTTCAACTGGAATTTAACAGCAGCCTTTGGCCTCCATGGATTCTTGTGGTGAAAAACCAAAGTGGTAAACTTTTCTGCTTGTTAGCACAAGGATCTAGAAGTCTTGGAATTTGCTTAATAACTGCCTCAAAATCTAAAAATGCATGGTAATTTTTTGCAAGCTTCATTCGGAATGAGCCATGAAACAATATCCAATAGCGCAATCCTGTATTAATCAGCTGGTAGGATGTGAAAGCCTACCAAACCCGGCCGAAAAATTGCTGTTTTAGCATAGATAACTTAACCAAACATATCCATATCATACACTATCAAAAAGATCTCGGATAGAGCTTTTCAACGCAATAAAAATCATCTGAAACAGAGGCTCTGGATCAAAAGTTATGATAAGAAATGTGTTGCCGGCGGGGAAACTGCACTACATGTGCCCTTCAAGCCCTTCATGTGCCCAACCCGGCCGAAAAATTGTTGTTTTAGCATAGATAACTTAACCAAACATATCCATATCATACACTATCAAAAAGATCTCGGAGAGAGCTTTCCAACGCAATAAAAATCATCTGAAACAGAGCTTTGGATCAAAAGTTATGATAAGAAATGTGTTGCCGGCGGGGAAACTGCACTACATGCGCCCTTCAAGCCCTTCATGTGCCCATTATGCACCACACACACAAAAAGAGGGCTTTTGTTGTGAGCCATTGGTTGTTGACCATTATGCACCACACGCACAAAAAAAGGGCTTTTGTTGTGAGCCATTGGTTGTTGACCATTGAAAAAAAAAAGGCTAAAATCAATGGCTCAGAAATGGTGCACTCTAGATGTACGCATTATTACATCCATTTGAATACATCACGAAATCATAGGAAAATCTTAGTGAAAAGCGTACAAAAACACAAAGAAAACTCCCTATTATTATGCTACATATTCCAAGGATAATGAGTTCCAAAATACCACTTCTAACAAATACCAGCCTGTTTTACTACTTGATGCACTGAAAGACATAACTAGAACTAAACTAACAAATAACAAATTGAAATGATTAAAGGACTCACCTTAGATTATGCTAGACGTACGAGTTGGATTGATTGAAAGGGGCCGAATTTTCCAGACAGATTTAGCACAAACCAAAATAAGAATCATCAAATTAGGATTGATGCCTTACCTGAGAAAGAAAGCCAAAATGGATACTTGATTCTAATGCAAAATGAGACACGAAAACTTTGGCAGGCAGCATTGTGCAAACTACAATTTTTCTCTGCATCTGGGCATAGATTTCTACTTCAGCTAATATGGAGCAACATACCGTCCAGAATCAAAGACTTTATGACCAAAATCTGTTTTTTGTCTGATCTGTCTGCAAACAACTGCCATATCCCACTGCCAAATCTCTATGCTAGGATGTACACTACCCTACAATATGTGAACCTTGACTCAGGTCGATCAGTCAGGAGGATTTGACTAATGTAATGCCACTTTTGCAAAAAACCTCTAAGCCCTAATACGACCATTTTGTCCCTTACCATATATGAAGAATTTCAAATTTATTTTATCTAAAGAGCGTTCACTAAGGATATGGGAGCTGGGTTTTTGTTTCTGCAAGAATCTAAGCAGATAAAAACTTCCGGTGACATAAGGATTGGACTGCTTACCCCATTGCTAGACAATGTTCATGAAATGACAATAGAGCAGAAATGGAAAAGAACCTACCTCGCTAATGTAGTACGGCTTTCCCTGTTGATCAAGTCACAGAATACAGAGAGCGCTCTAGTAACAACCCTTGCACAGAAGAACTCCAGGAGCTAAGGCTGATTCGCCTCTTCTTTTAGTCATCTGCCATGTCAAGTCCCTGTCCGGCTCCAGTCCAGGTAGGGAAATTTCCAATGCATGTTTCTTCACAAGTCTTACAATCCTGTAGAACAGCATGAGGTTCAAAAACTTGCAGTCTTAGCTAGTAGTCACAAGAGAATCCTATGTATTATTCTTCGTTTAAGCAGAAAAAGGAACAAGAAAATCCAAACAGAAAGAGATGCTCTTCTTGACAGGAAAGGAATGCCAATTCTAATAAACTTTATTATGTGGATCTTTAACTGTCATTTCAATAATCATTGAATCAATAATCGTGGTACCCCATACATAGCATTCCATTATTGAAAGAAGGATGCAGAACGTGCATTTACCTGTCCCAATTTAATTTCACCACGTCTTGGATTGAAAAGAACATGGGTATTCGCCACTATGAGACGTCTATATCCTTTGTCTGAATGCTTTCTATGAAACAAACATGAATGAATGCCTTTTAGAAAGTTAGAAATAATAGTGAATGTACTCTGTGAAAAACGAATACCCTCTGGGAGGTTAGATGTAATCTGTAGTAGTTAGATGTTTCCACTCAGGTTATCAGGTGTATCGAAAGGATTTCAAAAATCTGCTTCCTTGAATAAAGAACTGGAGGAAAAGGTTTATGAGTAACATTTTTGCAGCGCCGCTCAATGCATTGCTTGGAAAGGAGATTCAAGAAAACCCCAAGACAACCTTATCAAAAGATTCTTTAGTTTTTATCCACAATGGGCTTCAACAGAGCTCAGCAGATGCTATAGGTCTACATGGAAGCTACTGCAGATCAATCATACAGGAAGAGCAGACAATCTCATTCATGACATTAATCAAAGCTTCACATTTATTTCTGGTATGACACACTTGGATCTGTTACATTTTTGCTTGGGTTTGAAAATTTGACAAATAAACAAGGATCCAAATGCAGACATATTTACAGAAACCGTTAGCTAGATTCAATAATTAGCTAAAACGAAAAATTTATGTCCAAGCATTGTAAACTAAAATGAACAAAAGCATCTAATGGTATTTCTAGATTTTAGTTAGGTGGACTAGAGATGAAATGTGCTATCATAATGAACTTTCACTTCCATTTTAGTTTAAAAAGGGTAAAAAAGGGCTTAAAAGAGATTACTTCCTCAAACCAGCTATGCAGCCACACATAGGATCAAATAGGCAGGAAACAATCAAATGCAGGAGTAGACTCTTGCTAGCTCCACTTAGAAGATAAAGAATTAATGTACCTATTGGTTCCATAGTCGATAAGATCTCTAGTATAAATTACAAGAATTATTGTTCATAATGTTTACTAATTAGCCATCAGTTTCTACCCAGCTAATCCGGCAATCAAACAAAGATGAATCCAACCATTCATCTGGGATGACTTATCTTTGGCCCTACCAAAAGCTGACAAGTTGAATTAAAAACAAATCAAATTACTATGATCTGTCCCATTCAATACAACATCGTGAACTTCATGCATAACCAAAAGGAACTTACGCAGCTCTTGTAGGCTCAGCCTCAACACTAGTTACACTGCCTCCAGCCATACTCCGCAAAAATGAAAACCAACACAACTAAAAATCCTCAAATGTGGGAACATTTAATTACATTCAACGCAGAGACATGCACAGAATTTTGTGCATATACCTAGTTCCAACGTATTCCAAGATACTCGGCACAAGGAATAATCTATTGTGCGGCGATTGAATGCTTAACCTCTTTTTCCATAATGGAGTTCAGTTGATCAGCTGGCTTAACCAGTTACAAGCACAACACTTGGAAACATGCACCAAGTCTCCAAAGTATTTCAAGTATACTGACTGTAGAGAATGATTTTTTGACTAGACAGGCTTCGAATGCGTTCCTTTGCAGGTTTCTTTCATCATTTTGCTTAGCATTGCTTAGGAGAACGAAGCACCGGTTAGCCGGTTTTCAAAGTGGCTGCCCAGCAACGGCGGCCACCGCCAGTTTACGCCCAATAGTAAGTTTGTAGCAGCCATTGGATATTGGGGGAATATACTGACATATACCAGGAATATGCCAAAAACCCATATAAACAAGGGATTGCCCCCCCAGGGGCAACCCAAAAACAGAAAGATAGTAGCCAAGCTCCATGAGGTACGTAGCTTGCCTGTGTCATTTGTACACTCGTTGCTTGGCAAGATCCATGAGGTACATTCGAGGTAGTGTTTTAAGAAATTGTGCGTATTTTCTTGTTTGGGAAGAAGTAAAGAATTTTAATTGGAATAAGAAATGTTATTTGGTATAAAATTGAATAATAATTGGTACAAGAAATTTATCTCGGCGGCCATTGGGGCACAGAGGTATTTCACATATTGAGGTCGGGATGGAATCATATGTTTTCACGTCTTTTGGCATGCATGTGCTAGATTTGGTGTTTGGGCTCAATTGTTGGTTAATATATTTTGCCCGATTTGGCATTTGGACTCACTTGTTGGTTAATATATTAGTTTAAAATTTTTCTTTCGGGAGCAATTAACATGTGGACACTCAATGTAATAGAAGGCATCCTGAACTATGCAAAATTCAAACCGAGTTTGTGCTCAAAAAACAAAATATTAAATTCTCAAACGAATATAACAATATAGCAAAACATTCATTTAGTTCTGAACATCATACCACGGCCTAATGATCTCAGCCATATTGAAGTTTTTCCGTAATTTCATTTCACAATAAATATACCTCCACGTCTTGGTAATATGCCAAAACTTTGATTGCATTCCTAGTGTTTGTTGCTTTTGTTCTTGTAATAATTGTTAGTCCCATGCAGCCAGGCACTGGACTATTTCTGAACACCATGCAAAGCAGAGGCAAGGACCAGGTCAAGCGTCAGGTAGCAAACCCACGCCTCCCTCGAAAATCATGCAGAAGTCCACGCCCCCGTCAAAGAAGAAAGCCAGACAAGACAAATGTTCGCCTCCGAGGAGTTCGGCCTTAAATTAGCGGGATTCCAGGCACTAATGACGGCACTGCAGAGATTCCCTCAAATCAAGCATATGATCCAGGAGTTGGTGACCGAGATCACAATGGGGCTCCCAAATGTCTATTTTGAGCCCAAGGCCATTGTACTATGTATATATCAGTAGAGATAGATCTCAAATTTTTAATGAGACTTAATATCATCTTGTTTCAATCTTCTATTTTTGCGAGAGTTCATGTATACTCATTGATATTCAAGGAGCCTTACCTTGGCATATAGTCTCTTTGCTTTCCCGTTTTGTTTCATTCTTTCTGTTATGATTCCTTGCAAATCCCGCGTGACACTCTATTAGGATTTGTCTGCTCGATCCAAGGATCCTCACAGAAGGTTGTCTTGCAGGTGATCCCGAACCCAGATCCCAAACATTGTCGCCACTATCGGGTCTTAGTTCGTCCCAACTCGTCGATGTTTGTTCGTGCTTTTACTCAAGATGAGCTCCTCAGCCAAATTGCGACTTGATTGGATTGCCATCAACGCAGAGACGCTGCTCGCGACATATATGATGCTGATTATGATATTGAAGGTGGCCGTGTTCGCTCGGGTGCTCATTCTACACCGTCTACCCCTCGTGTTTGCTCCCAGCCAGGGTCTCCCCCTACTTGCAAACATTGTTCTCAACCACAGTCACCGCATCACACTCTTGTGCATCAAACGCCTCATTACTTTCAAACGTCGGAAAGCACCTATATTCACATTCCCTCTGGACCGAGGCCGTTACTTTCGCAATCGTCTTCTTCACAGCATGGTATGGGCTATACTCAAGTTTTTCTTGGTCCCAATCATGTTCGATAATTTCAGTTTTCTCTATCTTTCCAGCCTCTTCTTCCAGTCTATAACATTGGCGATCTCAAACTGACTAAGGATGGTACCCAAGGGATATTGCCAAATGCCACCCCACTCTCGGGACCTCCTGTACCACTTTACACACAGATTCCAGTCCCTTCATCAGCTGCTCACAACCTCAAGCTTACCTATCCGATTTTTGGGAATACGAAGGGGAAGTCCATCCTTGATCAAAGTGCTCAGGCACACATGGAAGAATTTGAATCTTTGGCTATCTTGAATGGCCACTCTCAGCCACAACTCAAGTTTCATATATTCTCAACCATGATGCATGGCGCTCCTCATCAATGGCTCATGGCCAATAAAAGTCATTGGAAATAGAATTGGCAAAAAATGAAGACCACCTTCCTATCACTTTATGGTACCACCGATGATGATCAACAGCTTCTCAAACAACTCAATGGCCTTCAATAACAACCTATGGACTCTGCCCCTGATTTTGCTGATCGTCTGCATATCTTGGTTAGCAAGCTCAAAGAATATCCCACGTAGATTCAGATCTTAGTTTGGTTTCTGCAGGGCCTTCCTTCTGCTATTCATCTTATGGCTGAGTACTTGTGCCCCAAGACGTTGCCGCGCTATCGAATTGGTCAACCATTCTTTCAACGTATCTTCTCGTGGCATTCCTCTCACAGATTTCCCTTTCATTCCTCTCGTTATAGTTCCACAAAACACGGTTCAACCTCATCAATTTTCTCCACCACAATGCAGTCAAATTTGGTGCCATATTTGTCAGTGTCAAGGCCATTTGACCAATGAATGCAATTCTACTAATGGTCCTCCTCATTGCAAACATTGCAATATATGCAATCATGGTACTAAAGAATGCAAGTGCTCTCATCCCACACCTTTTTGACAAAAGATAATCTTCCAAGTTCATACGATGCCTCAGCAATATCAACAGCCTCAGCAATATCCACAGCAACAACAATATCCACAGTAACAGCAATATCCACAATCTCAGCAACCTCAGCAATCAAGAGGCAAAAACTCACACACTCCTTTTGATCCCGCCAAATCTCAATGTTATCACTGTCAGGAGTGGGGCGACACCACCATGGCATGACCACAACTCCCTCAAGTCCAAGTACAACTTCTAGGCATGAACTAAACTGCCTCAGTCTGCCTCACTGCTTATTAACTCTGGGTTGCCAATGGCAAACAAGGCCCTCGCCCCACGCTGAAGAGACCACCTCCTATGCCTCAATAGCAGCGCCCCCAACAAGCTCCTCCATCTGCAGCCTTGAATCAAGAAGCTCAAGAAGAGATCTATCAAGCTCTCAATCCTCCGATCCAACAATCCAACTGCATAGGTTTGGTCTCATGCCAGCACCTGGGCACATACCCCTTGACGCTCATGCCTCAAGACATGCATCCTGCTTTTTCCGTCGATACTATCCCACATGAGGAACAAAAGATGGTCCATTTCGCTCCTGATCTCGACAAGCTCATGCCTCATGTCATGCCCAAAGTCCGTCAAAATATTCTCAAGCTTATGCAAGCTGCTGAAGGATGCACGCTGGCCAATGTTTATGCTACCACACGCACTCAACAGCGTCAAGACACGCCTTCCATGTCTAAGACCCCTCACGCACTCAGCCGTATCCCAACATCGCTGCTAAAGTTGAACTCCTCAAAGAAGTTTCTGCATCAGTGCCTCAAGCACTCGCACCATTGGATCCTGTTGATCCCTTAGCACACGTTCCTTGGAGCTGCAAGAAGAGCTTGCCAAAATCAAAATTACCCTCTGTTCCTCTACTATCCTAAAGTTATGTCCTGCCCTTAGGGAACAATTGCCACTACCCACCGTTCTTGTTGGCACGGTAGCCACTTCTACACCCACGGTTCATGCAACTGTTGAGAATCAGCAAATTAATTATGTGCAGATTGATGGAGGCAATGCTGTCAACCTCATCACATATAAATTTCCAAGACAATTGGGCATTACTCAACTCTATCGTGCTCCTTATGACATCAAACTCGCCAATGGACACATCATGCATCCTCAAGGCGTGACTCCTATTCTTCAAATCAGCATTGCTGATCTCAAATTTCCCTTTGAATTTGGTGTTTGGCAAACTGGGGAGGATCCTCGTGATTATGAAATGCTGGTTGGACGATCTTTTCTCCCAGGCTAAAAGCATTCACTATTGGGCCAATGATCAACTTGTTGTTACTGATGGAACATTAAATGCCTCGATGGATCTCGAAACTAGGAAGCTCATCTCTGTTGAGCATGCTGAACCATCACTCTCTGATAGTGATTCTAAGGATCTTCAAAATACTTATCAAGTACAAGCTCCAGCCAGTGGTTTGCTTTTGTTTGCCTACCCCAAGTATGTTGATCCATGGGGTATATAAGTCTTGATCAAGACCACGTTGTTGCATCCTTGCTTGATCCATATCTTGCGCCTTGCAATCGCATTCAGCGTGTTGATATCCCGCTGGATGTTGATACCCCTCCAGGTATTGTTGATGTTGATGCTGTCATGAAGCAACGCTTACTTGATGCCACTTAACAGCCTTTATTCTTTTCTACTCAGAGTGCTAACCCCTCAGTGTTGTTTTAACCACCTGCACATATTGTCACAGACATGACAATAATTCCATATTCAGACTCCGAAAGCTGAAGTCATTGATTTAGGAGACAACCAACCCATCCGGTTGACTGTCAATCTTTTCAAACCCTATAAAGCTCGCGCCCTCAGAAATTTTGGCACATCTTTGCGTGGAGCTATAAAGATTTAAGAGGTATCAAAAACGAATTGAGGGAACTCACCATTCCCACCAAACTAGATGCACGCCTCATCTACCAACGACAGTACAGGCCCAACCCCAATTATCGTGACCGTGCCAAAGCCGAAATTGATAAACTTTTGGCTGCTGGACTTATTTATGAGGTCAAACATTCTGAGTCGGTGAGCTCCATTATTATTGCCCTTAAGCAAAATGGGAAAATATGCATTTGCAAGAAAACTCAATATGGCCACGGAACAAGATCATTTTCCGCTACACTTCACGCATCAAATCCTTGAAGAAGTAGCAGGCCATGAGATGTAATCCTTCATGGACGGTTTCTATGGCTATAGTCAAATCTCCACTCAAGCTGAAGATCAGTTGAAAATAATATTTACCACGACGTGGGGTACTTTTGCCTACAAAGTGGTGCCCTTTAGATTGTCCAACTTTCTATCTACTTTTCAATGCATTATGCTTTCTGTTTTTCAAGATTACATGAAAGAAAATGTAGCTACGCTCACACGATCAACAATTCCTCGTTTGTGAAGTTCGTGACTATACTATGGTTGCTGCCCACGCTCATGCGCACAATTGTGATGTCTGTCAGCACGTGGGACGACCCACAGCCCATGACGCTCTACCCTTGACTCCTGTCGCCATGCCGTTACCCTTTAGCAAATGGGTTATGGATTTTGTTGGGCCCATGGATCCACCTGCTAGACACTCCCGTGCTCGATACATCCTTGTTCTCACTGATTATGCAGCAAAGTGGGCGAAAGCCTGTGCCTTACCAGATAACACCACAGCCAGCCAGGGAATAAATTACTAATCGCATATTTTTTATTAGCCAGAATGACTTTAGCTAAATTTGCTCAATATGAATCCCAAAACTTTTGTGGTTTAGCTAAACTATACACATTTTTCCTCTCATACTTTCTAGCACTTAGCTAAATTAACCCAAATATCATCCCAAAAATTTCTATGGTGTGGCCAACAGAAAATATGAAGCCAAATTACTATACTTTTTTTCAATATATTCCACTTGTTTTAGTCATTTTCTTTGTGAAAACATTCCAAAATAATGCTAACTAGCAAAGTCTAGGGCTCAAATTAATTCATAATGCTAGAAACTAAACTACTAATCATATACTTCATATAAACTAGAATGCTGTTAGCTAAACTAGCCCAAAATTCATTCTAAAAGTTTCTATGGCTTAGCTAAACAATATAAAATATCACTTTCTTACTTTCTAGCGTTTGGCTAAAGAGCTCCAGGGTTGGTGCAGTTCCGAAAAAAGTTAAGCTAAAATTATTATTTTTTTTCCAATTTTTTCCATTTACTTTAGCCAATTTTTTTTGAAAATGTTCTAAAAAATCGCCAAATAGCTAAGTTTAGCCCTTAAATTATTCTATGCAGCCAGCATGATGCGAGTGCTCTATACACATGTCATTACATGCTTCGGTTGCCTCATGAAATTAGTCAGTGACTGTGGTGTTCATTTTGTTAATTACACAATTAAAGAATTGACGAACTACCTGCATATCCATCATAGGAAGGGCACTCCATATTATCCACAAGGCAATGGTCTTGCTGAAAGTACCAACAAGACTCTCATCCACATTCTAAAGAAGATTTGTTTGTGCTGCTTCAAAACTGATTGGCAAGAAAAGTTACCACTGTTTTATGGGCCTATAACACTAGTTACAAGATTGCCACAGGGCAGACACCATTCAAATTAGTCTATGGCCAAGAAGCTTTAATGCCTTTTAAGTTTGTTCTACCCTCTCTTCGCTTTCAACTTGCTACCACGCATAATCCCTCCTGCTGCTCTACAGGAGCGGGTTTATCAATTGCAACAATTAGATGAGCTTCGCAGAGATGCTTATCTCAGAGTTCTTGCCAGGCAACAGTTGAAGAAATTCTGGCATGACAAACAGATCAAAACCAAAACTTTCAAAGAAGGGGATTTAGTTCTTCTTTACTATTCCAGGTACAAAATTTTTCCAGGCAAGCTGACATTTCGTTGGCTTGGCCCTTATAAAATTATTCAAAAAGGCCAGTCGAGTGTTTTTCAACTCGCAGAATTAGATGGCTCTCCATTACCTACTTTGCTTAATGGTTTTTGCCTCAAATCTTTTCATGCAGATACAACAAATACCATTCAAGACACAAAGATGCATGATTGAGTAAATCAGCTTATCTTATATTCAAAAAGAGTTGGATTACACAAAAATTGGGCATAGCCCTTACTTAATTGCAGGGGGCATTGCCCATAATCTATATACAAACTACTCTAAAAAAACTTGGCTACTCTGCGTTGGGAGCAGGACAAGCCTGTAGGATCACATAACCCTGCTACAGATCATAACGCATGTGCAGTATGACGTCTTGATAGTTGGACATCAGGTCCGGATTATCCGCTGAAGCAGACAGCCAGCCATCCATAGGGATCTTGCAGTTCTTCATCTTCCACATGTCCAGACCATTCATACGGCAAGTTAACCACTCCAAGCAATTCTTCGGCATCGTGTTCACCATATCCATCGCTGCAACTGTGCCTGCCATGGTGGCCCAATCAAATTTTTGCTGACGTGTCCACATGCGAGGTACATTCCAATTTCTAGTCGCGGTAGCTTCTCTCTGGCCTGCCGCTTCTGCCACCTCCTTCCTTTAGACGTTCGGACTCTGGAGTTGCCTCTCTTAATTACGCCCAATTGAAACCACGGCTGTGTCAAATCATTACTCGTACACCTACAACACCATGACGTCCCATTGCATCGTTCATTCCTGTCCATCTCCACCCTTGATTTCAGTTGGCTTTTTGGACTTAACCAAAATTTTGGTTCTGGGTCCTTCTTTCATCCATGCTACCATCTGGCACTATGAACGGCTCAGATTCTACTTTTGAACCTGCCTATAAAAATCTTGGCTGAACAGACGCGAATCCTAAAGCTTCACAACTTTCTCTGCTCTTCGCCTTCTGCTCTTGAATTTCTTCTGTCGATCGCCATGGCTGCTTCCGCCAAGTTGCCCACTCTACAGGCCACTGCGCCCATGGATCCTGCGCTTTTTCAATCGGTAATCTTTTCCACTGCCACTGTCTAAGAATCTCTTGAAGGTGCATCCGTGACGTCGTTGAAAGGGCGGGGTTGCTTGATTTTTTCAAATAAGAACTCCATGTTCCCAATCCAGTACAACCTCGATAGTTCGTTGCACATTTGATCAAAACTGATGCAGGATATCAGACGATGGTGGATCATACAAGAATCACCCTCAATCAGAGTCTCTTGGCACATGTATTTTAATTGCCCCGACGCACTCCTTCTTTAAATTGGGTTGCTTTAGTGGATCATGATGTCACTATTTATGGTCAAGCTTCCTATGCTGCCACAATATATAAGCACACCAACATAGCGAAGCCTCATGAGGCTTTTGTCAAGCTTTTGTGGAGGAAGTTCTATGGGTACTCTATCAGGAACACCCATATCAACAAGCATTTTTTCCATACTGCAATTTTCGCCATTCATTCAACCAGCTTTGTGGATTGGCCCCAAATTTTGTTCCGATGTCTTCTTCATGAAGTCGATCAGCTTCGACAATCTCCTGACTCTGGTCTTGAGTCTGCTATGGGTGCTCACTTCCAAGCCATCATCAACCAATGTCTTCCAGAATCAAGTCACCTCTCCACCAGACACTTAGAAGCCTCTATCATCTCTCTGATCAGGAAACTTCAAGAAGAGGCCTCTCATCCACCCCCTGATGCTCAAACCTCTCCAGGCCCACAAGATCCGCGCCCTATACCTTCTAAAGTCATCAATGTTTCTTCCTCTCAATCACTCATGCTAATGCGTTCACCTCCCATTAAGTCTCTCAAACTTCCACTCACAAAGTCCAACAACTTTGCCTCTTCAGCCCATCATCCCCTCCACCCACCAAGGGCATTGTATCAATTCAATATTGTGACGTTCGGCCTGATTATCACGGTCCCGGGGCGTGATCTTTATCTTTACTGCCGCCACGCTGCGTACCACCGCCCCAATCGACGCGCCCGGCCGACGTACCTACCAAGCAAGGGCGCCCTAGGGGGCAGCTTGCAATGGTGCACACACTTAGCAATGTGCGCACTTTTAGACCTTTAACCCATTAAAGGTAGACCAAGGGTCATGGAAACCCTAAACCTAACTGATAGCCTACATAAGGCACCAAACCCTAACTTTCCCTTTTTAAGCCCACGGACCTTAGGAGCTCCGATTCGCGCGCCTGAGGAGTCAATTCCAACTCCCACGATCCGTCCCGTGCACCCGGCTTGTCGGTCGTCCTCCCACCGCATTTCGAAGCGAATCGAGACATGGACACCTTTGGATCGAGGGAGGAACCAGGGGATCAGGTATTTAGTCGATTGAATAGCCTAAACCTTATTATCCAGCCTTCAACCAAATAGGTTTAGCCTATTAAATCACCCCTAGTAGCCAAGCAGATCCCGAGATTGACTCTAACTAAAGAACCTAACTCTATGTATGATATAGATTAGTTCTTATTCTTTAGTTCTATGATGATGTGATGGACGGATGAATTCTGTGAACTCACTGTATTGGGAAGGGGGGTAGAGACTTGAAGCTTAGTAGATGATGCTCCTAGATAGTCCCTCTTAGTGCATTACTAGATTTCGGCCTGTGTACAAGAACCCCACCTGGTTGTGGGTGAAGGGGCCAGACTGGCTTAGAATGAGGTTAGGTGTTGACCCTTGACCCATCCCTATGGTGTGTTAGTGCTCACAGGGGATCGAGTGACTAGGTCTAATGGCTTGCCACCGAGTGTGGGTAAGGCATGGGCTCGACACCCGTGGGGTTCACCTTCCGTGGGTTCGATCGAATAAGGGCAAAGGGCCCTCTAGTCACCTTGGGTCAACATGTAGATCTCTAGAGGGAGTGATCCCTACACCTGCCCCATCGGACCGGGGAGATGTAACCCGGGAATAGCCCCTTTGGCTATGCACCCGTGGGCTGCTGCTGGAGTCCCAACACTTTTCAACCTACTCGCAAAGTGTGCAAGGGGCGGATGGAGTGGACAACCCTAAGCCATGTTCTTATGCCAGCCCAATCCATTGTCATGATTACATGCGCGACGAACTCTGGAGACCCAAGCTTGTCGGTCACCCCACGAGTCCGAGCCTTGGGTAGGAACTTCCCTTTGTATTGTCTTGATCTTTGTCTATGCAGATGTTGATGTGCCACCCTTCGAGGTGGATATATGATGTTATGTTCTTGGCGACGATGTTTACGCTTCCTTGCCTAGGTAGGCCCTGAGGGAGACGGGGTAAAATGACCCCTTCACTCTTCCCACTGTGGACTCTAGACGGTTACAGTGATATGTGGAGGGCCCTGTATCAGTGTGGAGCTGGTGCGGGGGATGAACTCCTGTTTGTATACGGTGCGGGCATCGTATATGAGTAGGGGACGTCACAATGGTATCAGAGCCATGTTCTTGGAGACCAAGAGCAAAGCACTGACCATGCTCCCAGTAGTACTAACTTGATAGGATCCTCAAGCCTCGAAAAAGTGGGAAAATTTTTTCTCATTTTTGTAGTTTATGCTAAGCTAGTAACAATTAAGTGAATTGGAACTTAATAAGACTAAAAAGAATGAGCCAAAAACTTGCCAGGCAAGGTGGTCTCACAGGTCGCGCCTGGTCAAAGAACTAAACTTTAGTTTTTGAGCGAGGCGCAAGCTGTGAGACATCGAGCCAAGATCACTCAAACTTGATGAATTTGAGAAAAGTAATATGGTAAGGCTAGTTCCAAGGTAGGAATTAGTTAGAATAGCATGTTTAAATTACTTAAATTACTTAAAAATGTGCAAGATCTCACAGCTCGCGCCTGGTCAAAGAACTAAACTTTAGTTTTTGAGCGAGGCGCAAGCTGTGAGACATCGAGCCAAGCACACTGACCCCAATTTTTGGTCCACAGTTGTTTTTTAGTTGTACGGAAGTGTTGTTTTATGCCAAAAACAACACCAAAATGACCCCAAAAGTCCACGTGGCCCGTTTATCCGGATTTGCACAAAGTGACAGTGGTTTTTTGGCAAAAAATTCCACTGTGGTTTTTCTGGCAGCTTTTTGTTTTTGATCAACGTGTCCTTTTTTTCACTATTGTTTTTCACGAACTTTTGTCAACGTGTGGTTTTTTCTTGACTGTTGTTTTTTGGAGGAGCCACGCGTTGTTTGTATTTCAAAAAACACATGTAGGTTTGAATATTAATACGTGGAAAATTGAAAAAGAATAGTTTTTTTTTTTCCTTTTCAATGTGTGTTGTTTTGTTTTCTCCACTTGTAGTTCTTTAAGTTAACATTGTTTTCACAAAAGAAAATACGTAATATCTAAGAAATCCACATGTATTATTTTAGAATAATTGTTGTTTTCAAATGTTGTTTTACTACGACAATATGTAGTTATTAGATATACCTTTTTTTTTTCTATATGTATTATGTTTTTTTCTTTACATGTTGGTTTTAAAAGTTATTATTGTTTTCTTAAAAACAATCGTAGTTTTAAAGAAACCCACATATAGGGAACATTGTTTTCCTTGATTTGATATGTAGCTATTAAGAAGTAGACACGTTGTTTCTTAATATAGGCTGTTGTCTCAATGAAATAAAATATATGTGGCTTTTATTTAAATTTAGAGAAACAACTTTGTTTGGTCCGCTCTGGAACATCTGTCTAACCAATCAAATATTGACACGTGGCACTCAATTTTTCAAAAAAAAAAAAAAACAATTATATATTAGCTATTGATAATTTCAATCTACTAAAAGGAAAAAAGACATCATGGAGCAAGCATCATTTGAATGTCTACTAAACTCAAGTTTGCCTTTAAGTTTTGATCTTAATTGATTCCATATTTAAACTCAAGCTTGCCTTGAAACCACATTATATTTTCACAAATTTATATATTGTATAAACTCAATTTTGCTTTATTCAAATTCTTGCCATGGAGCTGATTTGATACATAGTAAATGATATGCATATTCTTCTTTTCATGGCCTTTATAGCCTTGCAAACACAATGCATTTCCATTCAAAAAAAGAAAGATCCCTTTAACAATCTTTGACAAGTTAGCATGTTTCTTTACAAATGGAGGGCTGCCAAATGCATTTTCTGCGGTTTCTAATCCTCTCTCTTACGCATAATAAAACAAGTGACGGTCACCCCTTCATAGAAAAAGCCGATTGCCAATGCTCTTCACCGCAAAACAAACACAATAGAATATTGAGTGCTCAATTGATCTTATTTTGAAGTAAACAGAACAATCGTTATGCTCATTGCCAAATTTTGGGCCGGAACCTTTTATTCAAAATTGGTTTAAAAAGACAACAATGTTCAAAAATTGGTTTAGAAAGACAACAATGTTGGTCCTTTTCCAGTTTCAAAGGCATATCAAAAACAATTAGCTTGCGGTATTCTTACTACGTTCTAGTTTCATATTCATAGAAAACAGACCGTCTATGTAGTTTCTAGAAATACATCATGGGCATATGCAATCGGGGAGGAAATAGAGAGTAGAATAAGATTTACCGATCCACGAGCCCCCCTCACGTGACAAGAGCTGCCAAGCCTTCTTGATCCTCATTCCGGTCTACTCTGTTGGATTAAGTCATCTTTAAGGATCTACAAGCGGAAGCTCGGATGGGCGGACTAGGTCATCCGTGATTGAAAGAAACAGTTAGATTTTTACAAGATCAAAGAGAAGCGGTGAATATGCTTTTCTTTGGAGTTACCTTGGAGTCCAAGCCACATCTTACGCAGTCCTCTACCGCCATAGCCGACCTCCAAACTCAGAACAATTAATTATTCCTGTCCAGATTGTCTTGTCCGGATTTATTGCAGCTCATGTCCATTTGACTACCCTTCTGCATCCAGAAGTGCGCTCAGAGGCATTTCCGGGCTCCCATCGATGGATCTATGTAATGACCTTGATGTTCTTGATATTTTCCTGGCCTTTTTTTACAGGCCATTTTATACCAGTTGATGCAGCGACAGAGCACCCACATCAAGAAGAAGCTTTGCCATCGCCAAGCAAAGGAGCTCTGCGGATTAAGCCAACGCCAAGGGGCACCATTGCCAAGGGGGAGAGAGGGAAAAAAAACAGGGAGGAAAGCAGAGGGAGAGAGGAAAAACACAGGGAGGAGCTCTGCCGGATTCACCATCGCCAAGGGGCGCCATAGCCAAGGGGTAGAGAGGAAAAAAACAGGGAGGAAAGCACAGGGAGAGAGGAAAAACATAGGAAGGAGCTCTGCCGGATTCGCCATCGCCAAGCGGCGCCATAGTCAAGGGGGAGAGAGGAAAAACACAGAGAGGAAAGCACAGGGCGGAGGGAAACACATGGCGCAAGGCCAATCACATTAGAGGACTTGGATCAACATCTTAGCCGTTCATCGTGCTGTCAATCTCGACCATCAATTTCAAGGGCCAATATCTAACATAATAAAATGGGGATGAAGATCTCAACCGTCCATCTTGACGGTTTAATAAAATACTACTTGCATTTGCATGCATATTTTTTAAATATATATAATAAATTTTATCCCCCCTTTTTTTTTCCTACTACAGGGGGCTATTGTTTCTCCTATTGTGCCCCACTCTTTTCTCTCTGCCGCCTTTTTATATACAACTCCCTACCCCTACCCTTGAGGTATGGCCAGTGCCCATATATTTCTTCGGGGATGTCAGAGTAGCGATTGCCCTTGAAAACTATTTCTAGTCGATCCTTTAGGTGGATCTGGCTGCAATTGCCTGCAACTGGCTGCTTGGCAATGCACACGAGTTGGTTTAGCTTGATCTGGCTTACCAGCGGTTTTCCCAGGTTCTTAAGAAAGCAAAAAACATTCTCGAAATTTTAAATGATAAAAGGAAAAGGTTATATGCACACCCGAAATAAAACCCGCAATAGCAAAGGTCGAGATTGTAAGAGCTTCAACAACTCTCAGTATGTTTTTATATCGAGAGGCCACGCATGGTAGCCAGACTCCGGATAGCATAAGCGATTACCAAAAAGTAGTTCTTAGAGTGTTTAGAACTATTTCCATCCTAAAATAATTGAAAAGCGGAATAGATCACGAGAACAAAATTCGGAGAAGATTATATGGCTCAGAAAATAATAGCTTGCGTGGAAAAGAATTACTCCTCCTCACATTGGAAGCCCAACCAATCATTTGTCTTTGGATCCGCCAATCCTATGAAAACTAGCATTAAAAGCGGAGATAATATCGAGTTCGAACACGCAAGCCCGAACATAAGTAGAAGCAAAAAAAAACTCGGATCTCAAAAATAGAACCAAGGCGGGGACAAGCACCGCTCTATAGGCGCATGCCCGTGGCATGTTGGAGCCCACATGGCATGTTTGAGCCACGTTGGCATGTTTGAGCCTAGGTGGCATGTTAAAGCCAAGGTGGCATGTTGGAGTCTAGATGACATGTTTGAGCCATCTTGGCATGTTGGAGCCTAGGTGGCGTGTTTGAGCCATCTTGGCATGTTTGAGCCTAGGTGGCATGTTGGAGCTGCATGGCATGTTTGAGCCACCTTGGCATGTTGGAGCCTAGGTGGCATGTTGGATAAGTGGCAAGGTGGCATGTTTTGAGCCTAGGTGGCTTGTTTGAGCCATCTTGGCATGTTTGAGCCACCTTGGCATGTTTGAGACTATGTGGCATGTTGGAGCACATGTGGCATGTTTGAGCCTAAGTGGCATGTTGGAGCCTGGGTGGCGTGTTTGAGCCATCTTGGCATGTTTGAGCCACATTGGCATGTTAGAGCCTAGTGGCATGTTTGGGCCCATGTGGCATGTTTGAGCCACCTTGGCATATTTGAACCTAGGTGGAAAGTTGGAGCCTAGGTGGCATGTTGGAGTCTAGGTGGCATTTTGGAGCCCAGGTGTCATGTTTGAGCCACCTTGGCATGTTGGAGCCTAGGTGGCATGCTTGAGCCACCTTGGCATGTTGGAGCCTAGGTGGCATGTTGGTGACTGCGTGTCATGTTTGAGCCACCTTGGCATGTTTGAGCCCTAGGTGGCATGTTGGAACCCTTGTGGTATGCTTGAGCCACCTCGACATGTTTGAACCACCTTGGCATGTTGGGTCTATTTGGCATGTTGGAGCCCATGTGTCATGTTTGAGCCACCTTGGCATGTTTGAGCCTAGGTGGCATGTCGGAATCTAGGTGGCATGTTTGAGACTAGGTGTTTGAGACTAGGTGGCACCACGCAGGCTCCAACATGCAACCTAGGCTCCAACATGCCAAGGTGGCTCGAACATGCCACCTAGGCACCAACATGCCACCTAGGCTCAAACATGCCACGGTGGCTCAAACATGCCAAGGTGGCTCAAACATGCAACGCGGGCTCCAACATGCCAAGTTGGCTCAAACATGCTATGTGGGCTCCAACATGCCAAGGTGGCTCAGGCATGCCAAGGTGGCTCAGACATGCCACCTAGGCTCCGACATGACAAGGTGGCTCAAACATGCCACGTGGGCTCCAACATGCCACCTAGGTTCCAACATGCCAAGGTGGCTCAAACATGCCACGTGGACTCCAACATGCCACGTGGGCTCTAACATGCCAAGGTGGCTCAAACATGCCACCTAAGCTCTAACATGCCACCTAGGCTCAAACATGTCAATGTGGCTCCATATGCCACGTAGGCTCCAACATGCCACCTAGGTTCCAACATGCAAAGGTGGCTCAGGCATGCCACCTAGGCTCAAGCATGCCACCTAGGCACTCCAAGTGGTGACATGGCATGTCAAGTAAGCAAGGCCAAGTTTTGACTAGGCCAAAAATGAAAAGATGTCCATCTTTGGTCTTTTCATTGGGTGATGTTGGCAAATTTTGGGTGACATATGGCTAGATGGTGGTGACGTGACTAGGACTTTATGCAAGAAATATGATAACCTTTGAAATTTTTGTAGAGGAGTTTGGCAAGGGATAGAATAGAAGGATCTTGGAGAACTCACAAGCCCCTTTCCAGTGAAGGGGAGTCTGGATCAGCATGTTGCGCAGGGGGATTCGATCCCATCTCCGGGCATGGTCCCCAAAGCATACACAGGGAACTCCATGCAAAGTTTCGGATATGTGAGTCTCCGTCTTGACGCTCGAGATGTAAACCCTAGCAAACCCTAGGGTTTGATAGGGTTTACATTCTGGGGATGCTCCGATGACCCAGAGGGCCCGGAGGATCCCTCATGGCGGCGTGGAATACCCGTCTTTGGATTACCCTCATGGCATCTTTGCTTGGGGAGGTCCCCGAGAGCCAAATTTCCGGTCGCGACATACCTTTGGAGACTCCCTTCACAAGCCCCCTTTCCGGTGAAGGGGAGTGCGGAAAAAGCATTTCGCTCTTCTTGGGGATTTGACCCCATCTCCGGGCATGGTCCCCGAGCATACCACAGAGAACTCTATGCAAAGTTTCGGATGTGTTAGTCTCCGTCTTGGCCTTTCGAGATGTAAACCCTACCAAACCCTAGGGTTTGGTAGGATTTACATCTACAGGGATGCTCCTCCTCGATCAAGAGGGCCGTGGAACTTGTCCCCTAGGGTAATTTCGGCATTCCGGATGACATGGAGAGGTCGGATCGCCAATCCGGGGCCTCCTCCATGCCCCAAAATCAAAAACGTGGTCTAAACCACAGCGGAGGCCAGCGGTGGCCATCCCAATCAAAAATCGAGGGTCTAAAGCTCACCCGAAATACCGGGGATTTTCTTGTGCGGCTCGGGGCCACTTGGCAAGCCAGGCTGGCTGAAAACCATGATTTTTCCGCCCCATGCATTAATCATGAATTTCGGCATCATAAACACAAAGAAAAGCAGATAAAAATCCGGGTCTCGAAAAAAGGTGAAATCTTGGCGGGATGTGCGGCATGGCCATTGTGCACGCAAGAAAAAATGCACCGGCAATAGAAGCACAAGCGAGAGGCATGAGGCGAGCTTCGAGCCAACCCCTTCCCGAGGCCACTTAGGTCGGTAACGTCCTCTTTGGGCGGTGGAGCTAGCTTTGCTTCTCAGGTGGTCACATGTATACCACCTAGCGAGTCCTAGTGCTGCTATTCTCACTTCGATCTTCTACCCGGGCCTCGGGGGTGACCCCAAGTATCTTGTTCTCGCAGGCTAGTCCAAGGCGGGGGTGAGGGCGGGCTGGACCCCCCCTCGGGGCGAGGCTGGCTCTGCCAATGGACCCGGAACATCCCCATTACCTAGGGGACCAAGTTTAGGTGGGCGAAAGACCACCCCTCTCCAAGAAACGCCAAAGTAGGTCGTTTTACTACACACTTGTAGTCAATTGGCATGGAGGTGGATCTTTGAATACCTCCTAGTGAGGGGTAAGTGATTGATCCCACAGGGAAAACTTCGTAGTGGAACTTGTCCCCTAGGGTAATTTCAGTTCAGGACGATGGCAGGTCGGATCGCAATCCGGGGCCTCCTCCATGCCCCAAAATCGAAAAAACGTGGTCTAAACCACATCAGGGGCTAACGGTGGCCATCCCAATCAAAACTCGAGGGTCTAAAACTCATCCGGAAATCCGGGGATTTTCCTATACTCTCGGGGCCACTTGGCAAGCCAGCTGGCTGAAAACCAGGATTTTTCCCCCCCATGCATTAATTATGAATTTCGAAGCATAAACACAAAAAAAAGCACGGATAAAAATTCGGGTCTCGAAAAAGGTGAAATCTTGGCGGGATATGCAACATGGCTGCACCACAAGAGAAAATGCACCGACAATAGAAGCACAAGCGAGAGGCATGAGGCGAGGCTTCCCGCCAACCCCCTTTTCGAGGCCATGGTCGGTTCAACGGCCTCTTGGCGGGTAGGGAGCTAGCTTTTTCTTCTCAGGTGGTCACATGTATACCACCTAGCAGTCCTAGTGCTCCTATTGTCACTTCAATCTTCTACGGGGGCCTCGGGGTGAACCCCAAGTATCTTGTTCTCATGAGGCTAGTCCAAGGCAATGGGGGAGGGCCGGACCCCCACTCGGGCAGAGAACTGGCTCGCCAATGGACCCGGAACATCCCCATTACCTAGGGGACCAAGTTTAGGTAGGCAAGACCACCCCCCTCTCCAAGAAACGCCAAAGTAGGTCGTTTTACTACACACTTGTAGTCAATTGGCATGGAGGTGGATCTTTGAATACCTCCTAGTGAGGGGTAAGTGATTGATCCCACAGGAAAACTTCGTAGTGGAACTTGTCCCCTAGGGTAATTTTGCCGTTCGGGACGCGGCGAGGTCGGATCGCCAATCCGGGGCCTCCTCCATGCCCCAAAATCGAAAACGTGGTCTAAACCACATCAAGGCCAGCGGTGGCCATCCCAATCAAAACTCGAGGGTCTAAAACTCATCCGGAAATACCGGGATTTTCCTATACTCTCGGGGCCACTTGGCAAACCAGCTGGCTGAAAACCAGGATTTTTCCTGCCCCATGCATTAATTATGAATTTCCGGAGCATAAACACAAAGAAAAGCCTGGATATAAAATTCAGGTCTCGAAAAAAGGTGAAATCTTGGCGGGATGTGCAGCATGACGCTGCACACACATAAGAAAAATGCTGCCGGCAATAGAAGCACAAAGCGGAGGCATGAGGCGAGCTTAGAGCCAACCCCTTCCCGAGACCACTTGGATTGGTAGCGTCCTACTAGGTAGTGGAGCTAGCTTTGCTTCTCCGTGGTCACATGTATACCACCTAGCAGTCCTAGTGCTGCTATTCTCACTTCAATCTTCTACCGGGGGCCTCGGGGTGAACCCCAAGTATCTTGTTCTCATGAGGCTAGTCCAAGGGGGGGGGAGGGGGCCAATTTGGACCCCCACTCGGGAGCCAGAGGCTGGCTCCGCCAATGGACCCGGAACATCCCCATTACCTAGGGGACCAAGTTTAGGTGGGCAAAGACCACCCCTCTCAAGAAGCGCCAAAGTAGGTGGTTTACTACACACTTGTAGTCAATTGGCATGGAGGTGGATCTTTGAATACCTCCTAGTGAGGGGTAAGTGATTGATCCCACAGGGAAAACTTCGTAGAGGAACTTGTCCCCTAGGGTAATTTCGCCGTTCGGACGGCCTTGGCGAGGTCGGATCGCCAATCCGGGGCCTCCTCCATGCCCCAAAATCCCGTGGTCTAAACCTTGTCGGGGCCAGCGGCCATCCCAATAAAAAATCGAGGGTCTAAAACTCATCCGGAAATACCGGGGATTTTCCTATACTCTCGGGGCCACTTGGCAAGCCAGCTGGCTGAAAACCAGGATTTTTCCCTGCCCCATGCATTAATTATGAATTTCCGGAGCATAAACACAAAGAAAAGCACAGATAAAAATCCGGGTCTCGAAAAAAGGTGAAATCTTGGCAGGATGTGCAGCATGGCCTGCATCGCATGAAAAATGCACCAGCATATATACCTTTCGGAGACTCCCCTCACAAGAAAGGGGCGGCCGAGAGGTACTGCCCGGTGTTTGCAGCACATCCAAGGTCCATGTCACCATCATCTAGCCATGTCACCTAAAATTTGCCAACATCACCCAATGAAAAGACCAAAGATGGACATCTTTGGTTTTTTGGCCTAGTCAAAACTTGACCTTGCTTACTTGGCATGCCATGTCACCACTTGGGGTGCCTAGGTGGCATGCTTGAGACTAGGTGGCATGCACGAGCCACCTTGGCATGTTGGAGCATGCATGGCATGTTGGAGCCACCTTGGCATGTTTGAGCCTAGGTGGCATGTTTGAGCCACCTTGGCATGTTGGAGCCCACGTGGCATTATGGAGTCCACGTGGCATGTTTGAGCCACCTTGGCATGTTGGAGCCTAGGTGGCATGTTTGAGCCACCTGGCATGTTTGAGCCACACATGTTTGAGCACGGGTGGCATGTTGGAGCCTAGATGGCATGTTTGAGCCACCTAGGAATGTTGGAGCCTAGGTGGCATGTTGGAGCCCCGTGGCATGTTTGAGCCACCTTGGCAGAGTTGGACATAGGTGGTATGTTGGGCCGTGGCATGTTTGAGCACGTTGGAGCCTAGGTGGCATGTTTGAGCCATTTTGTCATGTTTGGCTGACCCTAGGTGGCATGTTGGAGCCACCTTGGCATGTGGGAACCACCTTGGCATGTTTGAGCCTAGGTGGCATGTTTGAGCCATCTTGGCATGTTGGAGCCCACGTGGCATGTTTGAGCCACCTTGGCATGTTTGAGCCAACTTGGCATGTTGGAGCCTAGGTGGCATGTTGGAGACCCATTAATGTTTGAGCCACCTTGCCATGTTAGAGCCTAGGTGGCATGTTGGAGCTGTGTGGCATGCTTGAGCCACCTTGGCATGTTGGAGCCCCGTGGCATATTTGAGCCACCTTGGCAGGATTGGAGCATAGGTGGCATGTTAGAGCCCGTGGCATGTTTGAGCATGTTGGAGCCTGGGTGGCATGTTGGAGCCACCTTGGCGCGTGGCATGTTGGAGCCCCGTGGCATGTTTGAGCCTAGGTGGGCGGGGTTAGAGCCACGGTGGCATGTTGGAGCCTAGGTGGCATGTTTGAGCCAACTTGGCATATTTAAGCCTAGGTGGCATGTTGTGAGCCACCTTGGCATGTTGGAGGCTAGGTGGCATGGTGGAGCCCACGTGGCATGTTTGAGCCACCTTGGCATGTTTGAGCCTAGGTGGCATGTTGGAGCCTAGGTGGCATGTTTGAGCCCACCTTGGCATGTTTGAGCCACACGGCATGTTTGAGCCTGGGTGGCATGTTGGGAAACCTAGGTGGCATGTTTGAGCCACCTTGGCATGTTTTAGCCTAGGTGGCATGTTGGAGCCACCTTGGCATGTTGGAACCCTAAGTGAGCACGCATGGCATGTTTGAGCCTATGTGGCATGTTTGAGCCACCTAGGAATGTTGGAGCCTAGGTGGCATGTTGGAGCCCGTGGCACATTTGAGCCACCTTGGCAGAGTTGGACATAAGTGGCATGTTGGAGCTGCGTGGCATGTTTGAGCACGTTGGAGCCTAGGTGGCATGTTTAAGCCATTTTGTCATGTTGGAGCCTAGGTGGCATGTTGGAGCCACCTTGGCATGTTTGAGCCTAGGTGGCATGTTAGAGCCACCTTGGCATGTTGGTGCCCACGTTATGCAAAAATAGGTGTTAAGTAATTGAAGTAGTTGAAGTAACTTGTGTTACATGGAATACTAGTATAAGAACATGTGATGGTGCGTGCGTGCATCACATGTAGCAAATCAAGTACTCTGTCCTACCACTATAAAGACCCGTGATATGGAAGGATAGGACATGTAGAGAATCAAGTAATCTTTCCTACTTCTATAAAGACATGTGAAAATAGAATTATTACACATGTAGAAATTCATGTAATCTTTCCTACAATGCATTATAAAATAAAGTACTCATTCCTACTACTATAAAGACATGTGACATGGAAGCATATGACATGTAGAGAATCAAGTATTCTTTCCGAGCTTCTATAAAGACATGTGACAATAGAAGTATTACACATGTAAAGTAATTCATGTATTCTTTCCTACAATGCCTTAGCAAATAAAGTACTCACGTCTACTACTATAAAGACATGTTAATGGAAGTATAGGACATGTAGAGAATCAAATATTCTTTCCTACATCTATAAAGACATGTGACAATAGAATTATTAGACATGTAGAAATTCAAGTACTCTTTCCTACAGTGGATTGTATTATAAAATGACATGTCACAATAGAAGAAACTACAAAACAACAGTGGATGTTTTAGTCCACTGAAAAAAGAACACCATTATCGAACAAAACCATACCTTCACAAATCCACATGTAGGATTCTTTGAAAACAGGACATGTAGACCTACCAAAACTGATGTTTTCAACAGTGGACCAAAAACCGGGGTGAGTGTGAAGAACACACTAAACTTGATGAATTTGAGAAAAGTAATATGGTAAGGCTAGTTCCAAGGTAGGAATTAGTTAGAATAGCATGTTTAAATTACTTAAATTACTTAAAAATGTGCAAGATCTCACAGCTCGCGCCTGGTCAAAGAACTAAACTTTAGTTTTTGAGCAGGGCGCTACCTGTGAGACCTCCAAACTTTGAACTTCCATAACTTGAGCTACAGAGCTTCAAACCGCCTGAAAATTGTTGCAATAGGACCGTTAGACAGCCTAGAATCCATTTATGACGTCAAATTAGGCTAGAAATGTCAAACCCCAGCTCAAAATGACCAAAATTCCTCAAACCCTTGAATTGTTTTTCCAAACTGTGGTTTGTTTGTAAATAGAAGCATACCCCATTAGTACTTCGCAAGTATTGCTCTCAGCTCAAAGCTGATGCCTTACTCCTAGATAGAAGTGCCCAAGAACACCCCTTTGTTATAGTCATCTAGACCTCAGCATACCAACCCAAGTCCAACTGTTGGTACATCACCTCTGGTCATGCCAAAAGCATAAACCTTGACCTAATTTAGTGTCCTCCTAATAGAGTTTGACTTATATAGCCGCCACATTGACACTCCCTATTGCCGGGATACCTAGAAAGGAGCTAGAGTCTAGAGCTGCCCAAGTCACCTCATGTGTAGAGATTGGACTCCCCCAAACCAACTTTGTTAGGACCTTAGAGTATGCCTCAAACATCATGGAGGTTTTGCAAAACAACCCTCATGTCATGCCATACCACACGTCCTAATATCCATAGACTTGGAGATTATAGATATGTCTCCAAAAGCTCTGCTCGAGCCATCTTGCTTGCTTATAGAGCCCAAAATGTTGTAGGAGAGCCCTTCAAGTAGACCCTTAGACTCTAGAATATACGAGCGTTACTTTCGAAGGACGGGGCTAGAGCCACAGAAGAGGTAGAGGCGCAACCCCTTGAAGACATCAAGGTCCCAACCGACGTACAGACAGATAATGAGAGGAGACCGAAAAGGCAGACCCAAGAGAGGGAAGCACAACGACAAACACCTAAACTGACAAACGAGTAGAACAGGACACCATCGGCCTAGCATCAATCTTCATCAAATGGGAAGGATATTTGGTAACCAAATGCATCAAGAATTTTCTAGATGTCAACCTCTCGCTACCACGTCCATGAGCTCACATCGCACGGAGGATCTCGATGCCTTCACCAACTTGACGCACATGAGTTTCAAATGGAAGAACGCAAGGCAGCAAAATACAGGTGCAGGAAGACGTTAGAATCGATACCGCATTAGCATCACGAGCTAGGGCCAGAAGGCATAATCTTATGTCGAGGAGAGAAGTCATGGCGACACAGGAGCGTATAGAAACCGGAGGGAAGACCACCACGACCTTGCAGCCCAGTAGCTCAAGCAAATGTCATGCAATGTCAATAAAAGGAGCAACCAAGCTACGCAACCACAAAGCACCTAAGGCTGACGGGACAAGCTTCCAGCTCCTTGCACGGCAAAGAGAACTTTCATCGGTTCCAAAAAGTAGGAGACCATGAAGGGGAGGAGACGCATATCAGGGAAGGAACATCTCCGACTTGAAGGCCTATATCAGCATTAGGGGCAAGATCAAGGAGGGAGCATATTCTGCTCGAACAAGAATTCCGGACCCAGAAACACCTAGAAACCAAAGGAAGGACGACCTTACTACGTCAGCCCAGGAGTACGAGACTCGAATGGATAGGACCCAAAGGACGGAGGAGACGACCTAGCCAGCAGGTACAAATCACGCAAAGGTGACCAAAAGGAGCTATGATAGGTGCAATGAAGACGATCACACTTCCAGGCACAAGAGAGGCACCTCGGAATGGAGCAAAGCCCAAGCAACAGGAGTTGCACTCAGAAATTCAACATGCGAAGGAATGACAATGCCTGCCTACCGACCACGATCTCAGAGCTTCGAAGATATTCAAGAATGGTTGACTGCAACAGCTAGGTGATCCTACTCAAGCGATCAACGGCACCGCACAACGGCAGCCTTGCAACGACACACCGCATGTAGGGATGTTGAGCGGTCACCGCATTCCTCGCGACGAATATACACATTAAGGAGGAGCATCTTTCTCAAGGGATCACATCGACAAACACTCTTCGCAACTAGCGTGACGAACTTGGATCAGACATGAAGCTCAACAATAGTAGCAGCGTCTCAAGGAATCTCGGAGTCAACCAGAACGAAGAAGATGCAGTAAAACCGAAGAATCAAACGCGATAGGAGGAGGGGAAACCCTAAAGGAGTATAAACATTTAAGTAGATCTTCGTAGTTGTTTTGGAAAAGTGGATGAATTAAAATTCCAATGTAAATGCGTATATGTGTATTGTATACCTCGGATGTTCACAGATATAGTGGAGAAACATGAGTACAGTCATGTTTTATGGATTTAGCACTTAGATCAGGAAGCTCCTTCACTTCGACTACCAAAAGAGGAAGCAAGGAAGCACAACAATAGCCCAAGATCAAAATGGAAGAGCAAGTACGAGGGAGAAACGATCGGAGGCCAAGCAAACCTTCGACTCCAAACACTTCCAGAAGTGCCCTCAAATAGAAGACCGCTCGTCCACCCAATGTCGAAACAAAAGACAACACCGTCATGTCAAGATCATCACCACACGGGACATCGTCCGATGCAACACTACCTCTTGTGACAAAGAACAACACTTGACGAACTTATGACACGAGTGGCCTCAACAATAGGAGGAACGCTCCGGGCAACAACGAGCCAACTAAGAAGGCAACATCTCGACAACCATAATTCCACCTTGTGGTAATATAGGGTGATGCGCTTGATGACACGTGTATTAGATGGAGATGCACTTACGAAAGCCAACTGCGACGAGGAGATATGCCTTCAACAACTAGGTGATGGCTTCACGTACTCCTACCAAGAATTAGAAGAGAAGAAGCCGATCATACCTCCGGCATGTGGCACGCCAAACGCCCAAGGTAGAAGCATTCGACACCTTAACGACAAGGATAGCAACCGGAAGCACCTTCGCAAAAAGAGAGTTCAAGATAATAGCCGGGCTATTCAACAACAGGAGTATAATTAAAGGCGGTACTCCTTCAACTCAAGGGTCAAGCTGCCTTGAGATATAAGGATCCATCATCCCGACAATATAGCCAAGGGAGGAGAGCCATGATGCTTTACTTGCCCGAGACCGACATGTATAGAGGGACAAAGGTCGTCGAACCGAAAGCTGGAGAAGTGCTAGCAACCGACTTCTTCCACGAGCTCCCTAGAGGCAACAGGAGGATCAAAACTGACGAGCACAATCAAAGCCACCGGAAGGTACCTCAAGACAAGAAGACGGCATAGTGGAACGTGACAACGCCCAAGCCATGTGATCGAGGGATCAAACAAGGAAGTTTGGAAGCTCGATGGAGAAGCAACTAGGCGAGGCGAGCCGATGACTTGCACGTGGACTTGCATGCAACTTGGTGAACCCAAGGATGGACGATTCAAAGAACAACTGCAGAAGAGAACAACTCCAGAGGAGTATAGCCAAAGGAATCGCGCACAGCCTCAAGAGACGCCTTCAAATAGCTTCGAGTATCATGAAGGGGGGGATAATTACCGCCCGAGAACAGGATCAGAAAGCGATCCCAAATGTTGAAGCATCAACGACCAGCACACCTTTAGTTAGAATGTGATCCAAAGCGTGTTGTGCCATAGCCGAATAAAAACATCGGAGGGCCCAAGTACATCAACAAGTTACCCCAGTGTAATGAAATGACGACAAATAAGAGGATATGGATCGTCGGCACCATTGCACCGGAGGAACACCGATGACATTGCCAAGGAATAGGTGTGCAACTTCGGGAGGCACAAGGGGACCTAATAGCGCTAGTAGTAATTGTAATTATGTAAGCTATATGTTTTGCATGTATAGTTCCCCTGTTATTCCTTCCCTCCCATAGCATAACGGATCAAAAGAAGAAATGTCAGGCAATTTGCAGGGGTGAAGCAATCCACATCCTCAACACTCTTCGGGCAACATGATAGCGACAAGAGGACTCGACGTATGAGACATCGATGGAGTCGAAGAAACAATATCGGATCTGAGTCGTTAGTCGCCAAGACAAAGAGTTCAAGATGAAAAACCTTTTTTTCCAACGGCGCCACCTTCAGGCTTTTGAAAAGAGGCATGGAAGATTTCAAGTGATCAACTACACCAGCAAGCCACCAGCAATGAGAGGCTTCTAACGAACAAAGTCAACCTCTACATCAAAGAGGATCCACCGTCAAGGAGACCAAGTATCGAAATTTACTTTAAGAACGTTACCTTGCTATTTCAAGCAGGCAAGGAGTGGATGAGCTTCTAGCAAGCTCAAGCATCTAAGGCCATGGGGCCTAGTAGGTTAAATGTAGGGATGGTAACATCCATATTGGGATTAGAAGGCATTGTTAGACATTCTCGCCGAAAGGATTGCCCCAATATTGAGCTAAGCGTCAAATATTGGGAAGGAAACGCATAGGAGTAACTAAAATTATACACGATTGTTAACGACATCCAACATATTGAAACCACTTGGTGAGATTGATCACCTCGCTAAGAAGGAATCATTACTAGGATAATTGTTGACCATGTATAAATCTAGTACCTCCAAAAGAATAATCCAACCGAAAGAAAAGAAGTAATCTAACAAGTCCGGCCAACTTGTTACGATGACATCAATTCGATTGGTAGGAATATTCCAAGAGTTTAAATAACTAAGAAAGGGGGAATCTCTAGAATATAAAAGAATAGTACATGTAAGATACATCTAAAATTACAATTATAGTAATCAAATAGTCTTTTGAGACAAAAGGAATTGTCATGATGACAAAACCTTGTGGTTTAGAATCGTTCTAACTAAGTAGGTAACCCATAACTATATTGAAATAAATGATAACATAATATGTGCATCCATCTTAGATGATTATATATGTCAGCTAAGGCTAGTAAATTAATGCGCTAAGTAAGAAGCGTATAACCTCTTAAGGGAGAGAATAGATATGACGCTGTGTACAACGCCATTAAAGGAGTGCAGACCATTTTCTTTTCAAGAAAGTGGGAGGGCTCAATCTTATGATTGAACGTACTTGCATCAAATTGACCGACCCGTAGAATAGAGTTCACTCCGGCAATGGCCGAAGAGAATAGAGCGTAAGCTAGATAGATACCTTAGTGCTCAGGTGGCCTTCAACGTGCGAGACCGACGTAGTAGCTAACTACACCAAGGAATGGAGCAAAACTATGGGAGCAACGCAACGACCAAGTCATCTCCAAATTACTCGACGCCGGCTCAATGGGTGGATGCATTCTAGCCTTAGGTAAGGCGTGTGCATGCATTATAAGCTTTAATGTATCTTATAAATAAGTTACATATAGATCCTAATAATTGCATAGAAATTACTGTACGTATATGTATCATACCGAAATAAGTTAAATAACAACGATAATGGAGGTAGCATGTTAATTAATCCTTCGCAAGGATGTTATAAATATAAATAGAAAATAGAATTCGGATATACTTAAGTGCATCTTAGGGATATACTTCCAAGGGTAATGCAAGACCCAAGGAAGAGAATAAGAAGCACATCTAATTCTTGTGTATGATAATTAAAACCTTCTCTATGTAACAATAGGTCTAAAATCAGGGTTATTGTTTAAATAATCGCGATCTAAAAGTAATTAAATATTGTAAAGCTTAGAGTAAATATAATTGTACTATCGGAAGTAATGCATCCGATACTATGATAATGTTAATTCATAAATATTACCTTAGGGTAATTATGTAAATCACATGCATTAAAGGAGCCAAAGAAAATCGCCGGGCATGTCGATTTGTGTAGATCTATAGCTTGCCTAGTTAAGTATAATCTACGATGCAACCTATGAGGTAAGGGTTGCATGCGTTGTTACCGATGATGAGATTACTACTACTGGTGATCTCTAGGACCGGGTGTAATGTCAATGTAGGCATGACCGCTGTTCCGCTTTGGAAAGTCTACTGGCCCCATGGAAGTAGACGACCTCGAGAGAAAGGAGGTCATTGAGGAATGCATTGATAGGAAAAGCACCTCTAGCCCCATATATGCTTTGATAGGAGGAATCTGGCCTTCACGCCCCATATACGGGAAGGACCTATCCTCCACGCTGGGCAACTAAAGGTGTAGGCATGAGCGGCATACGGTGCATTATAGGGCCGCCTCTCTCGGCCACGATGGAAGAATCATCCTCTTCCTACGCCGGGAGATTAGCCATGCATTCATGTAGATAGGTGGGGTGGTCACCATATAACCAAAATTTTAATTAATATAAATGGTAATAACGTAGTGTTGACCTGCAGGCCAATAAGAGCGCTCTGGAGGGCCACGAGATCGAACTACGAAGACTTGCAACACAAATTTTGTTATAACGTGTTGCAAGGGATGAAGAGTACCTTAGAAGTGTAAATTTTGTATGAAATTGATAAACTTTGATAAACTTAAATGTTGTATTAAGTAAGGTTAATAATTACCTTGCATGGATTAAGTTATGAAATCATAAGTTAATTGGATAATGAAATAGTACAGTAATGTCTTAAACATTACCTTAGAGTAATTCTAATAATTAAGATAGTAAGTATGTAATTATAGATATTGAAAAATTAATACAGGATTTTAAGGTGCGAAGACTTGCAACACAAATTTTGTTGGAATGTGTTGCAAGGAATGAAGAGCACCTTAAATAATAATTGTATATGAAAGTGTTAAATTGTGATAAACTAAATGTTGTGATAACGGAGACTAATAAGTACCTTGTTTTAATAGAAGTTACGATTTGACAAGTTATTTGATAATGTAATGGCATAATAATGATTTAAAAATATTACCTTAAGGTAATCTTAATAAATGTGTAAGTACTATAGTAGTATAACGTATGGATCAGGTTGATTGCAGGTTAGCAAGATTCCAAGGTGGGGAGACCCACCATCTTTGCGGGACAAAGATCATTTCAAGGTGGGGAGAATGTGGCGTTCGGCCCGATAACGGTCCCGGGACGATCTCAGTCTTTGCCGCACCGCCACGCCGACATCGCCGTCCCAATCGACGTACTGTAGACGCGTGTACCTAAGCAAGGGCTTCTAGGGGCAGCTTGCAATGGTGCACACACTTAGCAATGTGCGCACTTTTAGACCTTTAACCCATTAAAGGTAGACCAAGGGTCATGGAAACCCTAAACCTAACTGATAGCCTACATAAGGCACCAAACCCTAACTTTCCCTTTTCGCCCACGACCTTCCGAAATCAGGATTCGGCTACCGAGGAGTCAATTCCAACTCCCACGATCCGTCCGGTTAAGCCAGCCTTGTCGTCGATCGTCCTCCCGAATCGCATTTCCGCCGACGTAGACATGGACACCTTTGGATCGAGAGGGAGGAACCAGGGATCAGGTATTTAGTCGATTGAATAGCCTAAACCTTATTCCAAACCTTCAAACCAGTAGGTTTAGCCTATTAAATCACCCCTAGTAGCCAAGCGATCCCGAGATTGACTCTAACTAAAGAACCTAACTCTATGTATGATATAGATTAGTTCTTATTCTTTAGTTCTATGATGATGTGATGGACGGATGAATTCTGTGAACTCACTGTATTGGGAAGGGGGGTAGAGACTTGAAGCTTAGTAGATGATGCTCCTAGATAGTCCCTCTTAGTGCATTACTAGATTTCGGCCTGTGGTACAAGAGCCCCACCGGTTGTGGGTGAAGGGGGGCCGACCGGGCTTAGAATGAGGTTCGTGTTGACCCTTGACCGATCCCTATGGTGTGTTAGTGCTACCGGGATCGAGAGTGACTAGGTCTAATGGCTTGCCACCGAGTGTGGGTAAGGCATGGGCTCGACACCCGCGGGGTGGAGTTCACCTTCCAGTGGGTTCAAATGATAAGGGCAAGGGCCTCTAGTCACCTTAGGTCGACATGTAGATCTCGGAGGGAGATCCCTACCGCCCCCATCGGGACCGGGGAGATGTAACCCAGAATAGCCCCTTTGGCTATGCACCCGGCGGGCTACAGTCAGGTCCCAACACTTTTCAACCTACTCTGCAAAGTGTGCACAGGAGGGGCGGATGGAGTGGACAACCCTAAGCCATGTTCTTATGCCAGCCCAATCCATTGTCATGATTCTGCACTCGACTGAACTCGAGACCCAAGCTTGTCGGGCCACCCCCGAGTCCAGCCTTGGGTAGGAACTTCCTTTGTATTGTCTTGATCTTTGTCTATGCAGATGTTGATGTGCCACCCTTCGAGGTGGATATATGATGTTATGTTATCGGCGATGTTTACGCTTCCCAGCCTAGGTAGGCCCTGAGGGAGACGGGGTAAAATGACCCCTTCACTCTTCCCACTGTGGACTCTAGACGGTTACAGTGATATGTGGAGGGCCCTGTATCAGTGTGGAGCTGGTGCGGGGGATGAACTCCTATTTGTATACGGTGCGGGCATCGTATATGAGTAGGGGACGTCACAAATATGAATAAATTGTTGCTGGTTGCATACTCAACTCCAGGAATCGCAAGAACACTACATGAATGGGGTTAAAGAATACGTGGATTCCACAGAAGTCTTCCAGCGTGATAGGGGTTGTCCTTAAGGCCAAATTTGTCTAAGCATAATTTAGAAGGTCAGACGAATAATAGAGTTGCAAGATTAGTTATGTTGGCGAATCAATCTTGTTAATTTGAAAGTATCCGGTGTGGCAGAAAAGTTTTTTGGATTTTTTTTAACTTCATTTTCTAAGATTGTTGTTTTTTCTGGTGGCCGGAATGTTTTACCGTTGTTCCAAAAATCGGGTTCAATGGTCTTCGAAGATCCAAAAATCGTAGAGTCTGCGCTAGGGTTTTTGTTCTTGGATTTCCACAAGGAACCCACATGCAACACCGTGGCATCCATGAAGATATCTTCCTGCTCTTATGAAATTACAATAACTCAGGCATACAGGTGATGATCCGATCACCAGATTCAGGATTTTCATGGATGTTTGGCATCTGCCTTCAGTCTACAATTTCAGTGCCAAGATGCATCGATTGCTCAAGATCGGTTTTCCTTTTCTTCCATCTTACCTTTTAACAGAGATCTACAGGTGAGAGTTTGATTTTTTTTTTATTTCAAATGTGAATATCTAGCATAATAACAGGGGGTTACTTTTAGATTTTTATACGTTTTTTCACATGGTTTTTCTATGATTTCATTGTTGTATTCGTTGAGGTGTACTAAATAGTATTTCTAGAGTGCACCCTTTATGGGCCGTTGATTTTCGTTGGTTGGAACAATCCGAGGGTTGTTGTCTTTCTCTGCATGTCTTTGTGCATGAACACTGCGCATGTGTATGCATGTGCATGTGCACGTGCATGTGCATGTGTATGCATGTGCAAGTGCAAGTTCATGTGTGTGTGCATGTGTGCATGCGCATGTGTACTTGCCCTCTTGGATTCTTGTTGCCGGAGTGGATTTTTGCTACCACGATGTGGATTTTTGCTCACACACTTACAAAGGTATTTGTTTTTAATGTTTCTTCGATTAGCATAACGGTTTTTTACAAGGTATTGTTTTCCGGTTCTACAATGTAGTGCTGCAAAACTCGCCTTTGTCTCCTTCCCTTTAGCTATTCTAAGATTTGTCAAGCAGATTCAAAAAGAGTTTAGAGTTTAGGCCCTCTGCTTGCTTTCAACTCTTGGATATTCCCAGGTCCTGGTTTGGATTGTTCATAGCAGCCAAAGATTTAGCTTCAATCAACAAACGGATTCTTGTGCACAACAACATGGATTATTCCACCCTTTTCTGAATCATGCAGATTAGTCAAACAGTGGCCACAAGAATGCATTTATATTGTAGGTTTGGAACTTTAATCGAACCAGAAAGTGAATCATGCATTATCTTTAAGCTAGAGATGGACCATCCAAAATCACATGGATTGTTAGACAATAGTTTCATTGTGAAAGAGGAATAGCTGTAGCTGAAGTAACAATATCTAGCATAATAACAGGGCAAGCTAACAGAGCAAGCTTGCTTCAAAACCTCTACCCTTGATCTTGCTTCACCGACCGTTACATGAGACCTACTCCACATCACCAAACTGGCTGATTCTCTTCACTTGTTAAACCAAAGCCAGGCAACCCGTGAGAAAGTATTACTGGTTCTTTATGAACCTCACCAATTGTTACTGCAGATAACGTTGATGTTCATGCAATGGTTTGTGAATAAAACATTACTGTAGAGCCTATCAATGTCAAAAGCTTTTATTTGATTCAATTTTATTTCGCAGGAACATAAATGGTAAATAAATTTGCTATTTTGGGTTGTTCATCCTCACTATAAAATGCAGAGAGTTTGTGGTGTAATTAGATTACAAGTGTTTCTCGTGGTATTACATGCATAAGTGTTAAAGTTGGTACGTGAAGTTATGCCATCCTTAATGCCCAAAGGAAGGGCCCAAATTTTTTTTAGTAATATATAGCATAATAATAACCAACACATCACTACAATCAACATTAATTAACACAAACCATTACATCCAATATATTTAAATTAACATCCCCCTAAAACCCCCTTTGGTTTGGGTGCATATTCACACGGGGGGTTACTCCAGGCATCGAGAGCTGTCGGATAGGCATATTTGCCCTATATTCCTTGATCTGGACCGTACATAGCGATCCTCGTTTGTGGGGTATGCATGTACAAGTTTTTGTATACTGTATATTGAGTTTTGCAAAATACTATAAGGTTTAAGGGAATGTACTTAATGGTGTTAATTTTGTACATGTATTGTAAGTTTTTAGGGGCTCTCGCTGCCCTACGTAACCCCCCGTGTGAATATGCACCCAAACCAAAGGGGGTTTTAGGGGGATGTTAATTTAAATATATTGGATGTAATGGTTTGTGTTAGTTAATTAATGTTGATTGTAGTGATGTGTTTTAAGATTTTAAGCTTTTGTAGTTATTCTACATTGAAAGGAAGATAGTTCTACTTTGCAAATAGATTCGGCAGCGGCAACAATGGCAAAAACCATCTCTTTCTGCATTCCAGCCTTACACTATGTTGTATCCATGCTTTTTTGTGTTCACATGAGCGTGCTTCATATTCCTTACTAAGCTTGCTTCTTCAATGCAAGTATGAAGACTCTTATTTTTCATGAGGGTTTAGTTTGCCCATGGACTGCACCATTAGAGACCAAGATCAATCTAGCTGTGGCGAAGGCCAGAAACACAAGCAATGATATAAAGGCAGGTCTCTGCACTATGATTAGGGTAAATTTATGCCATGATGTTGCATTTCGTTTCCTTTACAGAGGCATAAACCCAATGTATACTATTTATTATTGCTATGAATTTTATCTGTTTTGTTTTAGAATAGATGTATGTTTTGAGGGTTGCTAAATCCATGTCAAACTTTTATTTTTCAACTCATTTACAGTATTTGCTAAGAGATACAAAGAACTATTCTTGCATTTATTCCTTTATGCCTAACAAGCACCTAACTTTTCTATCAATGAATTTTGCCATGTGCATATATCTGTAAGGAATCTCATCTGGCAGCTTATAAATTATCGAGTTGGCACTCTTATGAAAATGCAAATTTCTCATCTTTGATCATTCGAGTGGTCTTGAGAAGATTGTGTCTAATGGTGCATGTTACTCTTTATGTGCATAATATGTCAAGCTTGAAGCTGATGATATGCTACCTCTAGGCTTAGAATGTCGAGCTAGAGTGAAGCATGGAAGGCCAGGTTAACTCTTAGAGAATGGTGACTCTACAATCTAAAACTGGAAAATGTGCAGATGATTTTCACCATCTTTTAGACCCTGTTTATTCTCCTCTGATGTAGGCACTAGAGCTTAACATATTCTCCTCTCATGCAGGTACTGGAGCTTAACATCAATAACATATTCATCAAAAGTCGTAACGAAAATATTGGCTTTGGCAGCGTGAATGCACCGCGACATAACATTGCTGGACAGAAATTTAGCTCTTCTTTTGTTGTCTCAATTACTGCATGTGCACATATTACATGGGTCATGATTCTTCAAGGTTAAGTACCTTCTTTGACAATGAACTTCTATAATGATGAACGTACATCTCTTATGCAAGGAAGATAGTTTTAAAGTCATATCTTCGAGATGAAGATGGATGCAAACATTCTTACGGAAGCAGGAGATGCTCAGGCTTATGCAACTTTTCTGGATATCAAAACATAAATCTTCTGCATGTAAGTTTTGTTAAGACAAGAATATATTGATGGAGGGTGTTATTCAGTTTTGCAAATCCTTAAGGATATTCTTGAGCCTATGTAACTTTTCTAGATATAAAAAAATGGAATCATCTGCAAGTAAGCATGACGATTATAGTATCAAGACAGGAATGTATCCTTAGCATTGTTGTTGTTCATTCTTTGCAGCTCTTATAAATGCTCTTATGAATGTTAAAGGAATTTTGTTAAGACAAGGAACATATTAGGTATCAGTCAGACCAATGCTGGCCACTCAATTCGTATATCATTATTATTTCTTTTCTTCTCCATTCTACTATTGTATTAAAACTGCCATTTACTAACAACAAGGCAGTGGAATAAATATCTGACAGCAAGGCTGCATCATAGCAAAATATACACAGGTCTGATCAGGCATAAAATGGACAGATAAGAAGGTAGATATATAAAATGGTAATGATGGAGAATTCATTGAGGGTGGTATTCTTTATCTCGAAGAGAACTTGATGGTATGTCAACTCTGTAACAAAATTATCCATTCTGCACAGCAAAAGATCTCTAGATCTTATGGGTTAGAATCATCTCCAATTTACTTATGGGCTTGATGAAATCTCACCTCCTTAAAGAGCTTAGTTTTGTGTTGCAGCAGCTAAAACAATATGTTGTTTCAAGACATATGGCAGAAAAACACACACAGTTCAATTCTCTATGTTTAAAATGACAGAAAATGCAGAAGATGCAGATTCTGGAATGAAACGTACCTTGGAAGACCACAAGCCGAGAGATGTGAAGTGAGGCAGGGAAGACTTACTCCCATGAGTTGGAGGGATTGGTATAACAAATAGATGCAGGCCCTATGAAAATGACGCTAGGCCACCCGATCCAGCTTCTGCAAACTTGAAATCAGCTACCCAAGTATGAAAATTTATTCCATCTTCATGAAGACTTATTGAGTTGATTCTGTACATGGGATTAAATTGGCATGGTATAATTAGCAGGGATATTAATGGTGTATGTGTTAATAGAATGCCAAGCTATCTGGGATCATCAAGTACCAGCAAGAAGGGCTATAGTGTAAGTCGTCAAAAATATGCAGGTGCACATGGATGAGAAACTGAAATTTATGAACATTACTGGAGCTTGAGGTCCATTTTTATTCAAGAGTGTACATTTCCCTACAAGTTGAGTGTGTATTTAGCAAGTGACTTCTATTTTGTGTCTCTCCAGTCATTTTCCATTGATTTCTAAGTCCTGCCAGTTCCATTCAACTCTATATTTACATCTCTTAATAATCTAATTTCACATATCTGTGAGAAGTTCATTCTGCTGCCAACGTTCCAGTTCTTTGCACAAGATCCAATTTCTGGCTGCCATAAATTTATGCCAAATTAACTTTGTCCCTAACTTTCTAGATATATGCACGTGATCCATTGTCATGGGCAAGCATCCAAGAGCGACTCTGAGATGTAAGGTATTGTAAAAATTTAGATTTTTGTATACTTCTAAGGATATCTCTTTGTCGGGCCTTGATTCATTAATGTTGCTTTTAAACACATATACAATAGGAATTGTTCTAGAATGGCTCTGCTTAAAACTTGCTGCATTTTCAATGGACTGCGAGCTAGAGTTTACCCACGAGTTTACTGCGAGCAATATTACCCACTTGGAGCCCTCAGCAATTACAAAGATGAAGGATTCTATCAACTGGGCAGTATTGTCTATGATGAGTAGAGTCTTATTATTCGCATGAAGCGATTCTGGGTCTAATCTTTGAGCTTTTAGCTCAACTTATATTTTGGAAGTATTCTCTCCCATTTAACACGAATTTAGGAGAAGTCAGGCTTTAACAATGGAGTAGAGCAGTGATCACGATCAAGACCTTGCTTTTGTTAAAACAAATGTGCCAATAAAAGTAGGTAGATATTGTTTGTTGTCTAAGTATGAAACATAGAAAGTAGTTTTTGCAGCTTTGTCTAAGTCACTAAAAAGGTTTGTGTAATGTGTTTCAGATTGCATTTTGTACAGCTTTTCATGGTGGTCTACTTTATATAGGACTTGCTTCTTTCTCTGATTTGGTGCTATTCAGGAGGTTCCAGTTACTCAAATATTGTTTTGTATCCTTGACAGGTTTGGATTAGTTGTAATTGAGCCAAATGGCTAATTATATGAGATGGCACCATTTCTAGGCCATCCATCCCTTGAATTTCTTTCGCCATCTTGAACTTTTGTGAGATCATATATCATCATGTTTAATTTGTTCCTGCCAAAGTCCCCAGCAAAATGACTCTTTATGTTTTCATCTACGAGTTTTGCTTCTTGGATCATGTATTATGGAGCTGTGTTCTTGCATATAGAGTAGCTCTTGCTGTAGACACTAACATGTTTCTGTAGACATTAACATATTGAACGAGAAAGCTGGCATTAGAGGAAATTTGAGATCTCATTTCATCCCCATAAGAATCCTCCAATGGAATGGCTACCCTCTATTAACTGCAATTAATGCAGCACCAACAACTTCATTGCTGTCGTTTTTCCCCAATAACTTGTGATCCACTTGTCAAAATGTTGCGGCGTTTGTTGCATTAGATGCGGAATGAAAAGATCTTTCCAATGATATATGGTTATGATGTATTTCAATATGGTCATATGCGTTAACCTTAAAAAAATAAGATTTTTTGCTTATTTCTTATATATTTATATCGTAAAAGATATATGAATGGGTTATCACTAGATAGATCTTGTGAAGACGAATCCATTGCTACAAAAAGGTTTTTGAATCGGAGTTCTGGATCAAAAGTTATAATGAAAAAATGATATCTGAGAAGTTAGTTCTTGGTTGCATTAATTACGCTCCACACATAATCTTGGAATGAGATATCTTGGAGCTCTTCTCTTATTGGGCCAGTTTAAAAAGCGACATGGCATTTTAAGCATCCCTTAATGGGACAAAATGTGATCTCATTTTCCTCTAATGTCTAGATGTCACCGACTCTGATTTTGGTCTTCTTCAAAATTCAGGCAGGTTTTTCCAATCCAGTTCTTTTTAATTCGTCTATTCTTTCTCCTTAGATTTAGAATTTGCTATGCAATGGCCGATTGCTTTTCCGAGTTGTATTATATGCAGGTGTGGCCATCAATTTAGTTGGGCACTTAGAGAACGTAAGTTGGATGCTCAAAACCACAATGAAAGAATCATACATACTGTTAAATTTGTGTTAAATTGTGTCTGGGGATTTGATGGTGACAATTTGATTTTTCCCAAAATGTCGGTAGAAGCGAATGAGGCCAGCTTTCTTTTTAGCTGTTTACAATAGCTTCGTCTATGTTGGCTAAGACGGAAACGACTCCAGACGTAACGGTTCAGGATTTCCGGTAGGCTGCTATTGCATTAAGGTTCAGCATTGTGCATGTTCAGCAGATAGGTTCATGTAACTAGGATAAACAGATCCGAAGGTAATGGTTTTAGAATCTAATACTTCGGTATACTGCGATTGGGCATGATGAAAGGTTCTTTAGGTTTGTCTGGTAGGCTGTTATTGCATTAACATTTATAATTGCGCATGTTCAACAAGGACATAAGCAATTATATGAATAGATTTTTACATCAAAATGAGTGGACGGTTTGCAGCCACCCAGTTATTAGAATCTGTTTATATATAAATTTGGTTCATTTCTCGATTTATGCGTCATCCTTGCGCAGGGGCCATGCTAATCTTCTCTGCATCTTTCCAATTTTATCGGATGTTAATTTGAATTATAATTAACAGATCTATAATTCTGCCACATAACGTTGTGCAAAGAACAAAGCACTGCCAGATGCAAAAAGACTACATGCTTACCTTAATAACATGGCCACAAACCTGAAATTGGTTGTACAAAATAACATTATCATTATGTATGTGAAATGTGGGGAGATAGAAGCTGCTCTAAGAGTTTTCTGTTGAATGGGAGCACAAAACGTCTTCACATGGATTGCATTGATTGCAGCATAGGCTCAAACTGGAAGGGAATGGAATGCTCTCAATCTGTTTGGTGTAATGCAATTACATGGTGTTAAAGCTAATGTAATCATCTTTAGTAGTGCCCTGCGTGTATGTATTGACTTAGAAAACCCTAATTGGAAAAGATGGGTATATGCGAAGGTTCTCTAGCTCTATTGTTTTAAGTTGTCAAGAATACTAGAAAATTGATATCTTTTATTGGAAATACAAGACTCTTTTAAGTCTTGGCAAGGTCAATGAGCTTGCCGTTGAATTGATATGAGATATGAAATCATAATCATAATTTATAGAAGTATTTTGGCACTATTGTAGTAATGTAGCTCTATTGTTTTAGATTGTTAGGAAGTTTTAGTGAAACCAATCAAGCATTTTAGAAATGTTGTAGAATCATAATTACAAACAAGGTAAAAGACACGCCCATTTTACTTAATATATTTGTTATTGTATAATGGAGCTTACCGATAGTAAATTATTACTCCTCCCTCTATTCATACAATTGGAATGGCACGCCCATCTAGCTTTATAATTGTGGCATTATTGCATGAAAACAAAGTTATAGTAATTTTAATTAATAAGTTTCTCTGCCTCTATTATAGATGCATTTAATGCATCAACACAATGAACAATGTAGATTGAGAGCATTTAAAAAACTAATATATACTTCATTAGCTAATTGCCATTTTTCAATCCATAATGCACCTCTTCTCATTTGTATAAAGTAACACATCATTTTATTGTCCATTCCATTTATATAACATTTTATTATCCTCTTCTATCTCTAACATATTATAGAGAGGGTAAGGTAAGTTATCTGTTCAGCTAATGTTGAGAATAAAAAACCCATGACTGAGGTTGTACATCCGAGGTCAGATGTTTGGCATGTAAGGTCGAGGCCTCCCAATAACTTATAAAATGATGTCAGAATTTGAGATGCTCATTATGTTACTAGAGAGGAGATTTCAAAGGCATTAGATTTCTTTTTTCTGATAAATATGTCTTTTGGGTCATTATATTGCATCTCGATGCATATGCATGTCCACCATTACTACATGTATATGGATTGAATTGGTATATGTATATGCAAGAAAATGGGAATGGTTTGTGGTGATGTATTGCAAAATCTAAGGAAGAACAAAAAGAGCATTTTCTTTGCCATTTCTAATATGTAGCATAATAACAGGGGGTTTCTTTTGTATTTTTGTACTTTTTTCCCTAAGGTTTTTATATGATTTCATGGATGTATTTGATGAGGCATACTGATTAGTATATCTAGAGTGCGCGTACGGTTTAACTAATTTTGATGCCTATATCCAATGGTTTAGACCCATATATCATATATTTATTTTTATATTGTATTTTCGTATTGTATCAAATATTCTGCTCGACATGCAAGGCTCGAGATAACCCATTTTAGGGTTATGTGTTGGGAATGAAAATGAGGATTTTTAGGGAAGAACCATTTGTGGGCGAACAGGAGATTTCCGGGTTTGACAGGTCGTGATCGCCCTCTTCATTTTTTGTTTTATCAGGGTTCATGGTCCCGAGAGCTGAACTGATTCGTTTTCCTGCACGTTTGGATCTCCCTGCCTCTTTCTTGCCATATAATTTTTTCTCATCTTCAATGCCTTTTTCTCTGGGTTTCTCTTGAATCCTTCTTGCCGAGATGTTCTTGGCATACCCAACCGTTCTTTCCCAGGACCAGGGAATAAATTACTAATCGCACATTTCTTATTAGCTAGAATAACTTTAGCTAAACTTGCTCTATATTAATCCCAAAACTTTCTGTGGTTTAGCTAAACTCGACATATTTTTCCTCTCATACTTTCTAGTGTTTAGCTAAACTAATGTAAACATCATCTCAAAAATTTCTATGGTGTGGCCAACAAAAAATATTAAGCCAAATTACTATGCTTTTTTTTTCAATTGTTTCCACTTATTTTAATCATTTCTTTGTGAAAACATTCTAAAATAATGCTAACTAGCAAAATCTATGACTCAAATTATTTTATAATGCTAGAAACTAAACTATTAATCATATATTTCTTATCAACTAGAATGATATTAGCTAAACTAGCCCGAAATTCATTCTAAAAGTTTCTATGGCTTAGCTAAACAATACAAAATTTCACTCTCTTATTTTCTAGCATTTGGCTAAAGAGCTCCAGGTTTGGTGCAGTCCCGAAAAAAGTTAAGCTAAAATTATAATTTTTTTCCCAAATTTTTCCATTTACTTTAGCCAATTTTTTTCGAAAATGTGCTAAAAAATCGCCAAATAGCTAAGTTTAGCCCTTAAATTATTCCATGCCCAGGACCCAACCGGATTCGCTCTGTTTTGCACCTTTCTAATCATTATGCCGAAGATTTCTTCGCTTCCAAATGTGTATTTGTCATTTGGGCATGTGGGTTTTGTAATTGGGTATTTGTTTCTGGTGTCTGTTTTCGTGCTGCATAACTATAGGGTTGAATCCAGGGCATTGGCAGGGGTTTCTGGAGATCCCCATTTAAGGTTAGACGAAATGTTTGCAAAATTTTGTCACATTGGACTTAAGTATTAGTTAATTATCAAGTTGAATGCGCATTTGACTGATGCAGGGAACAATTGCCGAAGTTTAAGGGGAAGAATTCTCAAATGTCTAAAGTTTTAAGGCTAGCTCTGGATGACAGGTGGGCTTGATGCATATTTTTGCTATTTCACATTATCTTGTTTGAACTGAATGGTACATGTGGATAATCATTCCAAATGGAAATCTGGCGATTTAGGACCTACATGCCTTGCCCTCTTATGCCAAAGATCATCGGTTGGGGTCTATTTGGTAGAGAACTATCCATAGGCAGATCTTTGTTGTAGCCTGAATTGGCCATCTTTGCTGATCAAATGCACAAGGCCAAGGATCCAAGCTCTTCAAGCGATAAATCCTTTTTACGCAAATGGCGGTCCATAACAAACCGGGTTAGGAAGCAGAAGCCTTTGCTTACATGCAAACATATTTGAAGCATGCTTGTGGAACATGGTGTAGGTTGAGAATGGATTAGATGCCGCTTTGTATGATGGTTTGCCTGTCTATGTTATGAAATAGGTAAAGGATGCTACCAGACAAGACAATGTATAGTTTTGCTGCAATCTGGCATCATAATGTATACTTTTGCTCCAATGTGGCATCGTCTCTGCTTACCGGCAAGCATTGATGCACTTCATATCAAGCATTGCTCTGCTTCATAAAGGTGAGTAGTATTGCTCATCTTCAGGAAAATGTGTGCTGCTTCAAAAAACAATTGTTAAAATGCTTTGGGACAATCAGATAATACATTGGCAGGTTTTTTCCTTTTTTTGATGAGGAAACAAGTTGGAGAGGCTACTGTACAAACAATTGCAGATAATACATTGGCACATTTTTTCCTTTTTTAAATGAGGAAACAAGTTGGAGAGGCTATTGTACAGACAATTGCTTTATTAGACAGTTGCTTTATTAATGTTAACATCACACATTCCATTCCATTCGACACAATCACATGTGAATTCTCAAGTTCAATATAATTGTTCAAGTTCTAAATATTTAAACGATGGTTATCTAGTATACTTCAAATATTAAATCCTTAGTGCATATTTGGATTCCAAGGTTCAAGATGCAACCCTACACTATCTTTATGTTTTAAATGTCTTCTATATTCTCACGTCTGTTTTTTTTTAATGGCCCGAAGGGCCAAAAAAATTTTTTAGTATAATAACCAACACAAAACTACCATTGACATTAATAAATATAACCATTGGATCCAACACATTTAAATTAAAATCCCCCTTAAACCCCCTTTGGTTTGGGTGCATATTCACACGGGGGGTGACGTAGGGCAGCGAGAGCCCTTTTAATTGTATTTTGCACGTACGAAATCAACACCATATAGTATTCCGGTTGAAATCTTATAGTATTTTGCGAATCTTATTATACAGTATAGCAAATCTTGTACTTGCATACCCCACAAATGAGGAACTTTACGTACGGTGTAGATTAAGGAATAAGGGGCGAATATGCCAATCCGACAGCTCTCGATGCCCGGAGTCACCCCCCGTGTGAATATGCACCCAAACCAAAGGGGGTTTAAGGGGGATTTTAATTTAAATGTGTTGGATCCAATGGTTATATTTATTAATGTCAAAATATGCATACTAGCACTTTGTGCCTTTTCCATTAACAACTTTCAACAACATCCGACTTAAAACTCCAGTTGCTAAAAGTGCTAATAAGTTGTGTGAAATTTGCCAAAGGCCTCAAACTTTAATGAGGAAAGAACGACAGCATGTATATATTCCTGTTTGTAGACGACATTTATGTTAGTGGTGAATATAAATGCAATGCAGGTTGTTTAATGAGCAATTGGCAAATGCTCAGCTTGGGAACTTAATGGGGATGCAAATTCGTACAGCTTTGTGCAAATTCGTACAGCTTTGTTATTTCTTACTTTGAGTACTTTATCTGTTACCATAGTTTGTATTGTTTCAAAACATCAATAGTCTATTACCATAGTTTGTATTGTTTCTACATTGCAAATACTAAGAAGGCATTCATTGCAAACACAACCCCATACTCTAATAATCAACAAGCTTCCACATATATGAAAGTCTCATACGATCACTAATGCTTGGCATTGTCATCTCATATATCCACATATGATGTTGCATGTCTAGACAGTGAAATATAAAAAAGAGGTATTTCAGTAGCAATATATTACTGAAGACACCTGAGCGCCTAATTGGTTTGATAAATTCATCATATCATATTGATGTCTAGAAATAACATATTATATAACCATCATTCAATTAAATTGGGATTATGTCTTAATTTTGGGATAAATTTTATATTGCACTTTTTTAGTAACTTTGTTAAATTCACTTTTTTAGTAACTTTGTTGCCCTTAGACTAGAATAGACGTTAACATATAATCACACACGGGAATATAAATTCACACCTTAACTTCAAATTACAAAATCATATATCATGAAACTCAAGTAGTACACAACTTTTATTAAAAGTGATTGATACATAGTAACTGTTTATCATTTTTCCACCAACATCCCCAAGGATATGAGAACCTTATTCCTTACATCCTGAGGTATTGTAACTCTCGCTGTTTTACTAGGAATAGTTTTTGGAGTCCATGAGTACAATACGGTTTCAATGTCTAGCCAAAGATCGATCACTAGGATTTCTCCTCCACCTCTTTGTCCAACAATCAATATCTTTCTTTATCGGTGACATTACTCAACTGATGTACTGGACACCACCATTCCATGCGCACCTTATTGAAGTTAACATCACCTTCTTCTTTGCAAATATCTGAGATAGTCCATCCCAACCACACTGGATAGGTCTCTAGATCTGCTGGTTTTACTACTACAAATTGGTGGCACTCCACGTCAGTAGAAGGTTCATAACAATCCATGCCTAGATATTTTGGCCTATCCTTCTTAGGACCAACATAGTGTTTATCAGATTGAGGAGGAGCATATGCCTTCACAATGCTACTAATGGTACCATCATCTTCGTCGACACCGACTAATGTTTTCCACTTACTTTTAGGGAACCACCCTTCCAAAGAAATTTGCTCGAGGATGTGTCTACCTCATCCAACAAGTTGATCACCTTCTTCCAATAATCTATCAATGCACGATTAGTCTCATCTGAATTAGTTTGCCAATGCTTGATGTAGTCATTGATGCCATCCTTAGTCAAGCCCAATTGCTTGACTTCTTCAGTTGGTTTTAGAGCTTTTGGTTGACCAGGAGGTATCATAGGCTTGCCATTTGCATCCCTGCGCCAAATTTCTGCCCCACCTCTCCACTTCTCCTCAAGAAGATCTCATTTTCCATTGCATGATTGGAATCCCTCTCTCACCCAAAAAGTGAATTGAAGAGGTCTAGAATGACCTTCCATGTCGAGAGCATAACCATCCACAAAACTCTTCCAATCAGGGCACTTCTTCTATGATAGATCCTATAGGAGATGGATTTGTACATCCATGAAATATTTCCAATAGCCTGGGAAAGTTGGTAACTGTCTGCTGTCTCAATACATGACTATATTTTCCAAACAATGCATCCACATCCTCATGAGTATGTCCGGGCATTAGGAACCCCAAATTGACTCTTTCAAAAATACCCACAGCTGTTAAGTAGGATAGGAAAGAAAACATCCACCTATTCTTATTTTGACCAGCACAATTATCTAGTTGCAAGAGGAGCTTTCTGGGCAGATCTCGAGGTTTAGCACGAGATGTTGAAGCTCCAACATGTTCATTAGGTCCATTCCTCCTAAATCTTGCCTTGCTAAACTTTTCAATACTATTAGGGGTTCCATCCAACAATGCACTATGTAGTGCCTGGCTAGTTTGTAGGATCCCCAGTAGGTGACCATTGTAACCCTTCTCATAGTTTCTTAAACACCTCATGATACTCCCAATGTGAAAATCGGACCATCACTCCACAACTCTAAACCCGAAATGGCCATAATAGGTGCGAGACTGCCCATGCAATATTGCCCCGATCATTGAAATCGCAAAGGGTATGATCTTCCACATGACTTAGGAATGTACTTGAATTGTGGAAGACAAGTCTTACTGTTGGTCCATTTTATCATGTATAATACATAGATAGTTATTAGGTTCCATTGCAGATAAGGTCCTCCACATCCAATAAGTTGATCTACATGATAGTTGATCTGTCATATGGTCCTTCATATGTTCCCTTATCTTTGCCCTTAGACTTGGTTGCACAGTCTTATCTAGTGTCTCCTTCAGCTTAGCACATAAATTGCACTTGGCAAAGTTGTTTGAAGTTGCTATGGTCACATGCTTGAAATGCTTATTCCATAGCCTACTAAAAACTGGCTGGGATATAGAGGCCACTCCAAGTTCCCCCAAGCAATGCATTTATTTCCTCTAATATGCTCTTCTGGGTACAATGGGATGGCAATCTCTTTTCAACAATAACTCTACCCTGTTCATCCTTCTTACTCTTATGTGGCATGTTTTGCATTGAAATCCACATATCTTTCAAATATTTCCTTTGCGGCTATAGTTCTTGAGGTAGGCCTTACCGGGCCGGTGTTCCCATGCAATGCAATTTTACTACCATTTTCATGTCTCTTTTTGCCGGTTGTGCCAAGAAGAGGTTGGAATTCCATGTATAGCCATCCATGCTTTTGAACATATCCACTTTCCATTCAATGGGAATCTTTTCTTCTTTGATCTTTCATCACTAATTGCATAGCCAAATATGGTGTACATGAAATTCCTCCTGCTATCACACTTATGTTCCTGATATGTAGCTCTTGCTCCCACCAACTCCTCTATTGTGAACATTCTAACACAAGAAGCCCAACAACATTCACCTCCTCTAACCTTCATCATAGCTTCAGGAGAACAATCATAATCTGACTTGCATCTTTTGGTGGGATAATGTTTGAAAGTTGGAAGTGGCCTCTTGCTACACTGTGTGAACATTGTTGACAATGGTTCTACATCTATAGGAAACGTGTAGTTCCCCTCCAGTTGAATACTGTCCCTAGGCCATGCAACAATAGTTGGAACCTCTAGTTGCTTCACACAAGCTAGGCATTCTTGTTTGCACGAACCCTTTTCCTTCCAATTGTCATATAATTTTGAGATTGCCACACCTAACCTTTGTCCTCCCCTAATCTTTCATCATTCACTTTGCATTGATAGGATCTGCTAGAACAATAATCCCTTCTCCCTCTTGCCTCTCATTTGCATGCATGCGGGATCTTGACCTTTTGTTTTTCCAATCGACCCGTATAAAGTACAATTTCCTTTCCTTTGGCATCATCCTTTTCATTTGAGGCCTTTTCCTTTCCTTTGCCATCATCAACATCATTTGAGTCTTTTCCTTTCCTTTGCCATCATGAACATCATTTGAGGTATTTTCCTTTCCTTGGCCATCATGTTCATTAGTTGGGGATTTTTCCTTGCCTTGATCAGCATCATTAGGGGCTTTATTTTTAGCATTTTGCATGCCATTGACCTAGAATGCATAAAAATATATAGTAAGTTAGCATATCAAATAACCTCTCAATAACATGTTCATAAATGAAAGCCTCATATGTCTTATTCTATTTGATCATTCTATTTATATAATGGGATTCCCCAAGTTATTTTCCTCAACATTATATATAAATAAAACCCTCTACTTATTAGCCTTATAACTTGTATCCTATAATAACCTTTGTAATAAATTTTAACCTTGTAAAAGGGATAACCCTTATGAGGGTTAACCTTAAAAGGTTAACTTAACCATTAAAGGGATAACCTTGGTATCCTATAATAACCCTTATAATAAATTGGATAACCTTGGTATCCTATAATAACCCTTATAATAAATTTAACCTTATTATTACAAGGGATAACCTTGGTATCCTATAATAACCCTTATAATAAATTTAACATTGTTATTACAAGGGATAAAATCGCGGTCCTTAAAACAATTAACCCGTGCAATAAATTTTTGTGGAAGTTATAATGGCGTGATGCAAATTTTGAAAGCGATTATTATTTCAAGTTAGCATTAGTTTTCGAACTTTTCTCTCTCACTTTTAAGCTTCCAATTCCGGGCATTCGAGCTTCCAATTTCTAAACTTTACGCAATTTCTTCTCGGCTTCTATTTGCTTCAATCTTCTTCGGCTTCTATTATCTGCTTCAAACTTGGCTTCAATCTCGGCTTCTCGGCGTCTATCACACTTTGAACTCGGCTTCTATCTGCTTTTTATCTGTTTTTATCTGCGCTTTCGGCTTCTACAATCTGTTTTTATCTGTTTTTATCTGCGCTTTCGAGTTTTTCTGCTTCTACAATCTTCTGCTTTAGGGTTTTCGGCTCAAAGGTTTTTTTTTTTCAAAAGGTTTCTACTTTCGGCTTTTACGCTTTTACGCTTTAAACTTCGGCTTCTATATGCTTTTCGGCTTCTATATGCTTTTTCGGCTCAATACAAGGTTCTATACAAGGTTTGTAGGCTCTATACAAGGTTTTCTGGTTTTTTTGGCTTTTCTGACTTTGAATAACTTTGGTTTTTTGTGTTAAAGCTTCTCGGCTGCTATTGCTTTTTCTCCAAATTAGCTGCTATTGCTTTTTCTCGGCTTCTTAAGGCTTCTCGAATCACTTCTTAAGGTTTCTCGGGTTAGTATTTACTGTTATTTACATAAAGTAGTTATTTTCCATAAAGCATGTTATTTACTTTTACATGCATCAGTTCTATTTCATATCATATCTGTTCTCTATCATATCATATTACTCTATCTGTTCTATTTCATATCTGATCTATGATCTTGCTCTATGATCTAGATCATAGATCATAGATCACAGATCTTCACTAGCTCTTCCTCTATCTGTTCTAAATAATGAACTAAAACAATGAACTAAATATTGAACTAAACAAGGAGTATTATTATTATATATCTGCTCTAACTGGCTTTATATTTTGAATTCTGCATTCTGCATTCTGCATTCTGCATTATGCATTTTGTTAGAATAATATGTTGGAATGGGAGAAATCGCGCTTGGCGCATTTCTATTTTTGGGTTACGTTTTCCACTAGGTTAATCAAATCGCCAGGGTAGCGTTTTAGTTTGGCATTTCAATTTCATACGGCTCTATACAAATCGCGTCGGTAGCGTGTGAAATAGATCACGTGCTAATTACTTTCTCTCGTTCTAGTGCCATGGATTTTCCTTATGCATGGACATTTGTCGGTTTCAAATACACCGGGCTGGTTCTAGTTCCACTGGGCGACCATCAACTCTGGACCCTGTACAAGATATTACTTGAGTGTCTTTGTTCAAAACGTTCAAAGAGAGTTGGAGAATCCATTAGGCGAGCTGTGTCGGGGGGCCATGGGTACACTTCCATCGCATCTATGGACATATCGGACTCCTCATGCTCTTAGTAAGGCTCATGCCAACAAATAAGTACAAGGATTTGATTTATAGTATCAGGGATCGATACAACACTCTGGTTTGGAGACTCGACATCCTCGGGAAAGATGAGGATCCCGTCATATCGAGGTGGTTCAGGTGGGACTTCTTGGGATTTGGGCGGATGAAGTGGGCTGTCGACATATTGTAGAGATAGAAAGAATTCGGCGCTGGCGCATTTTGGAGAAGAAGAAATGTACATAACTTTTTTTTTGGAATATGAATACAAACTTCGCTGGCGCATTTTTGCACTATACTTTTACGTCATTAGTTTATTTTTTTTTATATGCAATGTCGAAAACATTGAATCTGTGATGCCCTCCAGCCCGTATGACCAACCCCAAAGAAACTACATATTCTCATTAATGTGTAGTTTCATGGGGTTGATATAACTGGCTAAAGAGCATCAAAGAATACAAAGTTCACAACATCACGCAGATGATATGATATATTCTTTTTTTGAATATCCAAATATACATACCTTTTTCGGGCGTTCTTTTGGCCATGCTACAAATGTGCCCACGCTTTCACCAACTCAGATATACGCCACCGGATGTCTTCTTGGAAGAGCCTCATCTTCATAATTGCGGTTTAGAATAGAAATCTTCTGAAACTTGTTCCAAGAGGAACACCATGACACATAGAACTTGGATTCAAATCTTGATTTTACACAATCCTACTCGGCTTCAAGTTTCTTTGTTAAAAGATAGCATTCTTCTCCGACAGCGATAAAGAACCGAATGCATTGTAAAAATAGAGGGCGAAAAATTGAGAACAAGAGAATGCATTAATTCACCATAGTTCAAAGCAGACATTGAATGGGAATTGAAGGCGGCTCGATCGAATGGATTGAAGGCGGCTCGATCGATCGAATGGGATCGAACGGATCTTGGGCGCTCGATAGTCGATTGTTCTTGGGCTCGATACTAGGAATGATCTTGGGCGCTCGATAGTAGGTGGCGATTAGGTGGTAGTAGATTGCCACATATCGTTTCTTGAAATTAATAATTAATTGTTATCTTGAAATTGCACTAAAAAAGAAAAACACAATTTAAATTTGTAAATGGCGGGACCAGGGCGGTTAATTAAAAGGCGGTATAAATTTAAAAGGGCCGCCATTTGAATTCTGGTTTGTAAATCGGCGGCCTAGATTATGAACATACATATAAGTTTAAACCAAAACCCGATCTCTTACTATCCGCACTTGCAGTTCTATGGCGTCTAGAGGATCGGCCGCGGCCGAAGCGCCTGGTAGAGGTGGGCGGCAGCCCAAAGCACAAATCCCAAGCACGGAGGTGGCTGAACAAGCGAAAGTTTTGATCCAACAAGCCCTCGGGTAATTGATCTGTTTTTGTTTTGTAATTGATTTACGTGTCCCTTTTATTGTTAGGTTTCTAGGATGTTTTTCAACCGGTGTATTTTACGTATGTATGCGTGTCTACGTGTATTGTCTACCTTTCATATTGTTTTACGTGTCATTTCTCTTTTGCTTCTACTACCTTGTTTTGTGTGTTTTTGTTATAATCTTCTCCTTTACTCCGATATGTTTTTGTTGGAACAATTATCCATTTTGTATAATGTAGACCGTGTAAGTCTTTATACGTATTCTCCGGTTCTTTTGACAAGTCTTTTTTGTAGCCTAGTATGTCTCTTATAAAAAGAGAAGTGTCATGTAGGTCCCCTCTTAAGAACGCGGCGCCATTTATGATTTATAATTATGAGTGGTTTTGGTTGTCTCGCTACTTTCCCCTCGTGTACAATTTATGTTTTTTGAAAGTAAGGCATCTATGAAAACGCCGCTTCGGTAGCGATTTCATTACTCACCACATGATTGTAACTTTTCGGGATCTTCTAAAAATGTGAAAAGAAAAGCAAAGCTGCTTGCTTGGTCCAGGGGACATCTGCACGAAAAAACCAAACGGATGAAGATGTATCGGTTCTTGCGGATTTGGCACACGCGTTGTGACCATTGGCGATCTGGACGAAATAATGAAGGCTCGGTAGAGCCTCCATGTCGAAGAAGATCTACCGAGAGGGCTCTGAATGGTATGTGGAGATCTTCAAGACTAGCGGAAAGAGCAGATCTGATTTTCATGTCTAGAGTTAAGGAAACAGATCAAATGAAGAAACAAGGTATTCTCGATCACATGGAAGAACAGGGCGATTCTTCTTTGTTCCGTATTACTTGAAGCGGGTCAGAAAAATAAAAAAGTATTGAAGAAGTTAAATTATCTGCGATTGCTAGTTCCTTTAAAGAGACTGCCCTAAGAACGGATGAGGCCGCAGATAACCTCTTCAAATTTGGCTGGTCAGGTGGTGATCTATTGACACCAAAAAAAATATGTGAAGGTCTCGGTGTGTGAGAAGAGCAATCAAGACAAGGCCGTCGGCTAGTCTCAGTACATACAAGCTTTAAAAGAGAAGGAAGATGCAAGTTCTAGAGCGGGGAAACACCGGGCGTTCTAGGCATTACGAGATATGACTAGTGATGATGACAAAGGCGGGAGCGGTTAGAGGCCATGAGCAAACTCAAGAAATATCTTGCGACAAGTATCCACTTGGGCCTTAGCTTCACGCATCCTATCCATGTCGACCAGGGCTTTTCAGTCCACGAAGGCTATGTTTGTCGTGAGAAGATTTGACAAGCAAAGACGCAATGGAAATAGTCGGCGGACATGATAGAAAACCGGGGCCGGTGCCAATGCCGGCAGATGTGGTGCCTTTTGATATGAAGACGAAGAAGGTGTTGATATGGAATAAACTTGAAGATTTAACTGGCAACCTCGATATTCACTTCATGATAATAGATGGCCAGCGATTCGATGGAGGCCTTGAAGGTTTTGATCGGTCAAGCACAAAAAATCGGAAATCGTTTATTCTATAGATCGTATTCGGTCGAAATTGCCGATTCCTCGGTGGCTCCACAACGGCAGCAGAATTAGCCGAAATCGGTAGCGCTCTTGAATGACATGGGAAAGACATTCTGTACAAAAGGTATTTTATGTTCCACACATAGCGTTCCAAATGTCAGCGCCCGGTAGCGTTTTAAGCTAATCACGTATTTACAAGAAAACGGCGCTTTGGCGATTTCTTCATATGGCTGCGATTTTCTAAATCGTGATTAGCAAAAAGCGCGCTGGCGCGTTTATTGTTATTTGTGTGGCGGATTTACAAAAAACGCGGCGCTGGCGCGAATTCTTCATCATGAAGAAATCGGCGCCCGGTGGCGTTTAAATACGTGATTAACGAAACAGCGCTGGCGCTTTATATTATTACTTTCACGACTGTTTATTTTTTATCTAACGGCCCATATTTTGCGGTCAGTATGTGGAGGCGATTCGCGACGCGCTTTCGTAACCAATGGATCGAATATGGAAAACCAATGCCGACCGGACAAGGGCAATCTAAGAGTGCGAATTCAAATTACTAGAAAGGACAACTGTGCCAAACCATAATCTGAGGACAAGAACAAGGCCACTAGATCAAAGAAGAAAAAGGGGGATGCACAAGCTACGAGAAAAGCAAAGCGGTGCCAAAGGATGCCCGCAAGATTATTTTTTTTTCTGACCCGGTATGGGAAAAGTGGAGCGAATTTTGGGGCGCCTATTCGGAAAAGAAGTTGCCCGGTCGTTATGGCGGGGTTTCCTCCAAGATCGTCTATTTTTGATATAGGTATCCGCAAAATGAGAAAGGCACAAGGATTGGATGATGCGAAATTAATCTACGTTCTAGATAGTTGCATCGAGAAAGGAAGTTATCTACAAGAAAACGTCTGCGCGACAAAGCACTTGACATCTTTTCGAAGATGCATGCGAATCGATAAAAGAATATGAAAGTTCAAAAAAAGGCTGTTGGTGAAAGAACGCAAAAGGCTCTCGGGGAGACATGATGTTATCGAGAGATAGGCTTAATGCAAAAGTACAAAGCGTATCTAATGATGACATTAAGAAATATGTATTTTGGTCAAAAGATTTTGTGAAGCGACAAAAGGCGAAGAATGTGGCAACTCTTAAGGGATTCACCACGAAAGTTGCGTCGACCTAAAAAGAAAAGTTGCTTTGGTGAAGAAGGCGGCAGATGAGGCGAGTCTCCTTTTTTCTATAAGGTGTCCACTTTGGTTATAAGTGTGCCATGCCGGAGGTAGGTGAAGGGGCCAACCCGACATCACTCTATTTGTTCTTGATAGCCGGTGGCCTAGATGGACCGCCGGGATGATTCACAGCACCTTCTTCAACACATGCAAAGTGGTTTGGCCCACCGAGATGCATTATACTATCGTGACCGGTTTGCCACTCAGACATTTCCTACGCATATGCACTAGGCTGCTGCAAATGATGTCGAATGCATTAAAGTGATGAGGCAAAGCGGTAATGATAGATGAAAACAAAGATAGTGAGTTTAGTACCGAAAGTAAGATCTCACATGTGCTAGTCCTTATGATAGCCATTATGGATGATAAAGAATATGAAAGACTCAAGGGGAAACCAGGAAGGTGAGAAGATTGCTTGGCGGTGCTATCGGCTAGATGAACCCCTATTGAAGAATGTTTTTTATGTCGAATCAATTGCGAAGACAAAGGGAAAGGGACTGCAGATGTGGATGTGGACACGACCGAAGAGGAAGAGGAAGAGGAAGAAAGAAAAGCTGGTGGACCACATCCCTTAATTCACCAATCAAGTATGAGCCTCTTGGCGGGCGCATAGGGGAGGCTGAATAAGTACACGGGTTTTCTTTGGCCCTTTCGAGTTTTTTCTGATTGAAGCCTTACGCCGTTAGAGTCTACGTGTTGGGAGTTTCATGTTGGAGGTTATGTCGGGCGGAAGCTCAAGCTAGCTAGGAAATGCCAAAATGTGGTCTCGATGGTCAAGCCAAGGACTTCCTCGATATTTTTTAGAAAAGTGCTAGAGGTGGCACCTAGGGGTCCGCTAGGTAGTGCAAAAATAAAGCTTCCAGCTCTAAGTCCGGCTTACTGCGGTCAGATCCGGCTGCGCAGAGGGGAAGAAATGAGAAAGCATATAGAGGGCATAAAGAAGAATATCGACAAAACAGCGGCTTAACTATGCGGCCGAGAGCGTGCCTATCCTTCCAATCACATTGGAAAATCCGGCGAGGTGGATGTAGGTAGCATAAGCGAAGAAGACAAAATCCTAGATGATCTGATGGATTCGGAAAGCTCGTCAGGTTAGCATAAAGAGTAATGAAGTATCAACCATAGTTCAAACACTAAGTGATGTGGGTGACACTTACGGCGGACCGAAGACGGTAGAGTAAGCTCATCATTGCGGATGTTGAGCAGGGAACCCGAAAAGGTATGTTATTCAAGCGAAATGAAAATCGCGCCAGGCGCGATTTCAATTCTTCAAACAGAATTGAAAATCGCGCCAGGCGCGATTTCAATTATTCCAACAGAATTGAAAATGCGCCAAGCCAGCGATTTCAATTTTCTTTTTCCCTTGTCTCACAAGTGTGTGCTTTATTATTACAGACCTACTCCGGTTTCCTCCAAAATTCTGGTGTTGATTTGAATGGAGTGCTCTCGCAAAACGTTACCTAAAAGCACAATTTCCTTTATCATGGTATGCATGAAACCATTTGAGACATATACGAAATGGGTATATCCGCGGCGGTATCTGAAGGAGATGTTAGACCAAGCTTTCTTTTTATTTCCATTTGTGCAATTTGGTCGTCGATGGAGAATAGAAATATACAGGAAGTTTTGAGAGTAGTTCCTGAGTTACATAGAGATTGGGCATCTGTTTGGGATCAGAGCAAATGTAAGTCATTCAATAACCCAAAGGATCCTACAGGTAAAAAAATATTTGTGAAATGCTTGAGCGACATGATGGATGACTTGGGCGTTCAGGAGAAGGAAGACATCATTATAGTTGATGATGACGCCTTGAAGTGTTGCTCCAATCAGTCACAGTCACTAAATCCACCATCCTATCATCCTGAGGATTTTGACAAAGATGACTTCCTGCTTCGTTTTGTCAGCATCTTGCAAGAAATAGCTACAGGAAAAAAGGTCGAAGAGATACAAACACTATACCCGCAACTTAATCGGACAGGGGAAATTGACAGGGACCTAGAGAAGATCGTTCTAGAAAGGGAACTTTTTTGATATATATATATATATGTATACAGGAAATACACTTTCCAAAAAGTTTTGAATATGAAATATACTTTACACCAAACTCTTTCGAATATATATTGTGTTCTTATATCAAAGATTATTGGTTACGTATGCGTATTGTTCTTTTATATTACGTGTATGGTTTGCTATACTTGCAATAATTTGTATGTATATACCGTCAATAATTTAGGTGTCTATAAATACGTATGCATGAAATTGGCAAACCATCGGCTTCAAAAGCCGCCTACGCTTGTTAATATGGCACATTCTATTACCTGCCGATGAACCACGCAGACCTCTGCGTCTTGCCGCGAGCTAGAAATAGAACCGGGACTGGCTTGATGTCGCTTGCTATGAATCCCGTCCCGCTTCTATCCCGATCCCTTTGATGTTGTAATCCATCTTATATGGAATCCGAGCATGGTTTGTTCATGATCGAAAGGATCTCAAAGACTTTCCGCAATACCGCCGTCGGCGATGATTCGGATTAGTTTTTAAAGTTTATGTTCCACTATAATACGTTATTTATGGGAATAAAATCGCCCACGCAGCGATTTGACCCTTGAAAATCTACGTTCAGAGCAACTTGCTTTGCACATTTATTTATTCGTAAAAACACTACAATTTCAATGTTTAGATTTCGTTGTCGCTTGGTGATTGTGCGAATTAATAAGCAATTTCCTACTTTTTATATTGCCAACATTCTTTCATAATATGGGTCATTTGGACCGAATATTTGGATGCCCTTGCATTTCAACATAAAATGCATCTTCCTAGCCCGAAAATGAACTCAGTGCAAAAGTGTGGTTAATTCAATATAATGGTCAATAAATAGCTTATACGGCGCGATTTTGGAATAGACATAATCCCAATTTAATTGAATGATGGTTATATTGTCTAGACTTCCTAAGACAAATTGATGTAAATATGTCACATTTCATTGCCTACAATAAAATCGGTCTTATGCCCGGCAACGCCGGGCACCTATTACTAGTGTTTTCTAGACATGAATGTTTTTTATAAAAATCTAGGCGAATCATGGCCAATAATATTTTGCCAAGATTTAAGTGTCTTTATTTTTCAAGTGGAATTTTGGTGGTGAAATTTTATTCACTGGCATCCATATTTAATCAAGGACACAAACACATTATAACTATAGTTGCATGATGCAATACCACAACTTAACCTTTGCAGATGCGAACATGGCTTATCCTTGTAGATCAAATCTATTAAAAGGGAGGTCGGTAAAGAAATGCTTTCCACTGCATCCTTAAAAGTATTTGAAACACAATAGCTACAAAAATAACTCTTAACATTATCATATGTACCTGGATGGATATAGAGAATAGATTAGGTTATGAAGAAAGCCTAGAATATTGAGCGATTCCGTAAGAAATCTTCGAGAAGGATGGTAGAGGATAAGGCGAATCCAGAGTTATGATGCTTAGTGGATATGGCGAATTTTCAAGTGGACTGAGATTTGTTTGTAGAAAAGTTGGCTAATTTTATTTTTGTCATCTATAACGGGTCCTACTAAACCATAGTGTCCAAATTTCTCGATACCCTTAAAAAATAGTCTTTTGGCGAACTTTCATCCTTAAGGGCTACCCTGAGCGTGATCTTTAGGCTGCCCACACTCAGATTCAGAATCTGGAAGAAAGTCTTCAGTGTAAGCATGGAGCTTTGCTGGACACTAGGGCTGCTCTCCTTAAAGAACAGCAGGCAGGCGCCGCTATGGAAAGAAAGCAAGCTCAACTTCAGGCCACCATCACAGAACTTCTGGCTAGATCACAAAGAAAGATAAATTTCTTGTTGACACTCAGGCTCTTTACACGGGATTGCAAAATGAGCATACCTGTCAACAGCATATACCACCACGCAGGGAGAAATCTGCATCACTGTCTTGGAAGGACAGCTAGCAGCAGTACAGACATAGGTCACAGATTTGCAAATGCAACTCAGTGACGCGCAAAAACAAAAGCTTGTGGATGATGCTGAGATTGCTAGTCTTCAGCTGCAGGTTTCGACCCATGACCCTTCGTCTTCCCAGGCTACTCATTTTCACAGAAAGATCAAGGAACAACTCCATCTTCTAACTAAGAAAGACAATAGAATTCACAATATGGAACATCAGCTGCAGCAGGCAATTCAGTCAGCTGATGATGCTCATCATCAGCACGAGACCTACATCTTCTTGGCTGTCCACATTTAGGATGATTTTCCAAAACCCACGAGCTATGTGACGTTCCAGGGGAATATATGCCATAAATACGTATATTTCCAGGTACGTTATTATACAAGTCTACCTTCATAGCCGTGTATACCATAGATTAGTGGCATAGGGTGCATGACTAAGTTATTCATATAACTTAGCCAACCTTAGGTTAACCATTTTCCACGTGGCCTAAACCTATTGGGCACCTGCCACACTGAACCACCCTATTGGAGCCACATGGCAGATGACATCAACCCTAACCTATAAATGGCCAAACCCTAATCCTAGGCCATTTTTCTGGCTCCAACAGTCTAGGAACTCTTTTCGCGCTCGAAACTCCATTTCGAGAACCGTTTGCTGTGCCATAGCCTAGCACAGCAGCCCCTAGAGCGTGTGCGCATCAGTAGAAGTGGGAGCTACTTTGGCCACCTCGAAGACCATGAGACGCTGGGAGTAGGAGGGAGTTCCTAGGGAGCAGGTATTTGGGTTAGAGTTCCTTGTAGATCATCTGGAAATTAGGACTCCAGATGAGTTAGCATTTCGTGTCTCTAGTACAACCTTCTTAGAACTCTCAGTTTAGATCTTGAACCCTAATTAATGAACCCTAACTATAAGTTAGATGTGTATGATTAGGTTTAAATGCTATTTTCATTATTATCATGTTATGTGGATATGTGATGTTGGTTGTATTGGGAAGAGGTTACATACCTAGTAGCCATTACTTAGTGAACACCTAGTGCTCTAATACCATGTCAAGATTGCACCAAGAAAGGGAGAGCAGAGGATGCACACCCATATCCGAGAGCGCGAACTCCCAAAACAAAGGCAAAAATGAAATTGTATTCAATATTGTATATTAATACATGAAGTGCACTGATATAAACAAAATGGTGATACTAAGAATAATATTGTCGTTACTTAGTTAGGCCGATGCTTAGTGCTGATAAGGTATTGACTCTGTCCAGTTCAGCACTTTCTCAGCACCACTGTGCTGAGTGCAGAGTCGTTGCTTCAACACGTCTAGCAAGATGGTGGTCTCGATATCACATATATCTTGACAGTCTCACAAAAATAAAACGAAACAATTTTTTTTGGGGGGGAGGGGGGGGAACTTTTCCTTCTGAGTAAACTCCCGGAAAACCACCAAGCAACTACAACTACTAGATCGTCCGATATCCAAGAATATGTTAACATCAACTTCTTAACTATATTTCCATTAGCTTATTTATAACTCACACCTCATTATAGACTTGTTAATTGTAGCTCATTCCATCATTCTACTAGTGTCTTTAAATCGACATTGTCATTCATTAAAAAAATCTTTTCTATTCTATTTCATTCATATGCATTCATCTTTTAAAATGGAAAAGAAAAAAAGGAAAGAAGGGAAAAAGGAAGAAACCGAGAAAAGTTGGAGGAAAGGAAGTAAAGGTAGAAAAAAAAGAAAGGGTAAAGGGGAAGAAAGAGGGTGGGAAAACTGCACAACTTTCTTCTAGCCTAGCAGCGCTGGGCTTCGTTTCTTGTTTGTTTACCTTATTGTTTTTTTCATTCTTTACCACATGGAATATATTTTAATAGGCATGTTTTGCATTTTTTTCTGATTGCTAGCCCTCATCATGTGTCATTTGTATTTCATATTGCAATCTTATTTTTCGTGTGTGTTGCATGTGATTTTAGCATCTTAAACACTTTGCCATTTACCATTTGTGTTTCTTAGCAATTTCGACATTGGCCTAAAGTTTAGTGGTAGTGCATTCTTGGAATCTGATATCCAAGGATATGTCAATACCAACTTTTTAACCAAGAATTGCTCCTTAAACGGAGGCAATTCAAAAAGCAAAATATGGTGTGACACGACTACAAATGCCAGTGAGTTTTAATTGGAATCTTTTATTGTTCATTGCTTCTAGAATAGGATCACAATGTTCTACTAAAAAATTTCCTTTATTTGATCCTTTTTACGAAGCTAAAAGAACATGTAGTCAATTAATAAATAATTTTTATTCCATAATTTTAACGTTTTTGTACTTCTTTCTGTCCATTAATGGTGCCATACAAGAATGAAAAATTATCCAAATTAATTGTTGCTGAAAAAACAAAAAGATCACAGTGTTAAGTTGCTATGGGTTTGGAATCTCTTATTATTCCTTGCTTATAATTACAATTTTCTATTTAACACGTTTCCGTTATCTAATCCTTTTAAGAAAGCCCAATCTCTATGTTTTAGAAGCAAGGAATGAAATAGAGGTGCTAGCAAGAGAGGTTAAGATATTGATATAATATACGGGTCTATAAGTTAAGTTTCAACCATCTCAAATGCCACTACAGTGAATGGTAGCCCCAACGCTTTTTAGATTTTTGTTTGTTTGATCATTTTGCATTGTATTGCTCATATTAAGTCAACTTTATAATGGAGCACTTGAACAAGCCCACTCATGAGGCTGAATTAACCAATCTTATGGAACTTAGGATTATGCACCTGTCAGCAAAATTCCGTTCTATATTAAAATGTTATTGGTTATATTTTTTAAATGTTGTTGGTTGTATTCTACTCTTCTATTAGAACTAGAAGTTGACAACTATTTCAATGTAAACGTGCAAGATATGGGACTTATCTTCGCTTCTTTCCTTCCCTTGGCATATCTTTATTCCATTCTTCCATACCTAATAACAATGGCAATACCAAGGGATCAGAATTCAAGCAAAGGATGTTATCGAGCAACCTCCTTCTTGTTGGCAGTCATGTTTGCTGGGGCAACCATCAGTTGGTTTGTGTACTTGATTAATGATGCTATGGCGAGGAAAGAGAATGATCATTTTACCCGTGATTTAGCCTCCGGATCCGGCTATGCCCGTTCGTGGTAAACAGCCGTGAGAACGAATACGATCCTTTCTACAAATGGGCATTGAGATCATCCCTTCCAACAATCTTACAAAGAAACTCTAAAGAGTTTTTGGCCATCCGACCTTGTGCACGCATAACGCCGCATATCAACAATCCAAAGGTGCATGGCGAGTGATTAGCCATCGATTATTTCATCCAATGCAAGCAAGCTTTACCTTTCTTCTCGATCCTCATATTTTTAGAAGGCCATTTCATTCAAAGATAGACGAACCGGGTATGGAGAATGAAGATCATTTGGGGCATCGGCATGAGAATGTGCCTCTCCTATGGCAACTATGGTTACAATAGGTCTTGCCTTTGGACAACTCCAATAGTTGTCAACAGAACAGACTGAAACCCTGTCAAAAAGGTTATGGTTAGTAAATAAAACATTAAAGATAGAAAAAAGAAACAAAACAAATGCTGCATTACTTAGCTGCAAGACTCCAAGCGACTGTAGATAAGAAATCCAAAGAAAAAAAAAGATCAGAAGGCGATGCATGCAAAAAAAAAACTGCTCAAGATTAACGGATGAAGCCTCCAGCGACTCCGCACCACCTGCATCGAAGAAATCCAAAGAAAGAAGACTATAGGCGATGAATGCAAAGAAAAATACTGTTCAAGATTAACAGATGAAGCCTCCAGGCGACTTCAGACCACTCCAGACGAAAAATGCTTCACAAAATCACTCCCAAAATAGTCTCCAAAGCCCTAAAATACCTGCACAGAAAAAAAAAAATGATTACGGCATCAAAACATAAGAAAAATTAAAAAAAAATCGATAAACATGAGCATTACCATGGAGCGCCTCCGCCGGACATTACTCTAGGTCAAAATGCGCGATGGCGCCGGAGATCGCCATCGCTGAAGCTTGGAAACAGAGAGAGAGAAGTTCGCCGGAGAGAAAAGGAATTTTTCCACGTCAGAAAATTTCTTTTAAGTGAACTGCCACGTCATCGCCAGAAATGTTTACAGAAACGTAATCCCGGCAAGTGGTGATTACGTTTGTTAATTTCCGGCGGTCGGGATTCCGCCGGAAAATATTCTCGGCGGAGCCGCCAGCCTCGGCGGCGCACTCGCGATTTAGAACATTTCGTTTGAACGATTTAGAACTTTCGTTGTTTTCCGTAATTCCACTAACAGCATTAATTAAGCATCATGTTTTGCTTCGGCAGATGATGTGAATGCTATGAACAGCCGCTTTGTTCTCGAATGATCCATCTATGGTGGCTATGATTAGCCAGACCAAATCGACCTTCTCAAGGTAGATCAGAAAGGGGCCAGATTTAAGGCCAATTATAGGGAGGTCGGATTTGTTAAGAAGAGTGCAAACTTTTATTATTTGTTTTAGAGTTTCTGTATTATATCTTTTCTAAAGAAACCCTTCCTGTATTAATGTAGTCTTTGCACAAATTCAATGTTCCTTTCTTTAGTCTTGTTCTTCAACATAATGTGAGTTTGAATCTCATGCCTACTTTTTGTGATAACTTTTTTATTGCAGAGATAACGCCAGCCTGCTAGTTATTGCCAGAAATATATGAATGAAGCAAAGTCATTCTTTTGCTTGCCCCCCAATTGGATATTACGTGGACCCATCATTCAATGGTCCATACCACTTATTTGCCCACATTAGCAATTTTATTCGCATATTGCATACTTGTTCTTATAGGGAAGGTTATTCTCCATTTTGCTTGACCTCCCAAATCGGATGATGAGACGCGGACCCATCATTCCAGTGGTCCATGCCTATTATTTGGCCACATCAGCCATTTTGATGCCTTTTGGATGTGCTCAGGTTCACCCCTTGGGGGGCTCCAAGCTCTTTGAACCATTGTGTGTATATAGTGCATTTAGCTTTTGGTTCAATCCATTTAGTATGGCCTTAATTTATTACAATAGACAACTCAAGTTTGGTTTCTGGCAACCATGCATTATACTTCTAATAATTTACTCAATGAAACAAGGTGCTGCGCACGGAGGGTTGCCCTCCATGGCCGGAGGATGAAGTGGCTTAAATCATAGTTCAAAGTCATATTTTGACAATCAATTCAAAACCATAACCCCGAACATTTAGAAACGAAATCCTCTGTAGCCAACGAGCTACCTTTATCTTCCAAAATGCAGCTAAAGAGTTTAGCAACCTGTGAAATAAAGAACACACGAATTTTAGAACTATAAAATATACGGGGCTATTTGGGAAAATATTTAAAATTTAAGGGCATTTTGGGAGTTTTAAAAATACGAAGGGCTTTTTGGGAATTAAGTCAAGGAAGGAAGTCAAAATAATGTGAACTTCAAGCTTGGTCTCAGTTCAAGTCTTCTAAAATTTGAACCCAGTATCAACTACAAATATGAAGGTTTTTCCAAAAAATTTAGAAGCGAGGCCACATATGAGATTTTTGTGAAGTGGACTTGGTGGCAAAGGGAACTAGTGTCTGGCTTTACCCAGTGCATTGACCATTAGTGTGACGGTTCACAATCAAAAGAGCCTCAATCCTTTATTACATATGCACAGAAGAACCTATAAATAGGCCATTTGACTGGATAGGTCAACAGTGTTGAAGGTCATAAATGAGTAAAAAATGTAAGGTTATTAATGTTAAGATACTGTGTGAGTGTGATTAACAAAAAAACCAGTCCAGGTAGGGAAATTTCCAATCCATGTTTCTTCACAAGTCATACAATCCTGTAGAATAGCATGAGGTTCAAAACCTTGCAGTCTTAGCTAGTAGTCATAAGAACAGAGTGCCGGTTAGACGGTTTTAGAGCGGCTGCCCAGCAACAGGGGCAACCGACAGTTTACAGGCTATTAGGAGTTTGGAGCAGTTTTCGAGATATTCTTGGCATATACCGACATATACCAGGAATATGCCGAAAACCCATATAAGCAAGGGATTGCCCCCCTAGGGGCAACCAAAAAATGCTCACATGTCTCATTGGTAGTATCTTGAATCAAGATGAATTGGGATTTTTCAATATATATTCCATCTGTATTTGGACTATCATGAGGGTTTAGTATAGATAACCCTTCAACTATAATTTCTATGCTTTGTGCAAAGAATAGAACCATTTGTTGACTATTTTTTAAAGTTAACCCTTACAAGCTTACATTACTACAATTGCTAAATACGATGGAGGTAGGCGCCTTTTGACATGACTACAAAAGAGAGAGACATTGTTATGTGTATGAAATAGATAACCTGATGCAGATAAAACCATGTACATTTTGACGGTTTGTTTTACAAGAGGAATCCCACCACATATGTCCTTGCCCATCTTTCTCCAAGCATTATAAAGTCAGAGACTTCTTTTATTTCAATCCAATGCTTAGAAGCTCCGTAAATATCTGGATCTTCGGGAGCTACAATAATTCCATCAACCTGGTGAGGAGAGCAAGAAGATTGAAAATGTTAACTTGAAATATTAAAATGCACATGAAAGAATGTTACCTGTAGGACAAAGCCTGGGGTGCAAGGGTCATCAAAAAATAATGGCATGACAAGGAATGCGCGCGTTGAAGGAACCATTGTGAGATGGCTTCACAGCACTTATCTCTTTGATAGAAGTATAGCGTTCTCCCTATGGGTTTTGAGTTTTGATATGGTGCGTTACCGTTACCAGAGCCCATGGCTTATTGTATTTTCTTTATGGTACATTTTTGTTTTTTTCCTATATGGTTAAACAGCACAACAAAACAACAACGGATATTACTTGAGTATATTTATTCCTTCTCCCCTGATTTCTTACCTTCAACCTATAGCAAATGCTTGTTTGTGACACACGCAACATTTTTTCATTCATGTTATTGACACAGATGATCAATGTTGTGACAAAAAATGTTATTGACACAGATGATCAACGTTCCGACAACAATTCATAGTTATATTGCTTTTATATTAAGTTGAAGATAACAAATACATTTCTCTTATTGTTGCTTCTAAAATACAGGGTGGCTTTACAATGCCCCGGACAGCCCTCAGAGAATAAGATGATCAAGTAGCCACTGGCCTTAATTGATTACAGTACAAGGATTAATTCCATTAAAAAACAGCTGCAGTAATGTCCATCCTCGAATCTGAACTTGTAAGCAAGTCTGAAAGTGGGGTATTGGCTACTGACAGAACCCCAGAAACAGATGATTTTGATAACCAGGGCTTCAACCGTACATTTCGGCTGACAAGCCTGCCTCCATTCCACAAGGCGAATTCAAATGGTGCATTAAGCTCCATGAGATGTCTATGTACTGCTCTAGCAAGGGGTGGCTCTTTCTCAGGTCTCTCGCTTCCAACCTTACCCCATCTATAAACATAAAAAAGAAAAACCTTATCAATGAGCTCAATGGTTATAGACTTCGCCAACCTGGTCTTACAATATACTTCTTACAACTAAACCAAGCAGTGTAGCTTCAGAAAAGAAGATTTTCTTACAATATCACCATCGCATTTACACTTGGAAGATCTTCCCCACAGGCAACATGAAGTTGCATTTCACCAAGCCAAGTTGAAATAGCTGCCAGTGCTCCTCCTGTTGACATCCTACAATGCATCGCCAATGTTAAAACAAACTTAGACAACAAACAACTACAATGGAAACCTTGACTAGTATTCAAATTCATTGATGCATTCTTACTGTAACTATAGATTATATCATATGCATTTGCTTTTATAGAGACTTCTCCATGCTCCTTGGCAGAAAAGCTTGACAACAAAGAAACCAGAAATATCAATTTCCATAAACCTGTTATTTCTTTGCAGAGTTATATTTCATAGGCCATCAACATGGGATAAAGTATGACATCTGGACCTCACCATGAAATGAAATTTGCTTTCAATATAAGGATAGGCTTCAGAACGACAAGTGTTTCTTCTTCCAATTTTAATGGGATTCTAGCACGTAAAACGAAGCCTTCATTAACTACGAGTGTGATATGCCAGCACGATTTCCCATTGAAAATATTTAGTTAGCTTTTGTATGTCTTGGAAGAACCCTCTGACAAAGTCTTTTGATGAGACTCAAGAAGAGAAAGTATCATTTGTCATTTCTGGTCAAAAAGCCCGCGAGAACAATGTATGGCGGCCGGTCAATATCAAGTTCACTTCAACACGATGAGGCTTAATTTGAAGGAGATCTTGGAAAGAATGAAAGGTATCCAATAAATAGAAAGCATGTTTGACAGCTTTCCATTATTATTTCTACATATCTTACATGGTGGACTGTCGATTCCATGAATGTGGTTCACTAGAAATTGAATTCTACACATTTTTCCGGATGCTTTACCGGTTTATACTAAAACTTAAAAGAGAGCGGGAAGAGAAATAAAATGTATTTCTTACACAGTACGCGCCTTGATGACACCATTTCGGTCTTCCTAAATGCCTCGAGAAAACATGCCAATCGTCTTGCATCTTTGAGAACTCTAATAGCTCGTTCTTTCGACCAAATACCCACAATGTGTCCAAAGAAAGCATTAAAAACTCCATCTTGCTCACGGATCCTCTAGCTTCAGCATGTCAAATGCGTGTTCCATAATTTGCCAGTTGTAATCTTTGTCATATTGCTGTGTTTCTATTTGATTCAATGGAAAACCAACACATAACACAAACCATTAACATCCAACATATAAAAATTAAATCCCCCAACACATAACAACCAACACATAACAACCATTGACATTAACAACCAATACATAACTACCATTGACATTAATTAACACAACCATTGGGTCCAACACATTTAAATTAAAATCCCCCTTAAACCCCCTTTGGTTTGGGTGCATATTCACACGGGGGGTGACTCCGGGCAACGAGAGTTGTTGGATAGGCATATTCACCCCTTATTCCTTAATCTACACCGTACGTAAAGTTCCTCGTTTGTGGGGTATGCAAGTACAAAATTTGCTATACTGTATAACAAGATTCGTAAAATACTATAAGATTTCAAGCAGAATACTATATGGTGTTGATTTCGTACGTGCAAAATACAATTATGAGGGCTCTCGCTGCCCTACGTCACCCCCCGTGTGAATATGCACCCAAACCAAAGGGGGTTAGGGGGTTTAAGGGGGATTTTAATTTAAATGTGTTGGACCCAATGGTTGTGTTAATTAATGTCAATGGTAGTTATGTATTGGTTGTTAATATCAATGGTTGTTATGTGTTGGTTGTTATGTGTTGGGGGATTTAATTTTTATATGTTGGATGTTAATGGTTTGTGTTGCAAAAAAAAAATTTTGGCCCCTTCGGGGCCCTAGGGACATCATCCCCCCCGGTGTGACAAAAATTTTAGAATTCAAACCAGAAAAAAACTAGAATTCATTTGAAGCTTTCATCACCTGTAGCTTTTGAATTTCATCACAATAAAACAAATAGAACATAAGTAAAAGTTACCATAAAGATAGAGCAGATTGATCCCATTGAAAGTCATAAAGTTTGCAACATCCATACACAAACATTTTTCAACTGGAATTTAACAGCAGCCTTTGGCCTCCATGGATTCTTGTGGTGAAAAACCAAAGTGGTAAACTTTTCTGCTTGTTAGCACAAGGATCTAGAAGTCTTGGAATTTGCTTAATAACTGCCTCAAAATCTAAAAATGCATGGTAATTTTTTGCAAGCTTCATTCGGAATGAGCCATGAAACAATATCCAATAAGCGCAATCTGTATTAATCAATTTGGTAGGATGTGAAAGCCTACCAAACCCGGCCGAAAAATTCTTTGTTTTAGCATAGATAACTTAACCAAACATATCCATATCATACACTATCAAAAGATCTCGGATAGAGCTTTTCAATGCAATAAAAAATCATCTGAAACGGAGGCTCACGGATCAAAAGTTATGATAAGAAATGTGTTGCCGGTGGGAAAGCGCACTACATGTGCCCTTCAAGCCCTTCATGTGCCCAACCCGGCCGAAAAATTGTTGTTTTAGCATAGATAACAACCAAACATATCCATATCATACACTATCAAAAGATCTCGGAGAGAGCTTTCCAACATAATAAAAATCATCTGAAACGAGCTTTGGATCAAAAGTTATGATAAGAAATGTGTTGTTGCCGGGAAACCGCACTACATGCGCCCTTCAAGCCCTTCATGTGCCCATTATGCACCACACACACAAAAAGAGGGCTTTTGTTGTGAGCCATTGGTTGTTGACCATTATGCACCACACGCACAAAAAAAGGGCTTTTGTTGTGAGCCATTGGTTGTTGACCATTGAAAAAAAAAAGGCTAAAATCAATGGCTCGGAAATGGTGCACTCTAGATGTACGCATTATTACATCCATTTGAATACATCACGAAATCATAGGAAAATCTTAGTGAAAAGCATACAAAAACACAAAGAAAACTCCCTATTATTATGCTACATATTCCAAGGATAATGAGTTCTAAAATACCACTTCTAACAAATACCAGCCTGTTTTACTACTTGATGCACTGAAAGACATAACTAGAACTAAACTAACAAATAACAAATTGAATTGATTAAAGGACTCACCTTAGATTATGCTAGACGTACGAGTTGGATTGATTGAAAGGGGCCGAATTTTCCAGACAGATTTAGCACAAACCAAAATAAGAATCATCAAATTAGGATTGATGCCTTACCTGAGAAAGAAAGCCAAAATGGATACTTGATTCTAATGCAAAATGAGACACGAAAACTTTGGCAGGCAGCATTGTGCAAACTACAATTTTTCTCTGCATCTGGGCATAGATTTCTACTTCAGCTAATATGGAGCAACATACCGTCCAGAATCAAAGACTTTATGACCAAAATCTGTTTTTTGTCTGATGCATGCGCAAACAAGCTGCCATATCCCAACGCCAAATCTCTATGCTAGGATGTACACTACCCTACAATATGTGAACCTTGACTTCGAGTTCGATCGGTCGGGGAGGATTTGACTAATGTAATGCCACTTTTGCAAAAAACCTCTAAGCCCTAATCGACCATTTTGTCCCTTACCATATATGAAGAATTTCAAATTTATTTTATCTAAAAGCGTTCACTAAGGATATGGGAGCTGGGTTTTGTTTACGCAAGAATCTAAAGCGGATAAAAACTTAGGTGACATAAGGATTAGATTGCTTACCCCATTGCTAGACAATGTTCATGAAATGACAATAGAGCGAAATGGAAAAGAACCTACCTACGCTAATGTAGTGCGGCTTTCCCCATTGATCAAGTCCGCGAGAATCTGAGAGAGCGCTCTAGTAACAACCCTTGCACGGAAGAACTCCGGGGAGCTAAGGCTGATTAAGCCTCTTCTTTTAGTCATCGCCATGTCAAGTCCACTGTCAGGCTCCGATCCGTGTGGGAAATTTCCAATGCATGTTTCTTCACAAGTCTTACAATCCTGTAGAACAGCATGAGGTTCAAAAACTTGCAGTCTTAGCTAGTAGTCACAAGAGAATCCTATGTATTATTCTTCGTTTAAGCAGAAAAAGGAACAAGAAAATCCAAGCGAAAGAGATGCTCTTCTTGGCCGAGGAAAGGAATGCCAATTCTAATAAACTTTATTATGTGGATCTTTAACTGTCATTTCAATAATCATTGAATCAATAATCGTGGTACCCCATACATAGCATTCCATTATTGAAAGAAGGATGCAGAACGTGCATTTACCTGTCCCAATTTAATTTCACCACGTCTTGGATTGAAAAGAACATGGGTATTCGCCACTATGAGACGTCTATATCCTTTGTCTGAATGCTTTCTATGAAACAAACATGAATGAATGCCTTTTAGAAAGTTAGAAATAATAGTGAATGTACTCTGTGAAAAACGAATACCCTCTGGGAGGTTAGATGTAATCTGTAGTAGTTAGATGTTTCCACTCAGGTTATCAGGTGTATCGAAAGGATTTCAAAAATCTGCTTCCTTGAATAAAGAACTGGAGGAAAAGGTTTATGAGTAACATTTTTGCAGCGCCGCTCAATGCATTGCTTGGAAAGGAGATTCAAGAAAACCCCAAGACAACCTTATCAAAAGATTCTTTAGTTTTTATCCACAATGGGCTTCAACAGAGCTCAGCAGGATGCTATAGGTCTACATGGAAGCTCTTGCCGGATCAATCATACAGGAAGAGCAGACAATCTCATTCATGACATTAATCAAAGCTTCACATTTATTTCTGGTATGACACACTTGGATCTGTTACATTTTTGCTTGGGTTTGAAAATTTGACAAATAAACAAGGATCCAAATGCAGACATATTTACAGAAACCGTTAGCTAGATTCAATAATTAGCTAAAACGAAAAATTTATGTCCAAGCATTGTAAACTAAAATGAACAAAAGCATCTAATGGTATTCTAGATTTTAGTTAGGTGGACTAGAGATGAAATGTGCTATCATAATGAACTTTCACTTCCATTTTAGTTTAAAAGGGTAAAAAGGGCTTAAAAGAGATTACTTCCTCAAACCAGCTATGCGACCACACATAGGATCAAATAGGCGGGGAAACAATCAAATGCGAGGAGTAGACTCTTGCTAGCTCCATTAGAAGATAAAGAATTAATGTACCTATTGGTTCCATAGTCGATAAGATCTCTAGTATAAATTACAAAATTATTGTTCATAATGTTTACTAATTAGCCATCGGTTTCTACCCGACTAATCCGGCAATCAAACAAAGATGAATCCAACCATTCATCTGGATGACTTATCTTTGGCCCTACCAAAAGCGACAAGTTGAATTAAAACAAATCAAATTACTATGATCTGTCCCATTCAATACAACATCGTGACTTCATGCATAACCAAAAGGAACTTACAGCTCTTGTAGGCTCGACCTCAACACTAGTTACAACGCCTCCAGCCATACTCATAAAAATGAAAACCAACACAACTAAAATCCTCAAATGTGGGAACATTTAATTACATTCAACGCAGAGACATGCAATTTTGTGCATATACCTGGATTCAACGTATTCCAAGATACTGGCACAAGGAATAATCTATTGTCGCGGCGATTGAATGCTTAACCTCCTTTTCCATAATGGAGTTCAGTTGATCAGCTGGCTTAACCAGTTACAAGCACAACACTTGGAAACATGCACCAAGTCTCCAAAGTATTTCAAGTATACTGACTGTAGAGAATGATTTTTTGACTAGACAGGCTTCGAATGCGTTCCTTTGCAGGTTTCTTTCATCATTTTGCTTAGCATTGCTTAGGAGAACGAAGCACCGGTTAGCCGGTTTTCAAAGTGGCTGCCCAGCAACGGCGGCCACCGCCAGTTTACGCCCAATAGTAAGTTTGTAGCAGCCATTGGATATTGGGGGAATATACTGACATATACCAGGAATATGCCAAAAACCCATATAAACAAGGGATTGCCCCCCCAGGGGCAACCCAAAAACAGAAAGATAGTAGCCAAGCTCCATGAGGTACATAGCTTGCCTGTGTCATTTGTACACTCGTTGCTTGGCAAGATCCATGAGGTACATTCGAGGTAGTGTTTTAAGAAATTGTGCGTATTTTCTTGTTTGGGAAGAAGTAAAGAATTTTAATTGGAATAAGAAATGTTATTTGGTATAAAATTGAATAATAATTGGTACAAGAAATTTATCTCGTCGGCCATTGGGGCCCAGAGGGTATTTCACATACTGAGGTCGGGATGGAATCATATGTTTTCACGTCTTTTAGCATGCATGTGCGAGATTTGGTGTTTGGGCTCAATTGTTGGTTAATATATTTTGCCAGATTTGGTGTTTGGGCTCACTTGTTGGTTAATATATTAGTTTGAAATTTTTCTTTCGGGAGCAATTGACATGTGGACACTCAATGTAATAGAAGGCATCCTCAACTATGTGAAATTCAAACCGGGTTTGTGCTCAAAAAACAAAATATTAAATTCTCAAACGAATATAACAAAACATTCATTTAGTTCTGAACTTCATACCAGGGCCTAATGATCTCAGCCATATTGAAGTTTTTCTGTAATTTCATTTCACAATAAATATACCTCCACGTCTTGGTAATATGCTAAAACTTTGATTGCATTCCTAGTGTTTGTTGCTTGGCCTTATCTTGGCATATAATCTCTTTGCTTTTCTATTTTGTTTCATTCTTTCTGTTATGATTCCTTGCAAAATCCCGCGTGACACTCTATTAGGATTTGTCTGCTTGATCCAAGGGTTCTCACAGAAGGTTGTCTTGCAGGTGATCCCGAACCCAGATCCCAAACATTGTCGCCGCTATCGGGTCTTAGTTCCTTTTTCCCAACTCATCGATGTTTATTCGTGCTTTTACTCAAGATGAGCTCCTCAGCCAAATTGCGACTCGATTGGATCGCCATCAACGCAGAGACGTTGCTCGCGACATGTATGATGCTGATTATGATATTGAAGGTGGCCATGTTCGCTCGGGTGCTCATTCTGTACCGTCTATCCCTCGTGTTTGCTCCCGGCCAGGGTCTCCCCCTACTTGCAAATATTGTTCTCAACCACAGTCATTGCATCACACTCTTGTGCATCAAACTCCTAATTACTTTCAAACGCCAGAAAGCACCTACATTCACATTCCCTCTGGACTGACGCCGTTACCTTCGCAATCGTCTTCTTCACAGCATGGTATGGGCTATACTCAAGTTTTTCTTGGTCCCAATCATGTTCAATAATTTCAGTCTTCTCCATCTTTTCAACCTCTTCTTCCAGTCTATAATATTGGCGATCTCAAACTGACTAAGGATGGTACCCAAGGGATATTGCCAAATGCCGCCCCACTCTTGGGACCTCCTGTACCACTTTACACACAGGTTCCAGTCCTTTCATCAGCTGCTCACAACCTCACGCTTACCTATCCAATTTTTGGGAATACAAAGGGGAAGTCCATCCTTGATCAAAGTGCTCAGGCAACATGGAAGAATTTGAACATTTGGCTATCTTGAATGGCCACTCTCAGCCACAACTCAAGTTTCATATTTTCTCAACCACGATGCATGGCGCTCCTCATCAATGGCTCATGGCAAATAAAAGTCATTGGAAATAGAACTAGCAAGAAATGAAGACCACCTTCCTATCACATTATGGTACCACCGATGATGATCAACAGCTTCTCAAGCAACTCAATGACCTTCAATAACAACCTATGGACTCTGCCCGTGATTTTGCTGATCGTCTGCATATCTTGGTTTGCAAGCTCAAAGAATATCCCACGCAGATTCAGATCTTAGTTTGGTTTCTGCAGGGCCTTCCTTATGTTATTCGTCTTATGGCTGAGTACTTGTGCCCCAAGACGTTGGACCACGCTATCGAATTGGTCAACCATTCGTTCAACGTATCTTCCTGTGGCATTCCTCTCACACATTTCCCTTTCACTCCTCTTGTTATGGTTCCACAAAACACAGTTCAACCTCATCAATTTGCTCCACCACAACACAGTCAAATTTAGTGCCATATTTGTCAGTATCAAGGCCATTTGACCAATGAATGCAATTCTACTAATGGTCCTCCTCATTGCAAACATTGCAATATGTGCAATCATGCTACTAAAGAATGCAAACGCTCTCATCCCACACCTTTTTGACAAAAGATGGTCTTCCAAGTTCATACGACGCCTCAGCAATATCAACAGCCTCAGCAATATCCACAGCAACAATGCAACAGCAATATCCACAATCTCAGCAACCGCAGCAATCAAGAGGCCAAAGCTCACACACTCCTTTTGATCCCGCCAAAGCTCAATGTTATCGCTGTCAAGAGTGGGGCCACACCACCACGGTGTGACCACAACTCCCTCAAGTCCAAGTACAACTTCTAGGCACGAACTAAACTGCCTTAGTCCGCCTCACTGCTTATTAACTCTGGGTTGCCAACGGCAAACAAGGCTCTCGCCCCATGCTGAAGAGACCACCTCCTATGCCTCAACAGCAGTGCCTCCAACAAGCTCCTCCATCAGCAGCCTGGATCAAGAGGCTCAAGAAGAGATCTATCAAACCCTCAATCCTCCGGTCCAACAATCCAACTGCATAGGTCTGGTCTCACGCCAGCACCTGGGCACATAGCCCTTGACGCTCATGCCTCAAGACATGCATCCTGCTTTTGTCGTCGATACTATCCCTCATGAGGAACAAAAGATGGTCCATTTCGCTCCTGATCTCGACAAATGCCTCATGTCATGTCCAAAGTCCGTCAAAATATTCTTAAGCTTATGTAAGCTGCTGAGGATGCATGCTGGCCAATGTTCATGCTACCACACGCACTCAACAGCATCAAGACACGCCTTCCACGTCTAAGACCCTCTCACGCACTCAACCGTATCCCAACATCGCTGTTGAAGTTGAACTCCTCAAAGAAGTTTCTGCGACGATGCCTCAGGCACCCGCACCATTGGATCCTGTTGATCCCTTAGCACACGTTCCTTGGAGCTGCAAGAAGAGCTTGCCAAAATCAAAATTACCCTCTGTCCCTCTACTATCCTAAAGTTATGTCCTGCCCTTAGGGAACAATTGTCACTACCCACTGTTCTTGTTGGTACGGTAGCCACTTCTACACCCACGGTTCATGCAACTGTTGAGAATCAGCAAATTAATTATGTGCAGATTGATGGAGGCAATGCTGTCAACCTCATCACATATAAATTTCCAAGACAATTGGGCATTACTCAACTCTATCGTGCTCCTTATGACATCAAACTCGCCAATGGACACATCATGCATCCTCAAGGCGTGACTCCTATTCTTCAAATCAGCATTGCTGATCTCAAATTTCCCTTTGAATTTGGTGTTTGGCAAACTGGGGAGGATCCTCGTGATTATGAAATGCTGGTTGGACGATCTTTTCTCCCAGGCTAAAAGCATTCACTATTGGGCCAATGATCAACTTGTTGTTACTGATGGAACATTAAATGCCTCGATGGATCTCGAAACTAGGAAGCTCATCTCTGTTGAGCATGCTGAACCATCACTCTCTGATAGTGATTCTAAGGATCTTCAAAATACTTATCAAGTACAAGCTCCAGCCAGTGGTTTGCTTTTGTCTGCCTACCCCAAGTATGTTGATCCATGGGGTATATAAGTCTTGATCAAGACCACGTTGTTGCATCCTTGCTTGATCCATATCTTGCGCCTTGCAATCGCATTCAGCGTGTTGATATCCCGCTGGATGTTGATACCCCTCCAGGTATTGTTGATGTTGATGCTGTCATGAAGCAACGCTTACTTGATGCCACTTAACAGCCTTTATTCTTTTCTACTCAGAGTGCTAACCCCTCAGTGTTGTTTTAACCACCTGCACATATCGTCACAGACATGACAATAATTCCATATTCAGACTCCGAAAGCTGAAGTCATTGATTTAGGAGACAACCAACACATCCGGTTGACTGTCAATCTTTTCAAACCCTATAAAGCTCGCGCCCTCAGAAATTTTGGCACATCTTTGCGTGGAGCTATAAAGATTTAAGAGGTATCAAAAACGAATTGAGGGAACTCACCATTCCCACCAAACTAGATGCACGCCTCATCTACCAACGGCGATCTGAGGCCCAACCCCAATTATCGTTGGCCCGTGCCAAAGCGAAATTGATAAACTTTTGGGCTGCTTTGGACTTATTTATGAGGTCAAACATTCTGAGTCGGTGAGCTCCATTATTATTGCCCTTAAGCAAAATGGGAAAATATGCATTTGCAAGAAAACTCAATATGGCCACGGAACAAGATCATTTTCCGCTACACTTCACGCATCAAATCCTTGAAGAAGTAGCAGGCCATGAGATGTAATCCTTCATGGACGGTTTCTATGGCTATAGTCAAATCTCCACTCAAGCTGAAGATCAGTTGAAAATAATATTTACCACGACGTGGGGTACTTTTGCCTACAAAGTGGTGCCCTTTAGATTGTCCAACTTTCTATCTACTTTTCAATGCATTATGCTTTCTGTTTTCAAGATTACATGAAAGAAAATGTAGCTACGCTCACCACGATCAACAATTCCTCGTTTGTGAAGTTAAAATGACTATACTATGGTTGCTTGCCCGCGCTCATGCGCTGGTTGTGATGTCAATCCGGCCGCGTGGGGCGACCCACGACCCATGGCGCTCTACCCTTGACTCACATCCACAAGCCATGCGTTACCCTTTAGCAAATGGGTTATGGATTTTGTTGGGCCCATGGATCCACACGCTGGACACTCCGTGCTTTCGATACATCCTTGTTCTCACGATTATGCGACAAAGTGGGCGAAAAGCACGTGCCTTACCGGATAACACCACGACCCGGCCGGGGAATAAATTACTAATCGCATATTTTTTGCTAGCGAATGACTTTAGCTAAATTTGCTCAATATGAATCCCAAAACTTTTTTGGTTTAGCTAAACTATACACATTTTTCTCTCATACTTTCTAGCACTTAGCTAAATTAACCCAAATATCATCCCAAAAATTTCTATGGTGTGTATGAGAAAATATGAAGCCAAATTACTATACTTTTTTTCAATATATTCCACTTGTTTTAGTCATTTTCTTTGTGAAAACATTCCAAAATAATGCTAACTAGCAAAGTCTAGGGCTCAAATTAATTCATAATGCTAGAAACTAAACTACTAATCATATACTTCATATAAACTAGAATGCTGTTAGCTAAACTAGCCCAAAATTCATTCTAAAAGTTTCTATGGCTTAGCTAAACAATATAAAATATCACTTTCTTACTTTCTAGCGTTTGGCTAAAGAGCTCCAGGGTTGGTGCAGTTCCGAAAAAAGTTAAGCTAAAATTATTATTTTTTTTCCAATTTTTTCCATTTACTTTAGCCAATTTTTTTTGAAAATGTTCTAAAAAATCGCCAAATAGCTAAGTTTAGCCCTTAAATTATTCTATGCAGCCAGCATGACGCGAGTGCTCTATACACATGTCATTACATGCTTCAGTTGCCTCATGGAACTAGTCATGACCGTGGTGGTCATTTTGTTAATCACACAATTAAAGAATTGACGAACTACCTGTATATCCATCATAGGAAGGGCACTCCATATTATCCACAAAGCAATGGTCCTGCTAAAAGTACCAACAAGACTCTCATCAACATTCTAAAGAAGATTTGTGACGCTTACAAAATCGATTGGCAAGAAATGTTACCTACTGTTTTATGGGCCTATAACACTAGTTACAAGATTGCCACAGGCCAGACACCATTCAAATTAGTCTATGGTCAAGAAGCTTTAATGCCTTTTAAGTTTGTTCTACCCTCTCTTCGCTTTCAACTTGCTACCACGCATACTGCTGCTCTATAGGAGCGGGTTTATCAATTGCAACAATTAGATGAGTTTCGCAGAGATGCTTATCTCAGAGTTCTTGCTGGGCAACAGTTGAAGAAATCCTGGCATGACAAACAGATCAAAACCAAAACTTTCAAAGAAGGGAATTTAGTTCTTCTTTACTATTCCAGGTACAAAAATTTTCCAGGCAAGCTGACATTTCGTTGGCTTGGCCCTTATAAAATTATTCAAAAAGGCCAGTCGAGTGTTTTTCAACTCGCAGAATTAGATGGCTCTCCATTATCTACTTTGGTTAATGGTTTTCGCCTCAAGTCTTTTCATGCGGATACAACAAACGCCATTCAAGACACAAAGGCGCATGATTGAGTAAATCAGCTTATCTTATATTCAAAAAGAGTTGGATTACACAAAAATTGGGCATAGCCCTTATTTAATCGCATGGGGAATTGCCCTTAATCTATATACAAACTACTCTAAAAAACTTGGCTACTCTGCGTTGGGGGCGGGGACAAACTGTAGGATCACATAACCACCTTTCTGAGATCATAACGCGTATGCGGTATGGCGTCTTGATAGTTGGACATCAGGTCCGATTATCCGCTGAAAGCGGGCAACCCGACCATCCATAGGGATCCTGCGGTTCTTCATCTTCCACAGGTCCAGACCATTCATGTGGCAAGTTAACCACTCCAAGCAATTCTTCGGCATCGTGTTCACCATATCCATCGCTGCAACTGTGCCTGCCATGGTGGCCCAATCAACTTTTTGCTGACGTGTCCACATGTGAGGTACATTCCAATTTCTAGTCGCGGTAGCTTCTCTGCGGCTTTCTTTATTACGCCACCTCCTTTCTTTAGACGTTCGGACTCTCGAGTTGCCTCTCTTAATTACGCCCAATTGAAACCACGGTTGTTTCAAATCATTACTCGTACACCTACAACACCATGACATCCCATCGCATCGTTCATTCCTGTCCATCTCCACCCTTGATTTCAGTTGGCTTTTTGGACTTAACCAAAATTTTGATTCTGGGTCCTTCTTTCATCCATGCTACCATCTGGCACTATGAACGGCTCAGATTCTACTTTCAAACCTGCCTATAAAAATCTTGGCTGAGCAGACGCCTTGAATCCTAAAGCTTCACAACTTTCTCTGCTCTTAGCCTTACGCTCTTGAATTTCTTACGTCGATCGCCATGGTTGCTTCCGCCAAGTTGCCCACTCTACAGAACCCTTTGCGCCCATGGATCCTGCGCTTTTTTTCAATCGGTAATCTTTTCCACTTTGCCCTTTGTCTAAGAATCTCTTGAAGGTGCATCCGTGGCGTCGTTGAAAGGCGGGGGTTGCTTGATTTTTCAAATAAGAACTCCATGTTCCCAATCCAAGACAACCTCGATAGTTAGTTGCACATTTGATCAAAACCCGATGCAGGGATATCGGGGCGATGGTGGATCATACAAGAATCACCCTCAATCGAGTCTCTTGGCAATGTTTTTAATTGCCCCGACGCACTCCTTCTTTAAATTGGGTTGCTTTATTGGATCATGATGTCACTATTTATGGTCAAGCTTCCTATGCTGCCACAATATATAAGCACACCAACATAGCGAAGCCTCATGAGGCTTTTGTCAAGCTTTTGTGGAGGAAGTTCTATGGGTACTCTATCAGGAACACCCATATCAACAAGCATTTTTTCCATACTGCAATTTTCGCCATTCATTCAACCAGCTTTGTGGATTGGCCCCAAATTTTGTTCCGATGTCTTCTTCATGAAGTCGATCAGCTTCGACAATCTCCTGACTCTGGTCTTGAGTCTGCTATGGGTGCTCACTTCCAAGCCATCATCAACCAATGTCTTCCAGAATCAAGTCACCTCTCCACCAGACACTTAGAAGCCTCTATCATCTCTCTGATCAGGAAACTTCAAGAAGAGGCCTCTCATCCACCCCCTGATGCTCAAACCTCTCCAGGCCCACAAGATCCGCGCCCTATACCTTCTAAAGTCATCAATGTTTCTTCCTCTCAATCACTCATGCTAATGCGTTCACCTCCCATTAAGTCTCTCAAACTTCCACTCACAAAGTCCAACAACTTTGCCTCTTCAGCCCATCATCCCTCCACCCACCCGAAGGGCATTGTATCAATTCAATATTGTGACGTTCCAGCACAGTATACGGTCCCAGGACGTATACTGTACTGCACCGTCACGCGTACACGCCGTCCCAATCGACGTGTACGCCGACGTGTACCCAAGCAAGGGCGCCCTAGGGGGCAGCTTGCAATGGTGCACACACTTAGCAATGTGCGCACTTTTAGACCTTTAACCCATTAAAGGTAGACCAAGGGTCATGGAAACCCTAAACCTAACTGATAGCCTACATAAGGCACCAAACCCTAACTTTCCCTTTTCGCCCACAGACCTTCCGAGCTCCGATTCGCGCACCTGAGGAGTCAATTCCAACTCCCACGATCTGTCCGTGCACCCCAGCTTGTCAGATCGTCCTCCCGACCGCATTTCGAAGCAGAACAGAGACATGGACACCTTTGGATCGAGAGGAGTGAACCAGGGATCAGGTATTTAGTCGATTGAATAGCCTAAACCTTATTCCAGCCTTCGAACCAGTAGGTTTAGCCTATTAAATCACCCCTAGTAGCCAAGCAGATCCCGAGATTGACTCTAACTAAAGAACCTAACTCTATGTATGATATAGATTAGTTCTTATTCTTTAGTTCTATGATGATGTGATGGACGGATGAATTCTGTGAACTCACTGTATTGGGAAGGGGGGTAGAGACTTGAAGCTTAGTAGATGATGCTCCTAGATAGTCCCTCTTAGTGCATTACTAGATTTCGGCCTGTGTACAAGAACCCCACCTGGTTGTGGGTGAAGGGGCCAGACTGGCTTAGAATGAGGTTCGTGTTCTGACCCTTGACCGATCCCTATGGTGTGTTAGTGCTACCGGGGATCAAAGTGACTAGGTCTAATGGCTTGCCACTGAGTGTGGGTAAAGGCATGGACGTCACAATGGTATCAGAGCCATGTTCTTGGAGACCAAGAGCAAAGCACTGACCATGCTCCCAGTAGTACTAACTTGATAGGATCCTCAAGCCTCGAAAAAGTGGGAAATTTTTTTCTCATTTTTGTAGTTTATGCTAAGCTAGTAACAATTAAGTGAATTGGAACTTAATAAGACTAAAAAGAATGAGCCAAAAACTTGCCAGGCAAGGTGGTCTCACAGGTCGCGCCTGGTCAAAGAACTAAACTTTAGTTTTTGAGCGAGGCGCAAGCTGTGAGACATCGAGCCAAGATCACTCAAACTTGATGAATTTGAGAAAAGTAATATGGTAAGGCTAGTTCCAAGGTAGGAATTAGTTAGAATAGCATGTTTAAATTACTTAAATTACTTAAAAATGTGCAAGATCTCACAGCTCGCGCCTGGTCAAAGAACTAAACTTTAGTTTTTGAGCAGGGCGCTACCTGTGAGACCTCCAAACTTTGAACTTCCATAACTTGAGCTACAGAGCTTCAAACCGCCTGAAAATTGTTGCAATAGGACCGTTAGACAGCCTAGAATCCATTTATGACCTCAAATTAGGCTAGAAATGTCAAACCCTAGCTCAAAATGACCAAAATTCCTCAAACCCTTGAATTGTTTTTCCAAACTGTGGTTTGTTTGTAAATAGAAGCATACCCCATTAGTACTTCGCAAGTATTGCTCTCAGCTCAAAGCTGATGCCTTACTCCTAGATAGAAGTGCCCAAGAACACCCCTTTGTTATAGTCATCTAGACCTCAGCATACCAACCCAAGTCCAACTGTTGGTACATCACCTCTGGTCATGCCAAAAGCATAAACCTTGACCTAATTCAGTGTCCTCCTAATAGAGTTTGACTTATATAGCCGCCACATTGACACTCCCTATTGCCGAGATACCTAGAAAGGAGCTAGAGTCTAGAGTTTGCTCAAGTCACCTCATGTGTAGAGATTGGACTCCCCAAACCAACTTTTTTAGGGACCTTAGAGTATGCCTCAAACATCATGGAGGTTTTGCAAAACAACCCTCATGTCATGCCATACCACCGTCCTAATATCCATAGACTTGGAGATTATAGATATGTCTCCATAATCTTTGCTTTCGAGCCATCTTGCTTGCTTATAGAGCCCAAAATGTTGTAGGAGAGCCCTTCAAGTAGACCCTTAGACTCTAGAATATATGAGCGTTACTTTCGAAGGATGGGGCTAGAGCCACAGAAGAGGTAGAGGCGCAACCCCTTGAAGACATCAAGGTCCCAACCCGACGTCTGATGTGGAGAGGATAATGAGAGGAGACCAAAAAAGCGGACCCAAGAGAGGGAAGCACAACGACAAACACCTAAACTGACAAACGAGTAGAACAGGACACCATCGACCTAGCATCAATCTTCATCAAATGGAAAGGATATTTGGTAACCAGCGGCATCAAGAATTTTCTAGATGTCAACCTCTCGGCTACCACGTCCATGAGCTCACATCAGACAGAGGATCTCGACGCCTTCACCAACTTGACGCACATGAGTTTCAAATGGAAGAACGCAAAAGGCAGCAAAATACAGTGCGAGGAAGGCGTTAGAATCGATCTGCCGCATTAGCATCACGAGCTAGGGCGAAGGCATAATCTTATGTCGAGGAGAGAAGTCATGGCGACACAGGAGCGTATAGAAACCGGAGGGAAGACCACCACGACCTTGCAGCCCAGTAGCTCAAGCAAATGTCATGCAATGTCAGCAACCAAGCTACGCAACCACAAAGCACCTAAGGCTGACCAGGACAAGCTTCCGGCTCCCTTGCACCAAAGAAGAGAACTTTCATCGGTTCCAAAAGTAGGAGACCATGAAGGGGAGGAGACGATATCGGGGAAGGAACATCTCGACTTGAAGGCCTATATCAGCATTAGGGGCAAGATCAAGGAGGGAGCATATTCTGCTTTCGAACAAAATTTCGGACCCGAGAAACACCTAGAAACCAAAGGAAGGGCGACCTTACTACGTCAGCCCGAGTCACGAGACTTCGAATGGATAGGACCCAAAGGGCGGAGGAGAGGCGACCTAGCCAGCAGGTACAAATCACGCAAAAGGCGACCAAAAGGAGCTATGATAGGTGCAATGAAGGCGATCACACTTCGGGCACAAGAGAGGCACCTCGAATGGAGCAAAGCCCAAGCAAATGGGAGTTGCACTCGAAATTCAACATGCGAAGGAATGACAATGCCTGCCTACCGACCACGATCTCAGAGCTTCGAAGATATTCAAGAATGGTTGACTGCAACAGCTAGGTGATCCTACTCAAGCGATCAACGGCACCGCACAACGACAGCCTTGCAACGACACACCGCATGTAGGGATGTTGAGCGGTCACCGCATTCCTCACGACGAATATACACATTAAGGAGGAGCATCTTTCTCAAGGGATCACATCGACAAACACTCTTCGCAACTAGCGTGACGAACTCGGATCAGAGATGAAGCTCAACAATAGTAGCAGCGTCTCAAGGAATCCCGGAGTCAACCAGAACGAAGAAGATGCAGTAAAACCGAAGAATCAAACGCGATAGGAGGAGGGGAAACCCTAAAGGAGTATAGTATAAACATTTAAGTAGATCTTCGTAGTTGTTTTGGAAAAGTGGATGAATTAAAATTCCAATGTAAATGCGTATATGTGTATTGTATACCTCGGATGTTCACAGATATAGTGGAGAAACATGAGTACAGTCATGTTTTATGGATTTAGCACTTAGATCAGGAAGCTCCTTCACTTCGACTACCAAAAGAGGAAGCAAGGAAGCACAACAATAGCCCAAGATCAAAATGGAAGAGCAAGTACGAGGGAGAAACGATCGGAGGCCAAGCAAACCTTTGACTCCAAACACTTCCAGAAGTGCCCTCAAATAGAAGACCGCTCGTCCACCCAATGTCAGAACAAAAGACAACACCGGTCATGTCAAGATCATCAGCGCTGCACCAGGACATCGTCAGGATGCAACACTACCTCTTGTGACAGCAACAACACTTGACGAACTTATGACACGAGTGGCCTCAACAATAGGAGGAACGCTCCGACAACAACGAGCCAACTAAGAAGGCAACATCTCGACAACCATAATTCCACCTTGTGGTAATATAGGGTGATGCGCTATGACACGTGTATTAGATGGAGATGCACTTACGAAAGCCACTGCGACGAGGAGATATGCCTTCAACAACTAGGTGATGGCTTCGTCAGGTACTCCTACCAGTAATTAGAAGAGAAGAAGCCGATCATACCTCCGGAGCATGTGGCACGCCAAACGCCCAAGGTAGAAGCATTCGACACCTTAACGACAAGGATAGCAACTGAAGCACCTTCGGCAAAAAGAGAGTTCAAGATAATAGCCAGGCTATTCAACGACAGGAGTATAATTAAGGCAGGTACTCCTTCAACTCAAGGGTCAAGCTGCGCAGATATAAGGATCCATCATCCCGACAATATAGCCAGCAGGGAGGAGAGCCATGATGCTTTACTTGCCAGAGAGACCGACATGTATAGAGGGACAAAGGTCAGGAACTGAAAGCTGGAGAAGTGCTAGCAACCGACTTCTTCCACGAGCTCCCTAGAGGCAACAGGAGGATCAAAACTGACGAGCACAATCAAAGCCATCGGAAGGTACCTCAAGACAAGAAGGCGGCATAGTGGAACGTGACAACGTCAAGCCATGTGATCGAGGGATCAAACAAGGAAGTTTGGAAGCTCGATGGAGAAGCAACTAGGGCGAGGCAAGCCGATGACTTGCACGTGGACTTGCATGCAACTTGGTGAACCCAAGGATGGACGATTCAAAGAACAACCTGCGAAGAGAACAACTCGGAGGAGTATAGCCAAAGGAATCGCGCACAGCCTCAAGAGACGCCTTCAAATAGCTTCGAGTATCATGAAGGGGGGGATAATTACCGCCCGAGAACAGGATCAGGAAGCAGTCCGAAATGTTGAAGCATCAACGACCAGCACACCTTTAGTTAGAATGTGATCCAAAGCGTGTTGTGCCATAGCCGACAAAACATCGGAGGGCCCAAGTACATCAACAAGTTACCCAGTCTGCGAGTGGCGTTACAAATAAGAGGATATGGATCGTCGGCACCATTGCACGGGAGGAACACCGATGACATTGCCAAGGAATAGGTCGCGCCTTCTCGGAGGGGGAGGCACAAGGGGACCTAATAGCGCTAGTAGTAATTGTAATTATGTAAGCTATATGTTTTGCATGTATAGTTCCCCTTATTCCTTCCCTCCCATAGCATAACGGATCAAAAAGAAGAAATGTCGGGCAATTTGCGGGGGTGAAGCAATCCACATCCTCAACACTCTTCGGGCAACACGATAGCGACAAGAGGACTCGACGTATGAGACATCGATGGAGTCGAAGAAACAATATCGGATACAGAGTCGTTAGCTGCCAAGACAAAGAGTTCAAGATGAAAAACCTTTTTTTCCAACGGCGCCACCTTCAGGCTTTTGAAAAGAGGCATGGAAGATTTCAAGTGATCAACTACACCAGCAAGCCACCAGCAATGAGAGGCTTCTAACGAACAAAGTCAACCTCTACATCAAAGAGGATCCACCGTCAAGGAGACTGAAGTATCGAGCGACTCGGAAGAACGTTACCTTGCTATTTCAAGCAGGCAAGGAGTGGATGAGCTTCTAGCAAGCTCAAGCATCTAAGGCCATGGGGCCTAGTAGGTTAAATGTAGGGATGGTAACATCCATATTGGGATTAGAATGCATTGTTAGACATTCTCTCGAGAAAGGATTGCCCCAATATTGAGCTAAGCGTCAAATATTGGGAAGGAAACGCATAGGAGTAACTAAAATTATACACGATTGTTAACAGACATCCAACATATTGAAACCACTTGGTGAGATTGATCACCTCGCTAAGAAGGAATCATTACTAGGATAATTGTTGACCATGTATAAATCTAGTACCTCGAAAAGAATAATCCAACCGAAAGAAAAGAAGTAATCTAACAAGTCCGGCCAACTTGTTACGATGACATCAATTCGATTGGTAGGAATATTCCAAGAGTTTAAATAACTAAGAAAGGGGGAATCTCTAGAATATAAAAGAATAGTACATGTAAGATACATCTAAAATAACAATTATAGTAATCAAATAGTCTTTTGAGACAAAAGGAATTGTCATGATGACAAAACCTTGTGGTTTAGAATCGTTCTAACTAAGTAGGTAACCCATAACTATATTGAAATAAATGATAACATAATATGTGCATCCATCTTAGATGATTATATATGTCAGCTAAGGCTAGTAAATTAATGCGCTAAGTAAGAAGCGTATAACCTCTTAAGGGGAGAGAATAGATATGACGTTGTGTACAACGTCATTAAAGGAGTCTTGAGGACCATTTTCTTTTTTGAAGAAAGTGGGAGGGCTCAATCTTATGATTGAGCGTTACTTGCATCAAATTGACCGACCCGTGTAGAATAGAGTTCACTCCGGCAATGGCCAAGAGAATAGAGCGTAAGCTAGATAGATACCTTAGTGCTCGGGTGGCCTTCAACGTCTTGAGGCCCGAAGCGTGGTAGCTAACTACACCAAGGAATGGAGCAAAACTATGGGAGCAACATAGCGACCAAGTCATCTCCAAATTACTCGACGCCGGCTCAATGGGTGGATGCATTCTAGCCTTAGGTAAGGCGTGTGCATGCATTATAAGCTTTAATGTATCTTATAAATAAGTTACATATAGATCCTAATAATTGCATAGAAATTACTGTACGTATATGTATCATACCGAAATAAGTTAAATAACAACGATAATGGAGGTAGCATGTTAATTAATCCTTCATGGGATGAAATTCCTTCAAGGATAGCTATATGACCTCGGGGTCCTTATAAATATAAATAGAAAATAGAATTCGGATATACTTAAGTGCATCTTAGGGATATACTTCCAAGGGTAATGCAAGACCCAAGGAAGAGAATAAGAAGCACATCTAATTCTTGTGTATGATAATTAAAACCTTCTCTATGTAACAATAGGTCTAAAATCAGGGTTATTGTTTAAATAATCGCGATCTAAAAGTAATTAAATATTGTGAAGCTTAGAGTAAATATAATTGTACTATCGGAAGTAATGCATCCGATACTATGATAATGTTAATTCATAAATATTACCTTAGGGTAATTATGTAAATCACATGCATTAAAGGAGCCAAAAAAATCGGCTCAGGCATGTCGATTTGTGTAGATCTATAGCTTGCCTAGTTAAGTATAATCTACGCATGCAACCTATGAGGTAAGGGTTGCATGCGTTGTTACCGATGATGAGATTACTACGGTGATCTCTAGGACGGGGTGTAATGTCAATGTAGGCATGACCGCGGTTCCGCTTGGAAAGTCTACTTCTGTCCCATGGAAGTAGACGACCTCAGAGAAAGGAGGTCATTGAGGAATGCATTGATAGGAAAAGCATCTCTAGCCCCATATATGCTTTGATAGGAGGAATCTGGCCTTCACGCCCCATATACGGGAAGGACCTATCCTCCACGTTGGGCAACTAAAGGTGTAGGCATGAACGCGGCATCTGAGGCATTATAGGTATTTGTCTCCTCGGCCACGATGGAAGAATCATCCTCTTCCTACTGCCGGGAGATTAGCCATGCATTCATGTAGATAGGTGGGGTGGTCACCATATAACCAAAATTTTAATTAATATAAATGGTAATAACGTGAGTGTTGACCTGGAGGAGCCAATAAGAGCTCACGGAGGGCCCACGAGGTCGAACTCTGAAGACTTGCAACACAAATTTTGTTATAACGTGTTGCAAGGGATGAAGAGTACCTTAGAAGTGTAAATTTTGTATGAAATTGATAAACTTTGATAAACTTAAATGTTGTATTAAGTAAGGTTAATAATTACCTTGCGTGGATTAAGTTATGAAATCATAAGTTAATTGGATAATGAAATAGTACAAGAATGTCTTAAACATTACCTTAGAGTAATTCTAATAATTAAGATAGTAAGTATGTAATTATAGATATTGAAAAATTAATCTGAGGATTTTAAGGTCTAAGAAGACTTGCAACACAAATTTTGTTGGAATGTGTTGCAAGGAATGAAGAGCACCTTAAATAATAATTGTATATATGAAAGTGTTAAATTGTGATAAACTAAATGTTGTGATAACGGAGACTAATAAGTACCTTGTTTTAATAGAAGTTACGATTTGACAAGTTATTTGATAATGTAATGGCATAATAATGATTTAAAAATATTACCTTAAAGGTAATCTTAATAAATGTGTAAGTACTATAGTAGTATAGCATTATGGATCGGGTTGATTGCGGGTTAGCAAGATTCCAAGGTGGGGAGACCCACGATCTTTGCGGACGACATCATTTCAAGGTGGGGAGAATGTGGCGTTCCAGCCAAAGATTATCACGGTCCCGGGGCGTATCTTGTCTTTGCCGCCATCGCAGCATTACCGCCCCCCAATCGGCGTAATACGCCGGCGTGTACCCAAGCAAAGGCCCCTAGGGGCAGCTTGCAATGGTGCACACACTTAGCAATGTGCGCACTTTTAGACCTTTAACCCATTAAAGGTAGACCAAGGGTCATGGAAACCCTAAACCTAACCCGATAGCCTACATAAGGCACCAAACCCTAACTTTCCCTTTTAAGCCCACCGACCTTCCGAGCTCCGGTTTCGCTGAGGAGTCAATTCCAACTCCCACGATCTGTCCGCGGCGCCCCCAGCTTGTCGGTCGTCCTCCCGGCTTAGCATTTCGAGCGCGAACGAGACATGGACACCTTTGGATCGAGAGGAGTGAACCAGGGATCAGGTATTTAGTCGATTGAATAGCCTAAACCTTATTCCAGCCTTCGAACCAGTAGGTTTAGCCTATTAAATCACCCCTAGTAGCCAAGCAGATCCCGAGATTGACTCTAACTAAAGAACCTAACTCTATGTATGATATAGATTAGTTCTTATTCTTTAGTTCTATGATGATGTGATGGACGGATGAATTCTGTGAACTCACTGTATTGGGAAGGGGGGTAGAGACTTGAAGCTTAGTAGATGATGCTCCTAGATAGTCCCTCTTAGTGCATTACTAGATTTCGGCCTGTGTACAAGAACCCCACCTGGTTGTGGGTGAAGGGGCCAGACTGGCTTAGAATGAGGTTCGTGTTCTGACCCTTGACCGATCCCTATGGTGTGTTAGTGCTACCGGGGATCAGAGTGACTAGGTCTAATGGCTTGCCACTGAGTGTGGGTAAGGCATGGGCTCGACACCCGTGGGGTGGAGTTCACCTTCCAGTGGGTTCAGTCGAATAAGGGCAGTGGCCCTCTAGTCACCTTGGGTCAGCATGTAGATCTCTGGAGGGAGTGATCCCTACCTGCCCCATCGGGACTGGGGAGATGTAACCCAGGAATAGCCCCTTTGGCTATGCACCCGGCGGGCTACAGTCAGGTCCCAACACTTTTCAACCTACTCTGCAAAGTGTGCACAGGAGGGGCGGATGGAGTGGACAACCCTAAGCCATGTTCTTATGCCAGCCCAATCCATTGTCATGATTCTGTCTGCACTGAACTCTGGAGACCTAAGCTTGTCAGTCACCCCCTGGAGTCTGAGCCTTGGGTAGGAACTTCCTTTGTATTGTGCTGATCTTTGTCTATGCAGATGTTGATGTGCCACCCTTCGAGGTGGATATATGATGTTATGTTACTGACGTATGTTTACGCTTCCGCAGCTAGGTAGGCCCTGAGGGAGACGGGGTAAAATGACCCCTTCACTCTTCCCACTATGGACTCTAGACGGTTACCGTGATATGTGGAGGGCCCCACCCTCGATGTGGAGCTGGTGCGGGGGATGAACTCCTATTTGTATACGGTGCGGGCATCGTATATGAGTAGGGGACGTCACAAATATGAATAAATTGTTGCTGGTTGCATACTCAACTCCAGGAATCGCAAGAACACTACATGAATGGGGTTAAAGAATACGTGGATTCCACAGAAGTCTTCCAGCGTGATAGGGGTTGTCCTTAAGGCCAAATTTGTCTAAGCATAATTTAGAAGGTCAGGCGAATAATAGAGTTGCAAGATTAGTTATGTTGGCGAATCAATCTTGTTAATTTGAAAGTATCCGGTGTGGCAGAAAAGTTTTTTGGATTTTTTTTAACTTCATTTTCTAAGATTGTTGTTTTTTTTGGGTGGCCTAATGTTTTACCGTTGTTCCAAAAATCGGGTTCAATGGTCTTCGAAGATCCAAAAATCGTAGAGTCTGCGCTAGGGTTTTTGTTCTTGGATTTCCACAAGGAACCCACATGCAACACCGTGGCATCCATGAAGATATCTTCCTGCTCTTATGAAATTACAATAACTCCGGGCATACGGTGATGATCCGATCACCAGATTCAGGATTTTCATGGATGTTTGGCATCTGCCTTCAGTCTACAATTTCAGTGCCAAGATGCATCGATTGCTCAAGATCGGTTTTCCTTTTCTTCCATCTTACCTTTTAACAGAGATCTACAGGTGAGAGTTTGATTTTTTTTTTTATTTCAAATGTGAATATCTAGCATAATAACAGGGGGTTACTTTTAGATTTTTATACGTTTTTTCACATGGTTTTTCTATGATTTCATTGTTGTATTCGTTGAGGTGTACTAAATAGTATTTCTAGAGTGCACCCTTTATGGGCCGTTGATTTTCGTTGGTTGGAACAATCCGAGGGTTGTTGTCTTTCTCTGCATGTCTTTGTGCATGAACACTGCGCATGTGTATGCATGTGCATGTGCACGTGCATGTGCATGTGTATGCATGTGCATGTGTACTGTGCATGTGCAAGTGCAAGTTCATGTGTGTGTGCATGTGTGCATGCGCATGTGTACTTGCCCTCTTGGATTCTTGTTGCCGGAGTGGATTTTTGCTACCACGATGTGGATTTTTTGCTCACACTTACAAAGGTATTTGTTTTTTAATGTTTCTTCAGTTAGCATAACGGTTTTTTTACAAGGTATTGTTTTCCTGGTTCTACAATGTAGTGCTGCAAAACTCGCCTTTGTCTCCTTCCCTTTAGCTATTCTAAGATTTGCTGCAGATTCAAAAAGAGTTTAGAGTTTAGGCCCTCTGTTTGCTTTCAACTCTTGGATATTCCCCGGTCCAGTTTGGATTGTTCATAGCAGCCACATTTAGCTTCAATCAACAAACGGATTCTTGTGCACACAACATGCGGATTATTCCACGCCCTTTTCTCAATCATGCATTAGTCAAACAAAGGGCCACAAGAATGCATTTATATTGTAGGTTTGGAACTTTAATCGAACCAGAAAGTGAATCATGCATTATCTTTAAGCTAGAGATGGACCATCCAAAATCACATGGATTGTTAGACAATAGTTTCATTGTGAAAGAGGAATAGCTGTAGCTGAAGTAACAATATCTAGCATAATAACAGGGCAAGCTAACAGAGCAAGCTTGCTTCAAAACCTCTACCCTTGATCTTGCTTCACCGACCGTTACAGGAGACCTACTCCACATCACCAAACTGGCTGATTCTCTTCACTTGTTAAACCAAAGCCAGGCAACCCGTGAGAAAGTATTACTGGTTCTTTATGAACCTCACCAATTGTTACTGCAGATAACGTTGATGTTCATGCAATGGTTTGTGAATAAAACATTATTGTAGAGCATATCAATGTCAAAAGCTTTTATTTGATTCAATTTTATTTCGCAGGAACATAAATGGTAAATAAATTTGCTATTTTGGGTTGTTCATCCTCACTAGAAAATGCAGAGAGTTTGTGGTGTAATTAGATTACAAGTGTTTCTCGTGGTATTACATGCATAAGTGTTAAAGTTGGTACGTGAAGTTATGCCATCCTTAATGCCCAAAGGCCTTTATTAGGGCCCGAAGGGCCCAAATTTTTTTTAGTAATATATAGCATAATAATAACCAACACATCACTACAATCAACATTAATTAACACAAACCATTACATCCAATATATTTAAATTAACATCCCCCTAAAACCCCCTTTGGTTTGGGTGCATATTCACACGGGGGGTTACATAGGGCAGCGAGAGCCCCTAAAAACTTGCAATACATGTACAAAATTAACACCATTAAGTACATTCCCTTAAACCTTATAGTATTTTGCAAAACTCAATATACAGTATACAAAAACTTGTACATGCATACCCCACAAACGAGGATCGCTATGTACGGTCCAGATCAAGGAATATAGGGCAAATATGCCTATCCGACAGCTCTCGATGCCTGGAGTAACCCCCCGTGTGAATATGCACCCAAACCAAAGGGGGTTTTAGGGGGATTTTAATTTAAATGTGTTAGACCCAATGGTTGTGTTAATTAATGTCAATGGTAGTTATGTGTTGGTTGGTTATGTCAATGGTTGTTATGTATTGGTTGTTATGTGTTGGGGGATTTAATTTTTATATGTTGGATGTTAATGGTTTGTGTTGCATGTTCACCCCTTATTCCTTAATCTACACCGTACGTAAAGTTCCTCGTTTGTGGGGTATGCAAGTACAAAATTTGCTATACTGTATAACAAGATTCGCAAAATACTATAAGATTTCAAGCGGAATACTATATGGTGTCGATTTTGTACGTGCAAAATATAATTATGAGGGCTCGCTGCCCCTACGTCACCCCCCGTGTGAATATGCACCCAAACCAAAGGGGGTTTAAGGGGGATTTTAATTTAAATGTGTTAGACCCAATGGTTGTGTTAATTAATGTCAATGGTAGTTATGTGTTGGTTGGTTATGTCAATGGTTGTTATGTATTGGTTGTTATGTGTTGGGGGATTTAATTTTTATATGTTGGATGTTAATGGTTTGTGTTGCAAAATTTTTTTTTTTTTTGCTTCGGGGCCTTTAGGGACGCCACCCCCAAAGTGACAAAAATTTTAGAATTTAAACCCAAAAAAAAAACTAGAATTCATTTGAGGCTTTATCACTGTGTAGCTTTTGAATTTCATCACAATAAAACAAATAGAACATAAATAAAAGTTACCATAAAGATAGAGCAGATTGATCCCATTATTCTGAAAGTCATAAAGTTTGCAACACCCATACACAAACATTTTTCAACTGGAATTTAACAGCAGCCTTTGGCCTCCATGGATTCTTGTGGTGAGAAACCAAAGTGGGAAACTTTTCTGCTTGTTAGCACAAGGATCTAGAAGCCTTGGAATTTGCTTAATAACTGCCTCAAAATCTAAAAATGCATGGTAATTTTTTGCAAGCTTCATTCGGAATGAGCCATAAAACAATATCCAATAAGCGCAATCCTCAGATTAATCACCTGGTAGGATGTGAAAGCCTACCAAACCCGGCCGAAAAATTGCTGTTTTAGCATAGATAACTTAACCAAACATATCCATATCATACACTATCAAAAAGATCTCGGAGAGAGCTTTCCAACGCAATAAAAATCATCTCAAACAGAGCTCTGGATCAAGAGTTATGATAAGAAATGTGTTGCCGGCGGGGAAACTGCATTGCATGCGCCCTTCAAGCCCTTCATGTGTCCATTATGCATCACACACACAAAAAGAGGGCTTTTGTTGTGAGCCATTGGTTGTTGACCATTATGCACCACACGCATAAAAAAAAGGGCTTTTGTTGTGAGCCATTGGTTGTTGACCATTGGAAAAAAAAGGCTAAAAACAATGGCTCAGAAATGGTGCACTCTAGATGTACGCATTAGTACATCCATTTGAATACATCACGAAATCATAGGAAAACCTTAGTGAAAAGCGTACAAAAACACAAAGAAAACCCCCTGTTATTATGCTACATATTAATGTTGATTGTAGTGATGTGTTTTAAGATTTTAAGCTTTTGTAGTTATTCTACATTGAAAGGAAGATAGTTCTACTTTGCAAATAGATTCGGCAGCGGCAACAATGGCAAAAACCATCTCTTTCTGCATTCCAGCCTTACACTATGTTGTATCCATGCTTTTTTGTGTTCACATGAGCGTGCTTCATATTCCTTACTAAGCTTGCTTCTTCAATGCAAGTATGAAGACTCTTATTTTTCATGAGGGTTTAGTTTGCCCATGGACTGCACCATTAGAGACCAAGATCAATCTAGCTGTGGCGAAGGCCAGAAACACAAGCAATGATATAAAGGCAGGTCTCTGCACTATGATTAGGGTAAATTTATGCCATGATGTTGCATTTCGTTTCCTTTACAGAGGCATAAACCCAATGTATACTATTTATTATTGCTATGAATTTTATCTGTTTTGTTTTAGAATAGATGTATGTTTTGAGGGTTGCTAAATCCATGTCAAACTTTTATTTTTCAACTCATTTACAGTATTTGCTGAGAGATACAAAGAACTATTCTTGCATTTATTCCTTTATGCCTAACAAGCACCTAACTTTTCTATTAATGAATTTTGCCATGTGCATATATCTGTAAGGAATCTCATCTGGCAGCTTATAAATTATCGAGTTGGCACTCTTCTGAAAATGCAAATTTCTCATGCTGATCATTCCAGAAGTGCGAGAAGATTGTGTCTAATGGTCTGCGTACTCTTTGCGTATGCATAATATGTCAAGCTTGAAGCTGATGATATGCTACCTCTAGGCTTAGAATGTCGAGCTAGAGTGAAGTATGGAAGGCCAGGTTAACTCTTAGAGAATGGTGACTCTACAATCTAAAACTGGAAAATGTGCAGATGATTTTCACCATCTTTTAGACCCTGTTTATTCTCCTCTGATGCAGGCACTAGAGCTTAACATATTCTCCTCTCATGCAGGTACTGGAGCTTAACATCAATAACATATTCATCAAAAGTCGTAACGAAATATTGGCTTTGGCAGCGTGAATGCACCGCGACATAACATTGCTGGACAGAAATTTAGCTCTTCTTTTGTTGTCTCAATTACTGCATGTGCACATATTACATGGGTCATGATTCTTCAAGGTTAAGTACCTTCTTTGACAATGAACTTCTATAATGATGAACGTACATCTCTTATGCAAGGAAGATAGTTTTAAAGTCATATCTTCGAGATGAAGATGGATGCAAACATTCTTACGGAAGCAGGAGATGCTCAGGCTTATGCAACTTTTCTGGATATCAAAACATAAATCTTCTGCATGTAAGTTTTGTTAAGACAAGAATATATTGATGGAGGGTGTTATTCAGTTTTTGCAGTCCTTAAGGATATTCTTGAGCCTATGTAACTTTTCTAGATATAAAAAAATGGAATCATCTGCAAGTAAGCATGATGATTATAGTATCAAGACAGGAATGTATCCTTAGCATTGTTGTTGTTCATTCTTTGCAGCTCTTATAAATGCTCTTATGAATGTTAAAGGAATTTTGTTAAGACAAGGAACATATTAGGTATCAGTCAGACCAATGCTAGCCACTCAATTCGTATATCATTATTATTTCTTTTCTTCTCCATTCTACTATTGTATTAAAACTGCCATTTACTAACAACAAGGCAGTGGAATAAATATCTGACAGTAAGGCTGCATCATAGCAAAATATACACAGGTCTGATCAGGCATAAAATGGACAGATAAGAAGGTAGATATATAAAATGGTAATGATGGAGAATTCATTGAGGGTGGTATTCTTTATCTCGAAGAGAACTTGATGGTATGTCAACTCTGTAACAAAATTATCCATTCTGCACAGCAAAAGATCTCTAGATCTTATGGGTTAGAATCATCTCCAATTTACTTATGGGCTTGATGAAATCTCACCTCCTTAAAGAGCTTAGTTTTGTGTTGCAGCAGCTAAAACAATATGCTGTTTCAAGACATATGGCAGAAAAACACACACAGTTCAATTCTCTATGTTTAAAATGACAGAAAATCTATCAGAAGCAAAACCTTGAACACTTGAAAGCTAATAATGAATGTGTTAAGAAGATGCCCAGAAGATGAAGATTCTGGAATGAAACGTACCTTGGAAGACCACAAGCTGAGAGATGTGAAGTGAGGCAGGGAAGACTTACTCCCATGAGTTGGAGGGATTGGTATAACAAATAGATGCAAGCCCTATGAAAATGACGCTAGGCCACCCGATCCAGCTTCTGCAAACTTGAAATCAGCTACCCAAGTATGAAAATTTATTCCATCTTCATGAAGACTTATTGAGTTGATTCTGTACATGGGATTAAATTGGCATGGTATAATTAGCAGGGATATTAACGGTGTATGTGTTAATAGAATGCCAAGCTATCTGGGATCATCAAGTACCAGCAAGAAGGGCTATAGTGTAAGTCGTCAAAAATATGCAGGTGCACATGGATGAGAAACTGAAATTTATGAACATTACTGGAGCTTGAGGTCCATTTTTATTCAAGAGTGTACATTTCCCTACAAGTTGAGTGTGTATTTAGCAAGTGACTTCTATTTTGTGTCTCTCCAGTCATTTTCCATTGATTTCTAAGTCCTGCCAGTTCCATTCAACTCTATATTTACATCTCTTAATAATCTAATTTCACATATCTGTGAGAAGTTCATTCTGCTGCCAACGTTCCAGTTCTTTGCACAAGATCCAGTTTCTGGCTGCCATAAATTTATGCCAAATTAACTTTGTCCCTAACTTTCTAGATATATGCACGTGATCCATTGTCATGGGCAAGCATCTGAAGAGCAGCTACGAGATGTAAGGTACTTCTAAGGATATCTACTGTCAGGCCTTGATTCATTAATGTTGCTTTCGCTTACATATACAATAGGAATTGTTCTAGAATGGCTCTGCTTAAAACTTGCTGCATTTTCAATGGACTGCGAGCTAGAGTTTACCCACGAGTATACTGCGAGCAATATTACCCACTTGGAGCCCTCAGCAATTGCAAAGATGAAGGATTCTATCAACCAAGCAAAGATTGTCTATGATGAGTAGAGTCTCGTTATTCCGCATGAAGCGATTACTGTTCTAATCTTTGAGCTTTTAGCTCAACTTATATTTTGGAAGTATTCTCTCCCATTTAACACAAATTTAGGAGAAGTCAGGCTTTAACAATGGAGTAGAGCAGTGATCACGATCAAGACCTTGCTTTTGTTAAAACAAATGTGCCAATAAAAGTAGGTAGATATTGTTTGTTGTCTAAGTATGAAACATAGAAAGTAGTTTTTGCAGTTTTGTCTAAGTCACTAAAAAGGTTTGTGTAATGTGTTTCAGATTGCATTTTGTACAGCTTTTCATGGTGGTCTACTTTATATAGGACTTGCTTCTTTCTCTGATTTGGTGCTATTCAGGAGGTTCCAGTTACTCAAATATTGTTTTGTATCCTTGACAGGTTTGGATTAGTTGTAATTGAGCCAAATGGCTAATTAAATGAGATGGCACCATTTCTAGGCCATCCATCCCTTGAATTTCTTTCGCCATCTTGAACTTTTGTGAGATCATATATCATCATGTTTAATTTCTTCCTGCCAAAGTCCCCAGCAAAATGACTCTTTATGTTTTCATCTACGAGTTTTGCTTCTTGGATCATGTATTATGGAGCTGTGTTCTTGCATATAGAGTAGCTCTTGCTGTAGACACTAACATGTTTCTGTAGACATTAACATATTGAACGAGAAAGCTGGCATTAGAGGAAATTTGAGATCTCATTTCATCCCCATAAGAATCCTCCAATGGAATGGCTACCCTCTATTAACTGCAATTAATGCAGCACCAACAACTTCATTGCTGTCGTTTTTCCCCAATAACTTGTGATCCACTTGTCAAAATGTTGCGGCGTTTGTTGCATTAGATGCGGAATGAAAAGATCTTTCCAATGATATATGGTTATGATGTATTTCAATATGGTCATATGCGTTAACCTTAAAAAAATAAGATTTTTTGCTTATTTCTTATATATTTATATCGTAAAAGATATATGAATGGGTTATCACTAGATAGATCTTGTGAAGACGAATCCATTGCTACAAAAAGGTTTTTGAATCGGAGTTCTGGATCAAAAGTTATAATGAAAAAATGATATACAGAAGTTAGTTGCAGCTGCATTAATTACAGGCTGCCACATAATACTGGAATGAGATATACTGGAGCTCTTCTCTTATTGGACAGTTTAAAAAGCTGACATGGCATTTTAAGCATCCCTTAATGGGACAAAATGTGATCTCATTTTTCCTCTAATGTCTAGATGTACCGGCTACAGTTTTGGTCTTCTTCAAAATTCAGGCAGGTTTTTCCAATCCAGTTCTTTTTAATTCGTCTATTCTTTCTCCTTAGATTTAGAATTTGCTATGCAATGGCCGATTGCTTTTCCGAGTTGTATTATATGCAGGTGTGGCCATCAATTTAGTTGGGCACTTAGAGAACGTAAGTTGGATGCTCAAAACCACAATGAAAGAATCATACATACTGTTAAATTTGTGTTAAATTGTGTCTGGGGATTTGATGGTGACAATTTGATTTTTCCCAAAATGTCGGTAGAAGCGAATGAGGCCAGCTTTCTTTTTAGCTGTTTACAATAGCTTCGTCTATGTTGGCTAAGACGGAAACGACTCCAGACGTAACGGTTCAGGATTTCCGGTAGGCTGCTATTGCATTAAGGTTCAGCATTGTGCATGTTCAGCAGATAGGTTCATGTAACTAGGATAAACAGATCCGAAGGTAATGGTTTTAGAATCTAATACTTCGGTATACTGCGATTGGGCATGATGAAAGGTTCTTTAGGTTTGTCTGGTAGGCTGTTATTGCATTAACATTTATAATTGCGCATGTTCAACAAGGACATAAGCAATTATATGAATAGATTTTTACATCAAAATGAGTGGACGGTTTGCAGCCACCCAGTTATTAGAATCTGTTTATATATAAATTTGGTTCATTTCTCGATTTATGCGTCATCCTTGCTCAGGGGCCATGCTAATCTTCTCTGCATCTTTCCAATTTTATCGGATGTTAATTTGAATTATAATTAACAGATCTATAATTCTGCCACATAACGTTGTGCAAAGAACAAAGCACTGCCAGATGCAAAAAGACTACATGCTTACCTTAATAACATGGCCACAAACCTGAAATTGGTTGTACAAAATAACATTATCATTATGTATGTGAAATGTGGGGAGATAGAAGCTGCTCTAAGAGTTTTCTGTTGAATGGGAGCACAAAACGTCTTCACATGGATTGCATTGATTGCAGCATAGGCTCAAACTGGAAGGGAATGGAATGCTCTCAATCTGTTTGGTGTAATGCAATTACATGGTGTTAAAGCTAATGTAATCATCTTTAGTAGTGCCCTGCGTGTATGTATTGACTTAGAAAACCCTAATTGGAAAAGATGGGTATATGCGAAGGTTCTCTAGCTCTATTGTTTTAAGTTGTCAAGAATACTAGAAAATTGATATCTTTTATTGGAAATACAAGACTCTTTTAAGTCTTGGCAAGGTCAATGAGCTTGCCGTTGAATTGATATGAGATATGAAATCATAATCATAATTTATAGAAGTATTTTGGCACTATTGTAGTAATGTAGCTCTATTGTTTTAGATTGTTAGGAAGTTTTAGTGAAACCAATCAAGCATTTTAGAAATGTTGTAGAATCATAATTACAAACAAGGTAAAAGACACGCCCATTTTACTTAATATATTTGTTATTGTATAATGGAGCTTACCGATAGTAAATTATTACTCCTCCCTCTATTCATACAATTGGAATGGCACGCCCATCTAGCTTTATAATTGTGGCATTATTGCATGAAAACAAAGTTATAGTAATTTTAATTAATAAGTTTCTCTGCCTCTATTATAGATGCATTTAATGCATCAACACAATGAACAATGTAGATTGAGAGCATTTAAAAAACTAATATACACTTCATTAGCTAATTGCCATTTTTCAATCCATAATGCACCTCTTCTCATTTGTATAAAGTAACACATCATTTTATTGTCCATTCCATTTATATAACATTTTATTATCCTCTTCTATCTCTAACATATTATAGAGAGGGTAAGGTAAGTTATCTGTTCAGCTAATGTTGAGAATAAAAAACCCATGACTGAGGTTGTACATCCGAGGTCAGATGTTTGGCATGTAAGGTCGAGGCCTCCCAATAACTTATAAAATGATGTCAGAATTTGAGATGCTCATTATGTTACTAGAGAGGAGATTTCAAAGGCATTAGATTTCTTTTTTCTGATAAATATGTCTTTTGGGTCATTATATTGCATCTCGATGCATATGCATGTCCACCATTACTACATGTATATGGATTGAATTGGTATATGTATATGCAAGAAAATGGGAATGGTTTGTGGTGATGTATTGCAAAATCTAAGGAAGAACAAAAAGAGCATTTTCTTTGCCATTTCTATTATACAACAAATCAACACAAAACATGCAATAATTCCCCTCACATTCACATTCACACCTTCCTTCCTTTTTAGCAGCATGTCAAATATAAAAATCGTTATACTCTTTATTCTAGCCAACAAATCAAACAACCTTCCTTTCAAATTGTAGTAAAGCCCGGCAACGCCGGGCACCATAACTAGTGGTTAATTAATACCAATAAAAGAGTTGTATTCCATGTCTTAGACATTTGCCAAAATATGCATACTAGCACTTTGTGCCTTTTCCATTAACAACTTTCAACAACATCCGACTTAAAACTCCAGTTGCTAAAAGTGCTAATAAGTTGTGTGAAATTTGCCAAAGGCCTCAAACTTTAATAAGGAAAGAACGACAGCATGTATATATTCCTGTTTGTAGACGACATTTATGTTAGTGGTGAATATAAATGCAATGCAGGTTGTTTAATGAGCAATTGGCAAATGCTCAGCTTGGGAACTTAATGGGGATGCAAATTCGTACAGCTTTGTGCAAATTCGTACAGCTTTGTTATTTCTTACTTTGAGTACTTTATCTGTTACCATAGTTTGTATTGTTTCAAAACATCAATAGTCTATTACCATAGTTTGTATTGTTTCTACATTGCAAATACTAAGAAGGCATTCATTGCAAACACAACCCCATACTCTAATAATCAACAAGCTTCCACATATATGAAAGTCTCATACGATCACTAATGCTTGGCATTGTCATCTCATATATCCACATATGATGTTGCATGTCTAGACAGTGAAATATAAAAAAGAGGTATTTCAGTAGCAATATATTACTGAAGACACCTGAGCGCCTAATTGGTTTGATAAATTCATCATATCATATTGATGTCTAGAAATAACATATTATATTGTCTAGACTTCCTAAGACAAATTGATGTAAATATGTCACATTTCATTGCCTACAATAAAATCGGTCTTATGCCCGGCAACGCCGGGCACCTATTACTAGTGTTTTCTAGACATGAATGTTTTTTATAAAAATCTAGGCGAATCATGGCCAATAATATTTTGCCAAGATTTAAGTGTCTTTATTTTTCAAGTGGAATTTTGGTGGTGAAATTTTATTCACTGGCATCCATATTTAATCAAGGACACAAACACATTATAACTATAGTTGCATGATGCAATACCACAACTTAACCTTTGCAGATGCGAACATGGCTTATCCTTGTAGATCAAATCTATTAAAAGGGAGGTCGGTAAAGAAATGCTTTCCACTGCATCCTTAAAAGTATTTGAAACACAATAGCTACAAAAATAACTCTTAACATTATCATATGTACCTGGATGGATATAGAGAATAGATTAGGTTATGAAGAAAGCCTAGAATATTGAGCGATTCCGTAAGAAATCTTCGAGAAGGATGGTAGAGGATAAGGCGAATCCAGAGTTATGATGCTTAGTGGATATGGCGAATTTTCAAGTGGACTGAGATTTGTTTGTAGAAAAGTTGGCTAATTTTATTTTTGTCATCTATAACGGGTCCTACTAAACCATAGTGTCCAAATTTCTCGATACCCTTAAAAAATAGTCTTTTGGCGAACTTTCATCCTTAAGGGCTACCCTGAGCGTGATCTTTAGGCTGCCCACACCCAGATTCAGAATCTGGAAGAAAGTCTTCAGTGTAAGCATGGAGCTTTGCTGGACACTAGGGCTGCTCTCCTTAAAGAACAGCAGGCAGGCGCCGCTATGGAAAGAAAGCAAGCTCAACTTCAGGCCACCATCACAGAACTTCTGGCTAGATCACAAAGAAAGATAAATTTCTTGTTGACACTCAGGCTCTTTACACGGGATTGCAAAATGAGCATATACATCAACAAATATATACCACCACGCTAGGAGAAATCGCATCACATCTTGGAAGGACAAACTAGCAGCGGATAGACATAGGTCACAGATTTGCAAATGCAACTCAGTGACGCGCAAAAACAAAAGCTTGTGGATGATGCTGAGATTGCTAGTCTTCAGCTGCAGGTTTCGACCCATGACCCTTCGTCTTCCCAGGCTACTCATTTTCACAGAAAGATCAAGGAACAACTCCATCTTCTAACTAAGAAAGACAATAGAATTCACAATATGGAACATCACCGGCAGCAATTGATCGGTGATGATGCTCATCATCATCACGAGACCTACATCTTCTTGGCTGTCCACATTTAGGATGATTTTCCAAAACCCACGATATATGACGTTCCAGGGGAATATATGCCATAAATACGTATATTTCCAGGTACGTTATTATACAAGTCTACCTTCATAGCCGTGTATACCATAGATTAGTGGCATAGGGTGCATGACTAAGTTATTCATATAACTTAGCCAACCTTAGGTTAACCATTTTCCACGTGGCCTAAACCTATTGGGCACCCGTCACACTGAACCACCCTATTGGAGCCACATGGCAGATGACATCAACCCTAACCTATAAATGGCCAAACCCTAATCCTAGGCCATTTTTCTGGCTCCAACAGTCTAGGAACTCTTTCTTGGCCTTCGAAACTCCATTTCGAGAACCGTTTGCTGTGCCATAGCCTAGCACAGCAGCCCCTAGAGCGTGTGCGCATCAGTAGAAGTGGGAGCTACTTTGGCCACCTCGAAGACCATGAGACGCTGGGAGTAGGAGGGAGTTCCTAGGGAGCAGGTATTTGGGTTAGAGTTCCTTGTAGATCATCTGGAAATTAGGACTCCAGATGAGTTAGCATTTCGTGTCTCTAGTACAACCTTCTTAGAACTCTCAGTTTAGATCTTGAACCCTAATTAATGAACCCTAACTATAAGTTAGATGTGTATGATTAGGTTTAAATGCTATTTTCATTATTATCATGTTATGTGGATATGTGATGTTGGTTGTATTGGGAAGAGGTTACATACCTAGTAGCCATTACTTAGTGAACACCTAGTGCTCTAATACCATGTCAAGATTGCACCAAGAAAGGGAGAGCAGAGGATGCACACCCATATCCGAGAGCGCGAACTCCCAAAACAAAGGCAAAAATGAAATTGTATTCAATATTGTATATTAATACATGAAGTGCACTGATATAAACAAAATGGTGATACTAAGAATAATATTGTCGTTACTTAGTTAAGCCGATGCTTAGTGCTGATAAGGTATTGACTCTGTCGCCAAGACTTTCTCAAAGACCAATCTTGGCTTTGAGTCACGTCGTTAACTTCAACACGTCTAGCAAGATGGTGGTCTCGATATCACATATATCTTGACAGTCTCACAAAAATAAAACGAAACAATTTTTTTTGGGGGGGAGGGGGGGGGGAACTTTTCCTTCTGAGTAAACTCCCGGAAAACCACCAAGCAACTACAACTACTAGATCGTCCGATATCCAAGAATATGTTAACATCAGCTTCTTAACTATATTTCCATTAGCTTATTTATAACTCACACCTCATTATAGACTTGTTAATTGTAGCTCATTCCATCATTCTACTAGTGTCTTTAAATCGACATTGTCATTCATTAAAAAAATCTTTTCTATTCTATTTCATTCATATGCATTCATCTTTTAAAATGGAAAAGAAAAAAAAAAAAAGAAGGGAAAAAGGAAGAAAGCAGAAAAGTTGGAGGAAAGAGTAAAAGGTAGAAAAAAGAAAGGGAAAGGGGAAGAAGAGGGGTGGGAAAGCACTTTGCAACTTTCTTCCTAACCCTACTTGTGGAGGCCGTTCTTATTTGTTTACCTTATTGTTTTTCATTCTTTACCACATGGAATATATTTTAATAGGCATGTTTTGCATTTTAAGATTGCTAAGCCCTCATCATGTGTCATTTGTATTTCATATTGCAATCTTATTTTTTAGTGTGTATTTGCATATGATTTTAGCATGTAACACTTTTACCATTTACCATTTGTGTTTCTTAGCAATTTCGACATTGGCCTAAAGTTTAGTGGTAGTGCATTCTTGGAATCTGATATCCAAGGATATGTCAATACCAACTTTTTAACCAAGAATTGCTCCTTAAACGGAGGCAATTCAAAAAGCAAAATATGGTGTGACACGACTACAAATGCCAGTGAGTTTTAATTGGAATCTTTTATTGTTCATTGCTTCTAGAATAGGATCACAATGTTCTACTAAAAAATTTCCTTTATTTGATCCTTTTACGAAGCTAAAAGAACATGTAGTCAATTAATAAATAATTTTTATTCCATAATTTTAACGTTTTTGTACTTCTTTCTGTCCATTAATGGTGCCATACAAGAATGAAAAATTATCCAAATTAATTGTTGCTAAAAAAACAAAAAGATCACAGTGTTAAGTTGCTATGGGTTTGGAATCTCTTATTATTCCTTGCTTATAATTACAATTTTCTATTTAACACGTTTCCGTTATCTAATCCTTTTAAGAAAGCCCAATCTCTATGTTTTAGAAGCAAGGAATGAAATAGAGGTGCTAGCAAGAGAGGTTAAGATATTGATATAATATACGGGTCTATAAGTTAAGTTTCAACCATCTCAAATGCCACTACAGTGAATGGTAGCCCCAACGCTTTTTAGATTTTTGTTTGTTTGATCATTTTGCATTGTATTGCTCATATTAAGTCAACTTTATAATGGAGCACTTGAACAAGCCCACTCATGAGGCTGAATTAACCAATCTTATGGAACTTAGGATTATGCACCTGTCAGCAAAATTCCGTTCTATATTAAAATGTTATTGGTTATATTTTTTAAATGTTGTTGGTTGTATTCTACTCTTCTATTAGAACTAGAAGTTGACAACTATGTCTATTGTTGATTATTTCAATGTAAACGTGCAAGATATGGGACTTATCTTCGCTTCTTTCCTTCCCTTGGCATATCTTTATTCCATTCTTCCATACCTAATAACAATGGCAATACCAAGGGATCAGAATTCAAGCAAAGGATGTTATCGAGCAACCAGTCATGTTTGCTGGGGCAACCATCAGTTGGTTTGTGTACTTGATTAATGATGCTATGGCGAGGAAAGAGAATGATCATTTTTACCCAGATTTAGCCTCCGGATCTGGCTATGCCTGTTCAGAAGTAAACAGCTTCGTGAACGAATACGATCCTTTCTACAAATGGGCATTGAGATCATCCCTTCCAACAATCTTACAGCAAACTCTAAAGAGTTTTTGGCCATCCGACCTTGAGCACGCAAACGCTGCATATCAACAATCCAGTGCATGGCGAGTGATTAGCGCATCGACAGATTCATCCAATGCAAGCAAGCTTTACCTTTCTTCTGATCCTCATATTTTAGAAGGCCATTTCATTCAGCATAGACAGAACTGGGTATGGAGAATGAAGATCATTTGGGGCATCAGCATGAGAATGTGCCTCTCCTATGGCAACTATGGTTACAATAGGTCTTGCCTTTGGACAACTCCAATAGTTGTCAACACCAATACAGAAAAAGACCTTGAGTTCAGCCTTCTCTACATTGGCATACCATACCGAGTTCCCTCAGATTCAGTTCCTAATCTTAACAATTTCAACTACACTAAAAGTGGCACATATCTGTATAACTATGCAAGCAATGCCAGGACAAACTTTCTTAGTAACTCGCGTCAAAAGCTCGAGGATCAATATTACGTCACTAGTGGCATACCAGACTGTGAATTTGCGCCATATTACTATGACTCAGATGCTTTGTCTTACTTGGCTTTTCCAGCTCTGCAGTGTGGTTGTTCTTCCAATGTCTGTGTTGTTGCTACTGTCAACATCAACATCAATGACTGGGAGCTTAAATCATATTGGGCTTGGAACACAGGGAACTCTACATCGCTCATATTAGTTGCACAGAACAGCTCCTCTCAGATGTCTCTTCCCATCTTGGTCTCCTTTCATTCAAACATCACCTTGTGTTCTGATACTATCTCTTCCCTCACTTACAACGCTCTGCAGCTCATGAAAAATTTAACTAGTTGTGTGGAATATATTATGGCTCAAGCTTATGCCTCAGCATCAGATCTTGTAAATATTTGCAGCATGGAAGGTCTTGGACTTGACCTTAAGAACGGCAAAGAGGAAATTGGGAATCTGCAAACTTCAAATGCGTGGTTTTCTGATCTGCCAAGAGAAGAAAAAGAACCAACTTGCATCAGTGATCTTCCACAAGGGCAGCTTCAATTCGAGGGGAAGATTTGCTTGAGCAAGCTAGATGCAACAACAAGCAGCGAGCTCAAGGGCAAATTAAAATCTCTAATGCAAGTGACTGACATCCGAGTCAAGCAGGCTAAAGCATGGACAATGGGAGCTGATTCTAGGCATAACATATACCTTTCTATTTTTACAGGAATCTTGTCTCTCGTCGGAGCTTGCGCAGCTGTTACAAGCACAAGGTTGATGGACATGGAAGATGATTTGCAAGAATATATAAAGAAGCATGAGTTACATAAGAGTTGGCTTGTGATGATGGGGATTGGAGTCATCTTCGACTTCAATGGCATGCTCTGGCACTTCTTCTCAGTGTCTCTGCATGTAGCTTTCTCTTTTGCTCTCGCTTTTTCTTCTAATAGATATTTTGGATTGCTAATCTCAATACTTTTTTACAGTTGCAACATTGTTCGATATCTATGAAGGCACTATAGGTGGAGCAAAAGATGGGGACCTTGTTCAAGCACAGACCGTAACAATGACCATGAATGAAGGGAGTACAATCCTAGTTACCACCACCGCCACCTATAGCATTGCGCCAATATGGACATCTTTTGTGATTTTCTGTGTCTGTACATTCTTGATGATGGTAGGAATTCTCACATATGTTGCATAACAAGAACAAAGCTATTACTGATCGAGTTCAAGATGAGAATGAAGTGGCATATTTATCTTCACTTGCGTCTAAAGGAGGATCTTATGCCACTCCATAAGTAACTAGCATAGCAATATATTTCCAATAGCTATATTGAATATGTTTTCTATAGAAACTAAACGTACGTGATAATACATCAATGAAATTGGGGTTGACGGAGCGTCTTTTAGAAGAAAGATCCTCTATTTGTGATATGCTTTTTCATATCGAGCTAATTTACATAAACTTGTGCAATTTTATTAGTCCTAGATAATATGAATTCTAGAAATTTATATGAGTCTCAATTGGCGCATTCTTATAAAAGAAATGTACTTCTTATCTAGGTTAATTCTAAATATCACAACCCCCATTTTAGCTAGATTCACCTGCATACCTGTGGTGTCACAAAACCCAGGCAAAATATCCAAGTGCAACTGCATTTCATGCTTACTGTATGGAAGCGGTACAATATCATTTGCATATAACAAGATATTAATAACATATTCAGCAAGATGCTGCCTTCTCCATCTAAATTAGATATCCATTATTCCAAATCTATCTATACAAATACCAAATAACATAGAACAGAGGGGATCATTGTTGCTTTCCACCTTATCTTCCCCAACAATATGGAAATGAAAGTTGTACAAGCACTTTTTCTAACTTGACTACATCTTTATATTTATTTGGTACTTTTATGCCATCCAAACTTAGGTATAAATCTTTCCTACTCACCATGTCAAACCCCTTTCTATGCATACAGGTACGGATAAAGAAGGATCACAATGCACTTAAGCTGTACCTAGATGCTACTTTCCTTCGCAAGCTCTGGGATGCAGAGGTTCTGATGCACGTTACGCTGGCACACTATCAGCAGCAAGTCAATCCTAGGCTCACGAGAGGCCCACACCAGTACTTGTACACCCATCTGCCCATGAAGAAGCGCAGACTTATAGCTTCCATTCGCACGGGTGCCGCATCGTCTCCACATTGAGACAGGACGTTGGGCTCAGGAAGCACGGGAAGAAAGGCTTTGCTAGTGTTGCCACCAGGGCGCCATTGAAGATGAATGTCATGCCCTCCAGATCTGCCCAGCGTTTGCCCATATCCGAGCGCGGTATGTTCAGTTACTAGTGCCTGGCCAGCCGTTACATGAGTTATTGAATACGGCGTCAGTGGGCTTGTTGGGGTCATACCTCCAAGAGGTTATGGATGCACGGACTCAGTTGTGTCCTCCGGGGCAGTATTGAACTGTCCTATACAATTGTACAGTGTACTAGCATACTTATTGCTGCTAAGGTTTTTCCCTCGAAAACCCTTCGGGGCGGGGGTTTTTTAATCCTGACAGTAATACGCTTGCTGCTCTCTTTTTGTTTGGGTCTCATAGGCCAATTGGTCTCCTGGACGATAAAAAATCTATTCTATTCTATTCTATCTAGGTATTTCAAACATAAATACTGCTTATTTTTTCATTTAGCACCCGCCTTCATGCTTACATAACAAGCAATCCCACCATATCCCCTCCTATGGCAGGCTTTCACATTCCATACGCCTCGTGCTCTCACATTTTCCAAAAAGAAATCACATTGCATGGCTTTTGATTCTTTTTTCCAATTCTATATGCATCCTTTTTCAAAGAGGATAGGATTATCTTCCTTCCAGAGTTGTGCTCCATTGTGAAGAATCCTGCAAAATCATGTGTAATTACCCGTTCAGAAGTCCAAATGCGCCTAAACGTTATGAAACATACAATTTTAGAGAATAAATCTTACTCTTGAAACTCTGATAAATTATGGTACGTATCTATGTTGGAAAAGGATGAAAAGTTGTCAAAGGAACTTCGTCATAAGGCAACTACGAAGTTAATGAGCCATAACGAGCCAAGCTTTCTTTCTTCCTTCTCATGAAGAATACATATTACGTCCTTTCTCATGGGTGATAACAAATCCTGGAAGCCAATCTGGCTAACTGATGCATGAGCGGCTACTAATAGATACAAAAGAACCATGTTCTACAGGGCAGGGCCGATTGATGTCTCGTGTGAAAAAAAAAAAAAAAAAACACACACACACACACACACACACACACACACACACACAAAAAATAAACAACCAGCCTGAACTAGCAAATGCTAGACCAGCCATCTGCCTTGGTCAATCCCTTAACAGTATTATCAATCTAGACGAAGATAAATCCAAGTCTCTGGTACTTATGATCCAATAGTCAAATCCCTTTTGTCATAGAACAGATATAGCCAATGCAAAACCATGTTCCATTAAGAACCATGTCTAAATAAGAGGACTTGAAGACAAAGTTTATCTCTACAACAAGAAATATAAGCTTGCATACAAGCTTGCATACATATTTTTCTTATAAAAAAATTTATAAGCCAAGATAATCTTGTTCGTCAGCATTTATAGCCAAATGAACATAGCCCTTATGCCAATCTTTTGCTTTCTGTACTTCTAGCAGATAGCATGCAAATTGAAAGTATATCTTACAGAACATAGAAAATACAACCTGTATAGCATAAAAGCATATAAGGGAGACATAGAACATGCGTAGAAGAAGAAATCCAGCACTAGTAGATGGTAACAATCGCCATTTGATTAACCTTTTTATTCTACTTGCAAATTCTAGCAAATCCAACAAACAAGAACAAAAGAGCGACAAGGGCAGGAGAGGTCCGGTACCTGTAGCCAATCATCAAAACATTAGCATGTAAAATGATAATGATTGAAGGGCCAAAAGGTACAATGGAGCCTCTCGGTTTATATCCGATCAGCCTTTGTAACCTTTTGCCCTGTTTGTTAGAAAAACTGAAACATGGAAGGAAATACAAATGCCAGTTCTAATGAACTAGTCATGCATTCAAACCTTTTGTTAAAGTGCAAGCATCAACTCATCTCTTTCAGATTATTGAGATTCAAGATCAGTTTATCATTCCCAGTTGAGAACAGATCAGATGCAAGCATCAACTTATCTCTTCCATTCAAAAAGAGACCAGATTGTTGATATGGAATGAAGATACAAATAATCAATCCACGAACTCTAAATATGAGTTGAATCTATTGTACATAAGTATTGGAAATCAAACAATCGAGAATAAATTAGGAAGAAAGAATAAAGCAAACCTCAACTTGCTTACTTATCACCTATTTTTGAGAAGCAAATGTATATGTGTGGAAAAAACGTTTTGTTCAACCAAAATATTGATCTTCTTGCTATCTAAGAAATGAATACATATTCAGCGTCAATATTACCTGAATGTGTTCGAGATGTGATCCATGGTCCTTATCTAGTTGAATATCAGGAACTTGATGCATCCATGGCTTTGGAGTGTAAATTTGATATTGGTACCCAAAAAGCACCGTCCGGACACTTGCTTTAAGTGCTGAAAGTGCTTTTTATTCGATCTTCGTTAGTATAACAGATTTTGAGGTAGTTATTCCTGAAATAGCAATCATCCTCCGAGGAAGCTGGGATCGATGACATGGATTGATTCCTTGGGCGCGAATTTGGAATTCAGATCATACCAAATGCTGGGAAATTTCTTCCGAGATTTCTTGTTTGGCGGGAAATTGGTTCAGTTCTTGCAAGAATTCTTCATTTCGGTGAAGAACAAGCTTACACTAATACTGTCAATTGCAATTTCGACAAATTGCAATTGCAATTCCTTTTTCATATCAATTCGATGGCAAGTTCTCCTGAAACAGTTGAAGCTGCTAAACGGAGAATTTACTTGGAGCTAGATGCCATGAGAAAAAGAGAAGCCGTGAAGAGAATTCGAGAATTGGAGAAGGAGAATATTGCGCTGCAAAGAAAAAATAAAAAAGAGCGTTCTTTGAGTCATAGAAGACAACAGGAACTTTCGAAAGAGTTGGAGAATTGCTTTTTCCATATTGTAAGGAATTGTGCTGATGATAATTCTAAAGGATTAGTAGCTCAGAGTTTTATAAAAAGAATCAAACACTTACCACATGTAACTCTAGCAGATCCAAAGGAGTTAAATGTGATGAAAGACGTGATTTCCAATGTTAGGGAAACTATGCAGGCTCAAAAATTTCAAAGAAATACTAATGTACTCATAGCTAGGAAGTCCACACTCCAAATGGCAGTTTCAACAGTTAAAGGGATTAATCAGAGTGCATTTTCAAGGCTTCTTTCCATTCCCAGGAAAACTGTAACCCAAGCATTTAGAAGAAGAATATGTGCCGAGTTTGATGCTGGTCCATGGTCAATGCATGCAAGGAAGAAGAGATTTGATGCTCTTTCCCCTGAAGAGATAGCTGCTGTAAGAAAGTTTTGGGATGAAAATACTCGGGTTTCACCCTATAAGAAACATGTTAGAAAACATGTTCTTTGAAAGTGGTGAAAGAATTGATCATCCAATACACTTGCTAGAAGTTACACGTGTATGTTTTGATTCTTTTTTTTTGTTACTAATATGCCTATTCAGGTTAGAACTAGTTTCCCAATTCTAGAAAAACGAGACCAACGCTCTGAAGCTTGCCACAATCAATGTTTAGTCTGTAATTCTGACATTATTATTGACAAAAAGATAGCATTTGAGTCAATCTTTTTTGTTTTTAACATGATTGTCTAGTTTCTGTAATTTTGACATTATTATCGATCTGAATTCTCTTTTCTTTTGTTCGATTCTGACTTTACCTTGCTTTTCAAAAAGGAACATGCTGATTTGAAGATATCCCAAACAGACTTTTGAGAGGTTGAAACCAAGCTATATCGGAAGCTTCAAGAAAGAGAAACCCATTCTTTCGCCAATACCATCCGCATCTTGAATTTGCCATGCAAGCAATAAATAAAATGAGGACTGATCCATATGGTGTACACAAAGATTGCAAGTGTAAGTGCAGAATTTGTGGTTCAGGTCCAACATGTTTAGCTAAAGAACACACTATCAAATCCATTAGTGAATATTGGAGACAGATTGTGTGTTCAAAGGATGAGAATGAAGAATGGTACAAGCATGCATGTCTAATGCAGACGTGTACTAAGTGTGGTTTGAAAAGGTAATGGCTCCTTTTCTATTTCCTGTTTTGATTGTCTTTAATCTAATTTATTTGTTTGCTGGCAGGCTTCCTACATGTCCTAGAGAGAAGGTTAAGAATAATAGGCAAGATGTTAATTGGAAAGTGTTTGAAAAGGTAAATGTAATTTACATTCTGCTCAATTTCATGTTAGTGAAGCAAAGAGGTCTGCTTAAAGCTGTTCACTTTTGCAGCAAGAAGTTCAGAACAAAAAAACCAGGTCTGGCAAGAAACCTGCAAAGGTTACCAGATTGGCATACAAATCAGGTTCTCCTTTTGAGTTCCATGAACATGCCACTAAAACTTTGAAGACCTTTGTTCCACATAACTACCGAGCACATTGGCAAGCCAAACAATTCAAGCAATGTTTGCCATCAATTCAAGAAGACACTATTGTGTCTGTAATAGATTTTGCAGAGAATTATGGATTCAAAATTCAGCAAGAAGCTCAATCATGCCATTGGCATACTGACCAAGTTTCTATTCTGGTGCACATCACTTATAGGAGAATGAGAAGATCAGAGGCAGAAGAAAGACAAAAGAAGGAAGAAGATAATAAAGAGTCCAAAAAGAAAAATGTTGCAAAAGAGAAAAGGCAAGACTCCTTGAAAGGAATTGTGAAGGAGACTCATTTCTACATCGGTGATGACAAAACTCATGATAATCGAAGTTTGTTCAAAGATTGTCTCCAAAATCATGCAGATTGGCTACAATCTATTGGAGTTAACTATAAAAAACATGTTTTTTGGAGTGATGGTTGTTCTGCACAGTTTAAGTCTTCAATACCATTTTACTTCCTTGGCAGGTTTCACAATCGACTTGAAAAGGATATTATCCGGAATTTTTTGCTAGCTCACATGGAAAAGGTGAGCATGATGGTGCTGGAGCTGTCATCAAGAGGATTCTAACAAAGGAACAGATGAAATATAATGGAAGGAAATTGCAATGTGCAAAGGAGGTGGTTGCATTTCTTAGGTGGCACTTCAGCAACAATCCTTCTGATAATGACTTATCAAGGTAAAATTTGCTTATGTTTTTCTGAAACCATGTGAAGTCTTTGAAGTCTTGTGACAAAGACTTCAAAGACATAAAGCACCAATAATCCGAATCACTTCAAACAATAAATGGTTTGAACCTGCAAATATTGTTTGTAGCTATGGTTGTAATTTGCATATTACACACATTACAAGCGTGTTTCAGCTTACTACTAAAGAATATTTGTTCATATTTTTCTGTGTTCTTGTATATATTTTTTGACTATGTCAAAGACTACAAGCACTTACAACACTTGGCACTTGTGCGTATTTTTGGGACATTGAATCCTCAAAATAGACAGATCGCATTGTGTTTGATTGTCATACTTTGAAGGGAACCACACAACTCCACTGCATAAGACCATGTGACAGGGAGAACACTTTAAAGGTAGCTTATAGACCTCTTTCTTGCTTTTGTGAGAGTTGTGTTCAATTCCAATGGGACTTATGCAGCACCAAACCACGTATTGGTGGTTGGGAAACTTGTGAACTAAAACTGAAAGAGATTAACTCAGCTAATGATGCTAATAAAACAACAGATGAGGACTTGCAGATAGAAGATGAACATGAAGAGGAGGAAGAAGAAGAAGACTATGACATAACTAGTTCTATGGTTGAGGTTGGAGATAACTTTGCTGTCAATGCAGAAGAAGGTAATGAAGAGGGAGTTGACTTTTATGTCTTAAAGTGCAGAGAAGCAAAAAACACATTGCTGGAAGACTATGTAGATGGATGGGGAAATGTATTTGGGGTTGAATCTGTTATTGTTTCAGGACATTATTATAAACAGTTGGATGGTCTCCAATTTGAGCTACAGGATGACCAACCTGTGGCTAGTGTGTACAGGCATCTAGTAAGATTAGCTAACTTTGAAATGATTGCAGATGAAGAGAATTGTGGATTGTATACTATGTCTGAAGACACCTGCCAACAAATAATGTGTAACCTCCCAAACTCGGGTTGAAGTTACAAATCAAAAAACTGTATGCAAAAGATAATGATTTAAAAACATTCATACTGATTTAAGCATTGTAAACTGAATATTTATATTTATATCAAAATTTGTACATCAAAATTGTGGCTTGTAAAGCCTCATATATTGTGGCCTGTACATTTGCAATGAAAAATTACAAGCACTGACCTACATGTCAAGAAACTTTTGTACCTTTTCACTGTTTTCTGAAAGTGGATAAGTCTCCCTTAGCCATTGTAGTTGACCATTACAATAAATCTTCACCAGTGCTGATGTCTCCTCTCCCAATTGTTGCTCTGCAATTGTATCCAAAATGTCAAGTGCTTCCTCTGTGTAATCTTCTGGTCTGCAGTTTGCTTTCAGAATTTGTGTGAAGTCTTCAACCTGAGAAACATCTTTAAGCACCTGCATGTATTTGTCCAACATAGTATCATCTGGATCAAGTGTGAAGGATGGTATCAAGAGAGAAGTTTCCACACAGCTGCTACCAGCTTGTACACACTTGAAAATATTCCTAAAGCTAGAAGCATAAGGTATTCATTAGAGCATGTAAATTCGAACTATGCATATAATAGACAAGGGCACAACTCAAAATGATATCTAGAAATTTCCTATCACATAGAATAGGCATATTCGATATTAGAGAGAGAGAGAGAGAGAGAGAGAGAGAGAGAGAGAGAGAGAGAGAGAGAGAGAGAGAGAGAGAGAGAGAGAGAGAGAGAGAGAGAGAGAGAGAGAGAGAGAGAGAGAGAGAGAGAGAGAGAGAGAGAGAGAGAGAGAGAGAGAGAGAGAGAGGGAAATGAAATGAAATGAAATTGTATTATTACGTCTGTGAGACCGCCAGGTCTATAAGACGTTCGAACCAGTACATTATCATGTGTAAAAAAGATCATCTAATGCATCATCTGATAATAATGCAGAGAGAGAGAGAGAGAGAGAGAGAGAGAGAGAGAGAGAGAGAGAGAGAGAGAGAGAGAGAGAGAGAGAGAGAGAGAGAGAGAGAGAGAGAGAGAGAGAGAGAGAGAGAGAGAGAGAGAGAGAGAGTATTGCGGTCTGTAATGAGTTGTGGTATATCTAATGGTTTAGATGTTCTTTCTGAAGCGGTAAATATTTCTTGATTTTTCATTTTCTTCCCTTTACAAAAAAACATCATCTCCCATAACACACGCAAACACAAATTTTCAGATTTTCTCTGGATTCATAGCTCACTTATTAGCAGGCTTGCCTAGCGCCCATTACAACAAAATTCTAGCCTATCCATGTTGCATGCCATGTCAGTTAAAATTAATTGTGAGGATTAGATTCGTTATTTTTGCATCTAACCTGTGACAAAAATAAAATATGCCTTTAAAATCCCTCTGGATGCTTCAGTTAAACATGTCTTCTCCGGCTTTTCAAGCATTTCTTCGCTTTTATGTGTGCCAATAATAGAATTCCAGTCCTGGAGTTTTGGTTTATGGTTTATTTTCCTTGCTTTGGAAATTATTCTTATCTTGATGGGAGGCAGATGAAATATACCAGACCTTGGGATCAATAGTCGGGCTCTACTTGAAGATTTTTAGATGACCATGTCTTATTAAGGAATTCGCCTTGACTAGCTTTTCCAGGCTAAGCAAATATGGACTTTGGAGTAGTAGATTTTGTGGACGTATTTTCCTTTTCATAATCTATTGAACATGACTTAGATTGGGTGATGCTAGACAGAGAGGCCACATTTTGTATGCACATCAATAGTTTGGAAGAGTGTATGAGCAATATGGAAATTATGGTAAACATGGCAAGCACGGCTATGGTGGCCAACAAGTGTCAGGGTTTCCATAGGCATGGATATGGGCTAAGCTTCCCATTTTTTTCCGAAACCCGTAATGAATATGACCGAGCATCTAAAATAGTGTTCCTCTTGCCAACAGAGGAAGATGTAATTCAAAACTACATCTTGTCAATCAGGATAATGGATCCCAGAAGTTACCCGGATCTTGTTTATGTGGGCTTTTGGCATATCCTAGGTATATCCTAGAATATCTCTAGAATATGCTGGTGACTGCTAAAAACCAGATGTTGAAGGTAAACTGGATAACCGGCACTGCCATAGCTAGATAGCTAGATGCAGTACCTGCCTTCTGAATTTCGGATGTTCCCTGTTAACTGGGAGGGCAGACAGAAGCTCGGAAGCAGACGAACTTCCCTCAGGTTTATTAATATGTACTTGAGAGCACCATCTTCCACGGAGAGCAAACCTGCAGATTGGATAAGAATGCGCCAATTAGGAGTTAAATATGATTTGACAGAAGGTGACCAGAGAATTGTTGACAAGCATTTCATCATAAACCCTAAAGTCGAATTTGAGGTTTGTGTTGCTTTCAAATTGAACATAAGGGAGCTTGTTACGTCGAAATAAAAAGAGGTCTTACTGGCGTTTATCATTTGGCAATCTAATGGCTTTATATAAAAGTTCCAATTTCCATTGAGACTGCCTAGGTGCATAGCTTTTCTTATTTCAAAATGTAGGTGGTCATTGCAGGAGATAGATATATTATTTTTGTTGAATGTGATGGAATGCAGGCATTACAATGATACCCTGTATTATATGAGCATCAACTCCGATTACTATTTAACTGCTTTCTTAAAGTTGAACAATTATGGGAAGCTTGTTTGCATGGCGAGTTTTAAACAGTTCTGTGAATCTAGCCAAAAGTGGCCCTTGGAAATAACAACTGACTAGTCTTTGGTATTAAATCACTAGCCTCTTAACAGCTTGCTCACTCTATCGGTGTGGATCAGCAGATTAAAAAGGTTCTTTTACGTTTGCATTTGCTGATTCTCTTGCATGTTGGTTTACCAAATATAATGTTTGACCATGATAACTTTTGAGAACGATCTGATGTGGTTTGATGTTGGATTTTGCACGTTATACCTTTTTACATAGGTTGGCAAAACAACCCTAGGAGGCTTACTTGCTTTAGGTTATCAAATTGCTGTCAGTTTCAAACGAGAATCTATAATTTGGGATAATGGAAAAGTATTCATATCACTTGAAACCATTGATGACCTAGGAGAATCATTTATCCAACTAAAGGGTACCGACCGCAAGGTAGGCCATTGAAATGTTCTTATTTTTAATAATATGTTAATGCTTATTTACTCTAGGTGGTGTCTACTGAGGCATTGAGATTAGGTCTTCGGGGGCCTTGGATAACCAAGTCCTACATGGAAATGGTCTTGGATAAAAAAGGTGCTAGGTTTTGTTTCCTGTTTTCTTTGTGTTCTAGTTACCTCAAATAAGTTCACACCAGGATTAAGCTTTGGCTGATTGATATGTTATTTTACTCCTTGGTATCATCCAGGGCCACTGCGTCTAGATTCACCTCCTTTGCCATCATCCACGTTCTTGAGATCATTGAGCTCTTCTGCTTTTAATCTTTTCCAGAGTGCTGACAAAAATGTAATATCTCTTCGTCCTGTCCGTGTCACTTCGGACAGAGGGGCTGTAACATCAGAGGTTTGGGCACCCAAGATGTTGGAGACAACTCCTCAAAGCAAACTCTTAAGCTTCTTCCTCTTGGTGATGTATTCAATTTTGACAGGGGCTTGCTTTTAGCTGTTCAAGCTATTCAGGTAAAACCGTATTTGTAATTAGTTGTGCATTTTGATCTATATTGATATCCTTTGACAATTTGACATTGCGCAGACACTTCTAAATGCAAAGGGACCGCCGATTGTTGTTGGAATTGGTATGATTATGACACTAAGGTTTAAACATTGGCATTATAAAGTTGCTTTGTTCCTTTGTATTTGCAGGTGGACCTAGTGGTGCTGGCAAGACAAGCTTGGCTCACAAGATGACAAAAATAATTGGTTGTGAAGTAATATCCATGGAAAGTTACTATAGAGTTGAAGACTTGAAGGAATTCAAGTATGATGATTGATGATTTCAATGCCTTAGATCTTCCACTTCTGTTAAAGGTACTATTCACTAAGTGATTTTTAGGAGGTCATTAGATTGTCTACATTGCAGATGTAAATAACAAGTTTGCGTATGATATGATGCTGTGTATAGACCTCTGATTCTGATGCATGTGAATTATGCACTCTAAAATTTCTTGGAGCTTTGTTTGACTTTGTACCTTTTGTAGGGCTAGCTATGAAGTTTCCTTTATTTTTTATACTTGCTTGTTCTTCAGAATATTGCAGATATAAAGGCAATGAGATCAACTACAATACCCCTATTTGATTTTCGAAAAACAATAAGAAGTGGGTCTAAAGAACTACAAATATCTGAGGAATGTGGTGTGGTGAGCATCTATATCTTGGTGTGTCTGTATCATTGACACATTTATTATACTAAAATTTTTCACATATTGACAGGTGATAGTGGAAGGAGTTTATGCTTTGCATCCTGAGATTCGTCCATTCCTTGATGTTTGGATTGCAGTTGTAAGCTTCTCAAGTAGGAAATTTAAGCTTTACGCCAACGTTTGTTGTGCCATTTTGTAACGTATTTGGTCCTTTCGGATGTTGAACAGATTGGGGGTGTTCATTCACATCTTGTTGCAAGGGTAACACGTGACCTTGAACAATGTGATAGGCCACTCTCTCGCCATGTTTGAGCAATGCATTGAACCACACCTTGTTCATGCCCATGTAAGTGTTTCTTGTTGTGCTGAAATTTCTTCCCTGCCTATATAATTGTATATTGATGGGTTATTGTATTGACATGTTTCAGTTGAAGGTCTTGAATAATTTTGATCCTGTTCATTCACCTGAAAGTTCCATGTTTGTCTTTGAAGAGCAAAAGAAAGAAGTAGGATCATACACAAACAACCCTTTGCTTGTTTTTTCATTTTTCGTTTTCCTTCTTCCTAGATAGTACCTTGTTTTCCTGCTTTTGACAAGCAGAACAATACGTAACTGCAGGTTTTCTCCTTGTTATCTCAGGTAACATTTGAGGAAATTAAACTGGTGTTGGATTCTGACAAAATGTCGAGGACAGTTCAAAACTTCATTGATATCTACTTTCATCTTCCGGTTCTTTCCTCAAATAATGGCATGTCAGAAAGCAATTGTATTCGAGTCCGGAGCTGCGAAGGCCATTTTGCATTGCTTAGGTTTAGATATAGAGTGTACAATATTCAAGGTTATGGTTCAGGAACTTGTGCAAGATTTGATTAAAACATGATCTGCTGAGATAATTTTCTCAAGCGAAACATCTTATAATTGACTCTATTTCTTTTGTTGATCCTGCAAGGGCCATCTGTTTGGCAAGATAACTGGCAGGATCAAGCAAAGAGTGAGTTGGACTTACAGAGTCCTATTTTAGATGGTTCCAAGCTATAAACATTGAAGATTAAAGCATCTGGTGTAGAAACTGGGGCAGTAAACCTGATCCTTAAATGAAGTAGCATAATTATTATCTTCCATGGTTTCAGGTTACAGTCTTTGGGATTAATGCAAACCTGTGTACAAGCTGGGACAGCCTTTAATAAAAGATTACCCTGAATTTTACTATAGGAAGCTGGAAATGTAGGTGCAGAATGTTGGCAAGATGTTTCTATGATTGAGAATACAAAAATGCTGCAGTATGAAATGAAACTAAATGTATCCATTAGCTTGTGGTAGGCCTTCTAATCCAAGATATTCTTCAAAATCTTGCCCACTACAAAAACTAGTCCTACGCATGTCTTTAATACCACTACAATTTGATCATTATCATTGCATTTGTTTTCTGGGGGGCCATCTATCTAGTAAACAACCATCTTTGTAGGCTTTCGCGCTACATTTTAGGTGCATTGCATTTACATTTTTTCTATGGGGATGCATCGCAATAAAAAATGCAACTTATTTTCATCATGACTTCTTTCATATCCTTAAGGTTAATGGCCAGGCACTGAGCCACATAATGTTTTGGGTATTAATCTTGTCAGTTTAGGATTAATTTCTTCATTTCCGTATATTTTCTGTTCCTAAACCTTGCCAACCTCTGCTTTGGTTAGATATCTTCACACTATGTTCTATTTTCTTAACCAGCTTCCCAAGTCTTTGCAGTGACATTTCATGGATAACTTGACTTTTTACTCATATGCACGGTCTTTTTTTTGTCTCAATAGATTAGTCTGATGTATGTCATCAAACCATATTACAAGCAATAATCTTGCATATGAAATCATGCTTGATGCCACCAAACCATATCACAGGCAATAATCTTGCATATGCACTCGTGCTTGCATTATTATTCATGCTACTCATGGGTGGGCTTTTGTTTATCTAGTCAGGAGCATATGCAACAACATAGTGTACAATTAACTAGTTGACCTAGTGTCTATTCCATCTATCCAACAGCGGCAACAACCTCCTTAATCACATTGTAGGCCCATTGCCCATCAAGATGTTTCACATACCTGCTCATCAGATCAACCTGACTATGCAGAAAGATGTACCTAATATTCATCAGATTCTCTGACAACATCATGTAAGCCATCTATGAGTGACCATGATAGGCCAGGAAATTGCCAACTGATGTTAGGCATCAACTACAAACAAATATCTATGTATGACTTGCCAACTGATGTTAGGCATCAACTACAAACAAATATCTATGTATGATTGGCAATGTTCTTTTCTTGGAATTGACTAGATGTGATTTTTCAGCTGAGATATGCTAGAAACTGTGTAAAGAACTGCCATGCCAAATGGTTTTCTTCTTGCCCTGTCGACTGGGATGAACTGTCAGCCATTTTTGATAGGAGACAACATTTCTCAATTCCTATAATTAAATTCATTCACTTTGCACTATTGTCAAAGTAATACATTCAAATTTGAATGGCTATTTATAATGGCTAACATTTCAACAAATGAATTAGATATTAATTTTGCTAGATTTATTTTTGTCATCTCTTAGAAGTTTACACATGAAAATAACTCCAATGCTCCATGGTCAATGTTTTAAAATAGCAATTTTGATTGATTGTAAACACATAACTTTCAAGTATGATTTAAGCCACCTCAACCTCCGGCCATAGAGGGCAACCCTCCGTGCGCAGCACCTTGTTTTCTTAGTTTTTATATGATTTGAATTTGATGACCGTATTCCGTGAGGCATACTAATTGGTACATCTAGAGTGCACATATCTTAAAATTTCTTTTAGTGGTAGTTTTCAATGGTTGCACCTATGATTTCAATTCTAAATATTTCAAACCAAACATCAAACATGCGAGCATCCAACAAAGGTAAATTAGGTTTATTTTAGGGCTGTTTGAGGGTTATGCTTAGACATATGCCAATCTGGCTTCACATCGAAGCCATGAAATGAAAGCCAGTCTGCACTGAAGGTAATCGTCTAAGATTCATTCTGGACTAGTAATGGTGCCCAATGTTGCTGGGCATAAGTTGGGAACCTGTGTGGACGAAAACCTGTTCATCTCAGACTCCTTTCATAAGTCTAATATAATAGAAACTAAGTCTAGCATTGCTATGCTATAATAGGTTTTTGTATATTCGACACCCTTCCCGTGTTTCCTTTTTTCATCATTCTCTTACGCACTTTCTTTTTTCCTTTTCACTTTTTTTCTATTTTCCCCATATGCCTTCTTTTTCTCTTCTCCCTTTTTTCTTTTTTTTAATCCCCCTTCTCCTTCCCCTTTCATTCCCTTCCCTTTTTCTTTTTCCCTTTTCCACTTTTTCCCTTCCCTTTTCAGTCTTTTCCCTTTCTTCCTAAGTTTCCCGTGCCCTTTTTCCCTTTCTCTTTCCTCTTCCTTTTCCTTTTCTCTTTTCCTTTCCCTTTCCCCGCCCTTTTCTTCCTTTCCCCACCCTCTTCCTCTTTATCCCATGCCCTCCATTTTTCCCTTTTTTTCTTGTATCCTTTTTCCTTTTCCTCCCCCTCTTTCCATCTCTCTTTTCCTTTTCCTTCCTTTTTCATCCTTTCTTCGCCCTTTTCCCTTTTTCCCGTGCCTTTATCCCCTTTCCCTTCCCACTTCCTTTTCCTTTTCTCTTTTCCTATCCCTTTTCCCATGCCTTTTCCCATTCCTTTTTTCACACCTTTTTTATGTGCTCCTTTTCCTCGTTTCCTCATCCTCTTTCCCTTTCCATTTTTCCCTTTCCTTATTCCCCTTTTTTCTTTTTTTCTTTTTCCATGCTCTTTTTTCCCTTGTTTTCTTCCCCTCTCCTCACCCTTTGCCTCTTCTATTTTTCCCGTGCCCTTTTTTTCTTCCCCTTTCTTATTTTCCTCTCCCTTTTCCTCGTACCCCCTCCCTTTTCCTTTTCCCTTTGCCTTTCTTTTCCATCCTTTCTCCTTTTCCATGTGACCTTTTTTCCCTTCCCTTTCCTCCTTCATTTTCCATTTCTCGTTCCATTTTTATTTTCCCACTAGAAAAAGTGCCCATTTTTATTTGTCGGGCGTAAGATAAAAAATTAATAAAATATAAATATATTTTACAAGAGGTGCATAACCCCATCCATGTTCAAGCTAATTTTGAAAAGTGTTTCATGTACAAATGTGTGCAGTTAGTGCGAGGAGTCTTGGGGTAGTTAATCTTTGTCTATATAAAAAAGTAATTGGTCAAGTTCAAGGGATCTTTATAGAATAACCATACAAAGTATACAAAAGTGATGCATAAAGCTTTATCCCGTTAGGTTCAATTGTTGTGGGATAGGTTGATAACGTTGTTTTTTGTAGAACTGTTATTATACCTTCGCAAAGGCGAGAGCGGGTCACCAGCACACCACAAAGTGGAATCGTTGTGCATACCCGCATCCACCTTCAAGCTAATTTTGAAAAGCATTTCATGTACAAATATGTGCATGGTGCAAGGATTTACATGTATATACTTGGGATAGTTAAATTTCCTTTTGTATATAAAAAATAATTGGTCAATTTCAAGGGATTTAAAATAACCATACAATGCCAAAGTATAGCAAAAATATGCACGAAGCGTTGCTATTTAGCCCTTTATGTTCAATTATTGTGAATTAGGTTGACAATGTTGCTTCCCCTTTATGTTCAATTATTGAGAATTAGGTTGACAATGTTGCTTCTTGTAGAACTTTTGACTATACCTTGGCAATAGCTCTATTCCACATCATAATAAAAGTGTTATTCTCTAAATATGTTCATTTATATATGATCAATGTCTCCTTTCCTTCCCCTTTTTTTTTTTTTTTGGTGCAGTTGAATGATATTAGTGAATGGGGCCCTGCTCTACTTCCATCACTATCTAACCTGCAACTATAGGCATCAACTAATCCATGGGCCTTGAAATAGCTTTCACTTAAACCATTTCAACCCATGGCCTCACTTAAAGAGAAAAATGGCTGCATATCTACTATGTCGTCTTCTTAAGGAAACTCTATATAACATCTTGGGAGACTCTTGTGAATACGGCCTTTTTCTAAGAGTGATGTTCAAAGAAGCAAGGTAAAGAATATAGGGGTCAATTGAAGGCCATGCAACAAATGGTTAATCCACCTTTGCAAGCTTTGCTATGATAATTCAATAAGATGTTTAGAGTGTATAATTTGATATATTTTTTGCAATAATGCATAACAAGATACCTTAGCCCTTTAGAAAAATCAAGTCTCATTGACAGAGTTGTACTAATTGAGCAACTCGAGACAAAATGTAGAGCTCACTGAAACATAGATCAGACGCGGGAATCAAGCTATGCAACTAACTAAACTTCCTTCCTGGGAAGGTGAAGTAAAATAGCCATAGGAGATTATGATTTTGAAGCAACCTTGAATAGCAGCGGTGAAAGCAAGTCCCACTGGGTAGAGTTGTACTATAAAGCAACTTGAGACAAAATGTATATAGAGCTCACGATAACACAGATCAGAAGCAGGGATCAAACTATGCAAATGTTTTAACTTCTTTTCTCGGAAGGTGGAGCGAAATAGCATTAGAAGAGTACAATTTTGAAGCAACTCCAAATAGCAACCCGTGATAAGCATCATTCTTTCCAACATTGTCTTGCAGATGCACATATTACATCCAATTATCCTGTAAAAATGCCAGTTTTGAGATCTCAATGACAAGTTTCTATGGGAACTGCATGTACATAATAACTTGGGTGCCGAAACAAATATATTGGAAGCCAAAGCACTAAAAAGCAGTGTACAACTTTAGAAGCATTACGGTAGACCTAGAATGGATGCAGTCGACCCATTCTATCATTGCTCCTAGCCATTTCTTGGCAAATCTGCAGAAATATGAAACCTTAGACAAACTACTATTAGCTTTTATATCTTACCAGCATGATATTTTTACCAATAATTTTAGCAAACCGGCAGCATCTAATTATGTGTCCCGGACGTGATATTGTATAAATACCATCAGTATTAGTACTAAGGAATGCACATTATAAAATTGTTTAATAAAGCATATAATTCTGTATTACCATATAGATACTTTGCAATAAAGTTATACTTGGCAAAACTGATGTGTACCCCGGGGATACCACTTAGTGTATAAGGGATACGCCATGTGCGAGGAAGGGGTCATAAAAAACCCCTTCGTATACGCTTTTTTTAAGGTCTAAAAAACCCCTTTCCGTATGAAATACATCACTAGAGATTGGATTTTTTAAGGTCTAAAGAACCCCTTCCCGTACGTATTCGTACGCTTTAGGTTAAAAAAAACCCCTTATCGTCCACTCACATGGTATATACGGCCTACACTATGTGAATCCCCCGGGATGTGTACTCACGATGACGCCGAGTGTGCCACCTGACACGCCACTTAACACTGTGTACGTCTGCCAGTCTCCCACGATCGGGGACCGGTGCATCAGTGAAGGCCTCACGCCTACACCGTTTTCGCCATACACGAGGCCCCCTACGTCCTCATGGTTGCCAGCTATCGTGCCCTAGGGTAACGGATACCGTCCCCAAATTGGCCCACCTTCGCCGATCCAGCCTACCTCCGTAAACCCTTCCTAATTCTTCAATCGATTCATCCCTAAACTGCTAGGACCGTCTCTGCTCTGGCTGCAGTGGAAGAATTTGGCCTTTAAGGCGAAGCTTTTTGGAAATCTGGTTTGCCCAGGCCGCACCAGACCCATCATTCCCTTCGTCCTTTAAATTTGGAGTTTATTGTCGAGATAGATAGCCGAAGTATTCTTAATCAGCTCTCTCGAAGCGCCACAAGTAAGCGCCGGCTTCTGTTGTCTCCTTCAGCTTAATTTGGATGTTTATGGGCTAGACTAAACGTGTTTTCTTGCATTAACGTATCAGGCACAGCGGTGAATATGGATCAAGCACGCAGGACAAGCTTCCCTGGAAGTGGCCCGACCTGGGACACTGCCAGGTCCGGAAGGAGGGGGGCACCATCGCCTGGGAAACGACCTCGCGGACCACGGAGCAATTATCCCAGCCCCAGCAGCTCCACAACATCAACAACTCCGAATTTTTTCTCAATTCGTAACTGCCTTGTTACACCGGCAGAGGTGACCCGTGTTGTAGAATCCTCCCTCCATGTTGAGATGTCTCTAGAGATAGTCTCTCAGGTTGAAAGGGCTCGCTGTGATACTGAATTAATCCACTGCCAGATTGTGGCTACTGAAGAAGATAACGTCCTCTTTCAAAGCCCTGTTGGTCTTTGAATGCTTCCACCCATTTCTGCAATGGCATCACTGGACGATCATTCTTCTCCTCCTCTTTTTTTGGTTGATGTGATTGTGCCCCTTCCCTCTCATGACAATGTTGATCTGGAATGTGGCCTGCGGGCCAAGAGTTTTTTTGATGGTCCTAAGTGCCATCTTTTGTATCAGCCCTCAGGCTTTTTTGGAATGAAAATGAGTTACTAACCCTTTAGTTTTCGTCTTAACACTTGCAAGTAATGAAACTTCAGTTTTGTCTTAACACAGTTGTTTTATATAATATTGGTGTGTATGTGGTGAGCATGATCTGAATGAAACAGAACTTAAGAGGTTGGGCTGATGCTCCCATTAATTGAAGACCAATCTTTGCTGTATTATATGCCCAAAGATTTGATTTTAATGTTAAACAAATTTATCAAACGTAAATAAACAATGCAATGGATATAGGGTTCATTTCATAGTTAATATTGTGTTGCTGCTACATGTGGTGCTACCTTAGTTGTCTATGGTCTCGTCACTGTCTTCAGATACCTGCCACATGCAAATGTTAGTATTGTATCACAAATGCCAGTTCCCTTAAGCGCCTGCAGTAGACTAAACACACCTGGTTAATGAAAGTGTTGCCCTCCTCAAATCTTGGTGTTGTTCCCGACCCTTCAGACATATTTGCCCTCCAAGTCTTTGCAAACTCCACATCCATTCCTCTGGCCCGGGAAATTATGTCCCTGTCCACACCTGTTTCGACCATTTCTCGAATGATCCTAGCCTTGTCTATGGCCTTATCCCCGTCATGCTGAGGGCCAGAATGTGCTACTGCATAATTGACCCAACCTTGTGTGTCCAACCTCATGGAATTCCCATGGCCAATCTCAGCATGTGGTTGTGACTCTCCCTCCCTGTTGACCAAGTCCCACGTCTTCATTGGTGACCTGATTGTACTAATGGAGTTTGGGGCAGGTCTGGCCAGAGGCAGGAAGCCTTCTATACTAACATCCTGCACACCAGCAATGTCTCCCGAGCATAAGTGGGTATCTTCCAAGCTGCACATAACATGCACTTCTTCTTCACTATCATGGGCAATTGTATGATCACTCATAACCGGTGTGGTCAATCCATTGACCTGCTGACATTCAGGGTCCATGGTGAATGATGTTCTCACTATTAGAGCCCTAATTGGACTCATCCCCTGCCTCATCCTCATTCTGTTTCTAACCTCTAACCTTTTGCTCTTCACCTCATCACTCATTGGCCTCTAGAAGCTAAAGATTGCAGCCACTCTTGAAATGCCCCTGGGGTACATGAGTGCTCTAAATCTAGCAGTAGAGGCTTCAAATTCTGCATCAGCCTTCTTCTTATTTTCCCTTTCTTCCCTATACTGTTGAGCTCTCTTGGCAGCCTCCTGCCTTTCCAATTTTCTTCTAGCAATTTCGAGTTTCCTGGCTGCAACTTGCTCATTCTTTAGTCTTGCAGCCTCAGCCCTTCTAGACCTCTCAGCAGCCAAGGCCTCACAGAAGCCATCACTAGAGATGTGCACCCTTCCATTGGGACTAAACCCCGCTTCCTTGCCCTCGTGGCCTGAGACTGTTGCATGCAGGCCTGTGACATCCTCACGTCTTCAGGGAGCTGCACACATGCCTGTGCTGCTCCCATGTCACCAGATGGTACCACATGTTGCAGTGAGGGTCTTAAGGTTGCATCAATGGCCTCATGGTCCCCATCTCGTGCGCCTTCTCGGTGAGATGGATGCACATCATGGCTTGCAATGTCCACATCGTCAATTACATGTTCATGCCCTCCAATAGGCTGTTGGCCACCATGCTCACTAGCAGGGCGTGGTGCCTCCCATAACTGTTGCAAGTCAGCCATGTTGAATTGTTCCAATTCCTCATCCTCCAAGTTGGCTGCCTCTTCTTGGCCTCCACTTTGCATAATCTGCTCTATGGCACCCTACCAAACCCACCACTTTCCTGGCCTGGCTTAACCTTATCTGAGTTGAATGGCCAAATCCCAGTTGCTCTAAACCCTGCCTTGATGTTGCTAGGTGTCAGCCCTGATTCAATGGCCTGTGAAATGAGCTCTGCAATGTCCTCCCTCTTCGGCTCTGTCCTCACTTTGCTAACCATGTAGGAGGACCTCAATCTTTTGAAAGCTACCTTGAATGGTGCAACGCATGCCATATCCAAAGGTTGTAACCTATGTGATGTGTGGGGTGGAAGTAGGGCAAAATGTATGCCCATTTCCTTAGCTACCAAAATTACTTCTAGCTCCACATGGCTGCCATGTCCATCCAATATTATCAGGCGTGGCCTTGATGGAGATACTCCACCAGGGACCCTAGCAACAAAATGTGACAACCAGGACTTGAACAATTCTGTAGTCATCCAGGTTGAGGGCTGGACAGCTTGAATTGCCCCTTCCTCACATCTGGTAATGTTATCTTGCCTCATCTGAGTACCCTTGAAGATGTACATATTAGGTATCTTAAACCCTTCAGCATTTACACATACCAGTATTGTAACCCACTCCCTATTGTTCATGACAACCTCATTTACCCTATTCTCCCCTTTTCTACCTATGATCTTCATGCCCTTCACCTTCCCAGCTTGGATGCCAGTCTCATCAGCATTCCAAATCTTAGAGGCCGGGAAATCGAACTCGTCATAGATTTGTCTCAGGCCAGCATAGAAGTTATCCAAATTCTGTTGTGTCATAGCACGCGCCCGAGCGATATCTCATGTCTCTGCACTTCTTAGTGCAACCTCTGGATGCCTTTGCTTGAACAGCTTCCACCATTTACTCCTGCGGAAATCTGAGTTGCCCCCTTCCATAGCCATCTGTGCTGCCCTCTCTTTGACAGCCGAGAGTGTACCCATTCCCTGCTCGGCCCTGGAGAGTGCCCAGTTGACTAACTCTTCCTCTTATAGAGTTGTTAGAATTTGTGGATTACCAGTCTGTTTCTGAGTTATACGGCCATACAGCCAGTCCCTTATTGTTGACTCTGGGATTCCAGACTTTCTAGATGCCTCTCTAACAGCCATACTCACTTACCTCATCCAAGATGTCGGCCATTTGATCTTCAGTCCACTGCCCTCGTTTGCTTGGCCTCCTTGGCATTGTGGGAGATGCAGCACTGATTTGTGGTGCCCGACATTTCCTCCTTGGCGCAGTAACTCTTTTCCTTGATGTAGGTACTCTGTTACGGGCTTCACCATCGTCTCCTCTCCGACCTCTTGTGGAAACCATGTCTGTTATCGTGCTCCTCACGGCCTGATATCGATAAGCTTGAAATTTGGAAGTTGAAGTTGCCTTTTATTCTGTTGGGAGCCATAGCGGGAGCTTGGTATTCAAATTGGGCTTCGGTAATCGAGTGCTGGAATGGGCGCGAATTCAAGCAAGGGGCATTGAATTCTACTTTCGAATCGATATGATCAGTATTCTTAAGGTAGCCACGAGTGTGTAGATCTATTCCACAATTGTAGATAACAATTACACGATGGCGGGAAGCAGGGCTTCACGCTTAGCGGAGCTCTGTTGCACAACTATGGACACAAGATGCACGACAACTGGCAACTGGGCTAACGCATCGCGTAGCTTTGTCGCAGTGGCAGGTACCAGTTGCACGACAGCGGGGCACAGGGCTAACGCATAACGGCCATAGGACGTCCACATAACGTCAACGGGTCACACGCGTGGTGAAGCCAAGCCTCCATCCCACGCTAGAAGGGCCAGTCGGCATGACACATGGCGATGTCGCGCCGGCACGACGGGGGAGTGACCCGTGCTCCGAGGGACAGTCACGATATGAGGCAACCATACCCTATAAAACATGTTTAATGTTCACAAGTTTATAAAGAAATGATGATCTAATGTAGGTGTGAAGTTCATAATTGACAAATTAAATAAAATGTAGTACTTTGAGATGTTCATGGTTTCAAATTAAATGAGAATAGCAATATGTAATTTGGCATTTCATAGTAGTACATTTTGTTCAAGGCTAGGAATTGTGAATTTTTAGTATTTAGAAGGGTATTTTTATGTATAAATCAATTTGCCGAGTTCTTTATAAAAATACTACTTATATGAGAAAGGATTTCGGGGCAATATTTAAGTACTAGCAATGAACACAACCCAGAACCCAAAGATAATCAGCGATGTATTGTGATGCATATGATCCACATTTTATTTTCTACTCAGAATGAGGAAGCCTGCATGATGTAAATGAATGTTGGGGCCATGTCGCCTTTTTTTTTTTTTTTTTTTCTTAATTTGGGGGATGTGTTCATGTCTACTTATAGCCTTTGTTCAACATTTATTAGATGAAGATATGCACATCTTTAGAAGACTCGCACGTGTGTGGTTATAAGTTTGGAAATTGAGTTCTTTGAGCATCTAAGGTACTTAGTGAGCATTTTTTACAAACCAAAACAAGACAAATGGCACCGGTTGCATCCTCTGCACCAGCCTAATGTTGGACCAGTGTTTTCGTACCAACCTAAGCAGTCAACATTGACGCCAAGAGGAACTAGGCAAAAACATAGGAAAGACCAATTGCACATGGCAAAAACACAATCATCATTGTTGTCATGCAGAATAACTAGAACCCTACCTTGTGCGACGACCTTTCAGGGTACTTTACCATGGGGCAAAAACCTTGGATTTTTTTTAGGCCCAGCGTGCACGTGCCATGTTCCCATCAAGACCTGACCTTGCTCGGCTCAGGTTCCCGACCTCGACGAAAAAGTAACATCGCGGCAATTCTTTTTGCCCAGGTCGAGACCTGGGTAGGGCAATAGCCAGTCTAGCTGTCGTTTCTACTGGCTGTGACGGGTCTTCTCAGGTTGGCGCGAAACGGAGTTCGCAATCTAGCTCATGATGCCGCCGAGATCCTCCTTTTCTTTCTCTTCTAAAATCAGATGGAGCTTTTCTTTCTCTTCTAAAATCAGACGGAGGTGCTTCCTTCGAAAATCAGGCGGAGGTGCTTCCTCTAAAATTATACGGAGGTTCGGCAAATCCTTCCTTCTCAGGTGGGTGCAGCATTCTTCTTCATTGAGTTTTTGATTTTTCTTGCTTGTGTTAATTTTGAAAAATACATATCCTTCTTCAATTCCTTCAAGATTTATGATTATCTTTAAGATTAATACCAAATTGTTCATTCACTCCATGAAATGCTAAATAATGATGTGGGTTTGCTTTGCTCTGTCATTTTTTTCAGCATGCATTTTGAATCATGTCTGATGCTTTAATCTCAGCCTTTGTAGAACAAATCTCTAATCTCTTAAAGAATTAAAGAGATTAGATGAATGGTGTTAGGGATATTTTCACGTGTTAAAAATGTTAGTATGATGGGTCTACCTCCTTAGATCCAGCATACCTTTAATCATGGCAAGACTATGCTACCTTTAATCATGGCAAGATCGTGCTCAATGCAGGCAGAAACTAGCAATTGCCTTTACAGTTTTGATTGGATTGGTCATTCTTTCAGGTATGTGTTATTTGCATAAGGCTGGAAGAGATAATTTCAAAAGGACCAAGCTTTAGGTGCTTAGTCTGCAAAACCCTGTGACATTTTATCACACATTCTCAGGCATTCCCATATTTGATTCTTATTTCTCTATTCAAACATTGCCATGTGCACTGCTGCTGATTGATCCTGTTTTATACATTGCTGATTCCTCAACTAAATCATGTCTACAGTTTCTTACACTGATCTCAATGCCCGTTGTTTTCTTGCCATTATTTAATCATGATGGAAAATTAATGTGCATATGCAATATATACAGCATTTGTTATCTCTAGCCCAAATTTGGAAAGACTGATGAATATCTACTTTGTGGCACTACAATGACATTTTGAACAATGTCCGGGAAGGTATGATTGGAGATAAACTTAATCATTAGTCAATTATAAGGGAAAGCTAATCTATGATTATCAATAAGCCAGAAGTTTTATATGGAAGTTACAGCCTTGGAAACATGTAATACTGTCTTATGTTGTTTCCATTTTGTCATCTTATAATCCTAACAAGAAAAATATTTAGGATTGCGCATCAGCTGTGATAGTAAAGTGCAAGCTATGGTTACCTTTCCAATTTTTGAACTTCTTATTTTGTACCGCAGCAACTTCGGGTGAGAGAAAGTTGGATTAATTTAGTTTCTTGACATTTCATAGAAACATGGATGGCTTATTTAGAATATAGGGTTGGGTAATGTGTTGCAGGTTGCAGCATGTAAACACCCATATGGGCATCCAAATTTTTTGGATCATGGGCTCAAGTCTTAACATGCACGAACGGGTGCATCATATATGACAGTTTGAGAAAAATTTGGCTTAATCCTATTTCATTAAGCAAGCCAAAGATTGAAAAGAACTCTATATTGAACATTTTTTCCCAATATGAGATACCACAGCCTAGCTTTCTCTCAGAATGTCCTAATAGTTTCTATTCACTCTCTTTGATTTCTATCTACCAAGCAATTTATTATGAAATGCATCTTTGTACTTCGATTGGTCCTTGTGGACGATAAAATTCTATTCCATTATTTGTATATATTCAGATTGTTACTGAACTTTTTCTTCCTTTCTTTTCATGACAGTAAACTAATTCCAGAATGTCTCGGCAGAGAATGTTGAATACTCTGGAATCGGATGTTCTTCCTATAACACAGGAGCCTGAAATACTCACTAATGAGTACTTGCAGAGAGCCTCAAACCCATGTCAGAATATTCTTATTTCTGACGTTCCAGCTTTGCATATTTCAAGTCAATCTGTTGAACCCGAGAAGAAGGTTTATACTATTGGGCAGTGGTCAATCCACGAACTGCTGATTTTGCAAGCTGCAAAAAAGGAGCAGCAGGACAATAGCATGCTTGCAGGTGTGCGAGAGAAGCATCGGAATCGTTCTGAGAGATGGAGTGAAGTTGAAGAAATATGTTGGAGAAATGGGATAAAACGATCTGCAAAAGCTTGTCAAACAAAGTGGGATATTTTGATATCCGACTATAAAAAGGTACATGATTACGAAAAGGAGATTCCAAGTGGTCAGAATTCCTATTGGCAAATGTGTCACTCTGATCGAAAAGCACGACAGCTGCCAATGAACTTTCATGAGGAAGTCTATAATGCCATGGACATGTGGCTTTGTAAGAGAACATCTGTTAATCCTTCACATACAATAAGCGACACCTCAGCTCCACCTTCTGCACAGTGTCCTCCAACAGGTGAGTCACCATAACGCTTTGAGACTTCCCTAGACAACATATGGTATGTTATTACTAGACTGCTGTTATGGTGTGTTATTGCAATATACATTAGATATACATTAGACTGCTGTTATACATTAGATATACATTAGATATACATTAGACTGCTGTTATGGTGTGTTATGGAATGCTGCTGCTGCATATACATTAGATGTGGCAGATGCATTCCCTGAAGTCTGCAATGATGGTGTCTGAAACTTTGACTGACCTCGGTATCCTTGATCTGTGCCAGCTTTTTGGAAAGCCTGTTGGTGTCCTGGTGACTGGGAAAACTGACTATGCACTGGAGCTTGAGAGCGTTGTTGCCGATGCTGCTGCAACTGCAATGAGTGTTGCTCATCATGATCACCCTGACCTTGTTGTGACTGGCCCCTCTGATCTATCATAGAACTTCCTTGAACATCATTTATGTTGATTCCATGCAGGGATGCTGCAAGTTCAGCAACAGTTGATGCCTTTGACATATTGGTCCCTGGTCCTGATCTTGTCTCAGAGACGCCAGAGTTGAAAGTGGATGAAAGTCCTGGAGCCCCACTTTGTGGGGCAGGGCTACCAGATCGTACAGATGAACTAGATCCTCCAAACATTAAACCAGGTTTAGGTGTCACAGAACGTGGACCAAGGCCTCCTGTTACACTTATATCCTCAACTCCAATCGAAGGACCTTTAGGATCGCGAATCTCTCCTAGCACCTGGGTTCCTACCTGATTAGATGACATCCCTGAAGCTAACTCACGGAAATGTGACAGCTGCATCTCCATTGCAGCAGCATCTATGCCCTCATCATTCGCTGCATGGCTAGAAGAGAGAGAGAGATTATAAACTGGTGATGGTGTTCGAGGAAAGTCTTCCTGCTGCCCAGCAATGGTGTGTTATGGTGTGTTAGCAGTTATGGTGTGTCAGCAATGGTGTGTTATGGTGTGGCAGCTTATGGTGTGTTATGGTGTGGCAGCTTATGGTGTGTTATGGTGTGCTAGCATCTAAGTTATGGATTAGGTTAAGAACTAGTTTGATATCTTATCGTTGATTGATTCTAGGTGGAGAAGAAAATATGGAGGGCTCCATTGATGCTGATGGAGACTCGGCACCTAGTGGTGCTAGCAACATAAATGGATATAGCAATGGCAGGAAGAGGCTAAGGACTCCATGAGGCAGCGAAGGTTTGATCTCAGTCATACTTAAATCTGAGGAAGCCAAGAAGGAATGGTGGGAGAAACAGGAAGAGATGGCAAGAGAAGCACGTCGAGTTAGCACTGAGATTGCCATGGAAGGTCGTAGAATGACTTATGACATCCATAGGGACAACTCTATACAACGTGATAGAGCAATCGAAGTGGCAGCTACTGCTGCCAATGCTTTGGTGAACATAGGGTCTGGACTCACATATTTAGCACATACTCTAAACATGTCCATGAGTCAAGGTAAATTGCAATGTCTCAATTTCATTTACCTTTAATGCTGATTATGTGCATGCTTTGCATGAAATAGGTGCTGGTCAGTTCAATGGAAGATCTGATCAAAACGGGAGCACATCTTCTCAACATAAATGATCTATTCATGTTAGCTATTGCTATTCAAGAAATGAGCAAGTTTGTTTCAGCATTCATGTTTTTTTTAGTCTTTTTCTACCTGTTCAAGAAACAAGTATGATGTCTTCACAAATGTATAGATAAGTATCGATTGAGACCCGAAACATTTCCTTGAATCTAGCTGGATCCGTAGGCATAACAGTTTCTTGAAAATGAATCCACCAATGGTATGATCGAGGTCTTATGTACCATTGGCTGATATTGCTCCCGCTTAAATCAACCTCAGTAATGCCAGCATCTGGATGCATCAGAGTTGCGGCAAGAGATGGAGTACTCATGTCCATCATGTGATTGGATTCTTCAAAAATAAGATTTCCATCATTTTGGCTTTGCTCAAATACCTCCATTTCTGTTTCCATAAAGGACTCGTTAATTAAGGCATTCATATGATCAATAATTCTGAGCGCCTCTACCATTGCTTCTATCATAGTGGCTAGTATGAACAGCAAAACTGCTCGCAGGACAATAGGTGCCATATTATAAACTGAAAACATAAGAAAGAGATGGCACATCAGAAAGGGAATGGAAAATTTCGATTCTGGATATCAAAATACAAGATTAGAGGGATATTGGGTCCTACAAATTATGATCCTTAAACCTGTATTCGATTCAAAAAAAGTAGAGAAGACATAAGAAAGGGATGGCACATCAGAAAGGAATGGGAAAATTCAGATTCTGAATATCAAAATAGAATGTCTGGACATCAAAATAACTAGATTTTGCATAACGTTTCTGGAAAAATTCGGTTTAGATACCTGGATTAGCAGCGGATGCTGGAGCAGCCGGATCCCGGAGCTACCGGTCGATTTTAAACCCCATTCATTCAAAAAAACAGAGTCCAGGTCTTTCGTCCATAGGAAAGTGGCAATTTAGGGTCCGCCACGACTTTGCCACGACCTTGCCACGTCATCGCTTTTATCCAGGTCAGACGGGCCCATGGGAAAGCGCCCTCAGAGGCTGGCTTAGGGCAAATCGACCCTCTTGGCCTTATTTTCGACCGTCCTGAATCCGCCATAGCCATTTTCTTCGAAGCCTCGAACCCACCATCGCCTTTGATACTGGATTATCGCCTTCCTGACCAGCATATCCTTGATACTAGATTACCGCCCTCCTAACCAGCATATCCCACACCGGCAGAAGCTGAAAATGGAAAGAATCGGGATGCAAAACCCCTGCAGCGGCCCACGCGCGATGGAAGCCCATCCTAAGGCCCCTTTTCCACAATAGCCGCAAAATATGACTGTCATATATATGCAACACCATTTGTGACTCTGGGGCTAAAAATGAGACATACAAACTTAAGCTTGCTTTTCCACTGCATGGTAGTCATAAAATATGACACCACTAAAATACTAGTGGAAAATCATAAAAACATAAGACACGTCTTATTTTTAGTTATATTTCAAATAAGACTAGGTGTATTATTTTACGGCAAGAGAAATTCCCTGGAATAAAATAAGAGTTCATTTACAATCCAAACCTATTCTGAACATAAATAAAACATGTCTTATTTTTATAGTGGAAATGTGATTTCGTTTTAGGACAATAGGTGGCCAAATATCATTTGATAAATTTTATGTGACTTTTAGAGACTACCGTGTAAAAAAGAAGGCAAACTTTGAAGCACAAAAATACTGTCTCTAATTCAAACTCGAGTGCCCACCGTCAGCAAAATACCCTTTTTAATATGAATACGATTTTTGATAGCAGGCACATTCTTATGTGAAGGAAAGTGGATAAGCATTCTTGCTTATGATCCAACCAGACCACCATGTTGCGATCATTCTAATCAAGAATGGAAATTAGCTCTCCATTCTTGGCCTGACCTGGTGCAACAAGTCTTGGATTCTTAGTTCTTGAGAGGATCTTTCCTTGAGGTCATGGAGCAGCAGCAAGTCATGGATTTCTGTCCTAGAATCTGGGTACTGGCAGTAATCAGCTCCCATTCCAAGACAAGAATCCACTCCCCCTTGCTGTTGCACATCACATAATGAACCCCTCAGAATGGCATGTGACCAAAACATTTTGCTAAGAAATGCATCAGGCCGAGGCAACTTCATGTAGCACCATGCCAATATCAGCTTTCAAGGAGAGGGGCAGGCGGATTTTAAAGTTTCATAAAGAGAACGTTACACAAAGTAGTTTAGACTTGTAATTGGCCAAACTCGCCTCTGCTTGGACATTGCAATGTTCTACTTTCTCCCCAATTGAAAGAAAAAGAAGGAAAACAAACCATTGCTCTTGCTTTAGCTTTTAAAAATCAGTGTATTCTACGGCCACCACAAAGAGGCAAGCCTGTGCTGATTGAGGTGGGCAATTCATCCATAACTTAGTTTAAAATTTGACCCTTCTTTAACCCAGGCTTTTGGGGTGGCTCAATATACATAACGTGCCCATGCCTTGCGTAATGTAGTCTACTCTTTATGTCTACTCTTTATGCCGGTGAAGTAATTTAACAAATTGGCAATCTGCGCCCAATTAACTTGGTTGCTTAGACTGGCAATTCCCCACACTCAACTATTCTGCATGGTTGCTCAGGGCGGTCAATACGATCTGCTTTTCCTTGTTCAATCTTCTTCACAGTATCCATGCCATCAATAACGTGACCAAACACAACATGTTTATTATCCAGCCATGATGCCTGGGAAACAATATAAGCAGTAAATATACTATCCGTCCATTACATCTCCTATAAGGTCAGTGTTTACCTTTATGGTGGAAATAAAAAATTGACTTGCATTGGTATTCTTGCCACAGTTTGCCATACTTACTGTACCTGCAATGTGTTTAACTGCAAAGCAACAATTGAACTCCTGTAAACCGGGAGAAAACAAAAGCTCTAGAATGGTGAACACATACTCTAAATCTCTGTATTTTAATATATTTGGTGTCATGTTAGGGCATCAATTATTCCTTTATTTTTGTTTCCATTAAGAAAACACAGCTTTTGTTTGGACAGGAAGCACAACTTCCTTTCCAAAACATCTCATTAAGGAATGTGTATCTGTTTAGCATTCTATAATATTTGATCAGTCTAGATAGTCAGTGCAAAAATCATTGAAAGTTCATGGAATTATATGCTAAGAAACTATGTTCACAAAGAAATGCATGTCATGAAAAGCTTACGAGCAAAGCCCTCACGCTCATCATCAAACTTGGGTCCATATATGCTTTTGCCACCAACACCCTGGAAATGAGTACAAAAAGTAGTAACTTTCTTCACTTGAGACATAGAGAAGAAACATTGCCAAACTTTAAACAAACAAACTACACTATCAATGTCACATTGATATTCTGTACTGTATAAAAGATGTCCATACATTGTGTCTTTCAAAATCACCTCCCTGAATCATAAAGTCCTTGATAACACGGTGGAAAATTGAACCTTTGTAACCAAAACCCTGCTCCCCTGGTACAACAACTAGACTATTAGTAAACAAACATACAAACAAGGAAAGAAGCACATAATACCTGTGCAAAGTGCACGGAAGTTTTCTACTGTCTTTGGAACAACATCTCCATAAAGCCCAATCACAATCCTCCCTGCTGGCTCTCCTCCTATTTCAATATCTAAATAACATTTATGTGTAAGGGTTGCCTGCAAAGGTGTTGTCTCCACCGGTGCTTCCTGAACAATGGCACGCCTATAAGTTTTAGCCACTTTACAGTCCAGCCAAAACAAAAAAAAGTAACTTACTTGAACCATGGCTTGAGCAGAAAGTCTGCGGCGCAACATTGTTGGAATGCTGCCTAGGGGTGAAAAAGTTGGTGTAGCTAGTCTTTGCGTCCCAAAGTGTGGTGAACATTTGTTCATATAATTGGGTATCCTCACCAAGACAGCACATGATTCTAAAGGCCTTGCGAGACCCCCTTTACAGATTCCAGAATGAGCAACCATTCGAGAGCCAAGGTTGTCCTGCCATTAATTCAATCAACGGAATCACTTCTTGTTCATCTAACGTATCCAAAAAAAAGGAAGGCATGATCTTTGCACCACGTTAAGGAAATGGGAAAACAATCCGAAACCATTTTAAAGAATGTCCTAATCCCAATTTCTAGCAACAAGAAAATTCAAGAGGACAACGTGTACAAAATGTGGCTTTTAGCTTTCACAGATGCAGGTTTTCACAATCATAAAGCATGCAGAGCTCTAGATTTCCTTTTATATGACTTTCGCAAACAGAACAGAGGACCAAATTACTAATTAATATGAGAGCCAAACCATACAAACCAAAACCAGAAACAGATGATACAAGCTTACAATGAGCCCCATCTTGCAGGCTGCCATGGATGCTGTGGAGCTATGCCGCTTGCGGAGGGTTTTATTGCTGATAGCCAAGATTTTTCGTTCTAGGCGCAAAACTTATCGAAACGATATCAAATTCATTATTTTTCATTCCTTATTATTTCGGTTTTTCTCATCTTTGATTTTTGACCATTGATCTTTAGAATATTCTCTGTTCTGTGCCAAATCAAAGACCATTAAATTTTTTGCCAGTAATTCGCCTGCCACTTCCAATGGTTCAAACACCACACATGGTTAGAAGATTAAAAAGAAAAAAAAAAGGTGAAGTCGTGCCTCTGCTGGCATCGACTGCACATGGCAACGCATCCGGAAGCACCCCGAACGCATGAAGCCGGACCAAGGCCATTAGATTCGGCCATAAGATTCGAAGCTCCAGGCCTTCACCATGCTCCGGCTCCAATCTCTGCCCCAATTCAGCTACTCCGGCAAATCTACACCACGCCTTCACCAAGACACTGAGCAAATGCAAAATTGAAGACACTGAGCAAATGCAAAACTGAAGAAGAAAAACCGAAGGCATGCCGAAACCGAAGGCATGCCGGAGCCTTCGCCATCGAACACAACTGAGAGGGCCATCATCCTGGACTTCGAGCCATCCTGGGCCGGAATGCCCTATCACTCAGAAGCAAGCACTATCATTCAGAAGCACGCACTGTGTGCCTGCTGAAACCCCTGCTAAAACCCTGCCCCTGCCCCTGCCCATGCCGAAACCCCTGCTGAAAAAAGAAAGCAGCGTGTGTTCTTATCCTTCTATCCTCAAACCATGCAAATCAACACCAAAATAATCACATCCCACAGCCGATTTCGGATTGCTATTTTGACTGGCCAACAAGCAGCTCAAATCACTCAAAAAATACACTCTTGACTACGGTTTCGCATACATACGCCCCCAAAATCTAGGCCCAACCATCGGTGAGATACTCTCCCCAAATACCAAACAAAATAATTAGAACATTACATCGAAATTTTTGGTATTTTTCGGAATTCTCCGGTTTTATCACATTCACTATAAAAGGAAAAGGGGTAGACTGCATTATACAGCCCCCTCACCTTGTGTCGCTGATATCTGGCCCTCCAGGCTTGGATTGGAGGGGTGGGATTGTGCCACGTGGGTTGGGGGATTGTATAATGCAGTCGTCCCAAGAAAAGCCCTCTCGGGCAACATTCTGGACTGGAAAGCGTGCCGTGGGCACGCACTTGATAGCATGTTGCCAAACGACGTCATTCTCACGTCAGCTTTCATATAAAAAAAATTGACAGCTCATTTGCACGTCTTTTTTCTCTGCGTCTTGCAATGTCGGAGGCACTGTCAGATTAAGCGATGGTGATGGCGCAGTAGGAGCTTCATCCTTTTTTTTATGGGAGTTACGCCATAGTTTCTTGCACCGTTTCGTGCATTAGTGCCTCAATTTTTGCCTCAATTTCTTGCTATTTTTTTGTTTCTGCTGCTCTTTGTGTTATAGCTATGACACTGCTTGTATAAGGGAAAGCCTTTTTGGGCAACATTCTAGACTGGAAAGTGTGGCGACGAGCGGAGTGCAGAGGCACACTTGATAGTCTAGAATGTTGCCCAAAAGGGCTTTCATTTAACGCAGATTACATCTGGCCAAGTTCTGTCATGTCATTTCCACGTCAGATTTCATATAAAAAGATTTGACAGCTCATATGTCGGAGGCTCTACCGGATTAAGTTCAACGATGGCAATGGCGCAGCAGGAGCTTGATCCTTAGTTTTTTTTTTTTTTTTTTTTTTTTTTGCGTCATAGTTTCTTGCACAATTTCATGCATTAGCGCCTCAATTTTTGCCTCAGCTTCTTGATATTTTTCTGTTTATGTTGCTCTTTTATTTCGGCTTGGGGATGCTTGTCTAAGGCTTGATTTTTGCAGTTTGGAAATAAAGAATGCAAGGTCATGGCTTGCATGCTTGATTTCGACATCAGATTCAACATATTTTTCGAGATCTGTAGGTCTGAGCGACTTTCAACGACTTCTTTTGGTTGTAGCTTGTGTTTTGTGTAGCTTTTCCCAAGAATGTCTGTCATACAACTGTTATGGTTGATTCGTCTACTTTGCCATGTAAAAGTGATGCTGGAGCACCTTCTTTCGTCTTGAATATTAATCAATTAATAGGAAATGCAGAAACTAGTCTTGAAATGGAAGATGAAGGTAGTCAAGCAGATTTTAGGGGAGGATGAGATGAGAGAGTATGAGAAGGATGTGGAAAAGATGCCAAGGTTATTTCTTCCTGATTCCGATAGTAATAAGGAGAACATTCTTGTTGAAGAACATTCTGATTCTAGGAAGAAATCATTGTCATTTTTTTATCTTAATGATGAATTTGTAAAGGAACTTAACTATGCTGGTAGGAAAATGGATAAGGTGGAATGGGCCAGAACTCGTTTTGATGCATGGAGAGTTGAGAAGAAGTTACCTATTGATAAGAAGATTGAGGATTTGGATTTAAGAAAGTTTGCCAGAATGTTAGAAAGATTCATGCTGCAGGTTTGCAAATTAAATGACCAACTGTATCCAACAGAAATGTAACCTTCCATTTATGTTTTAGTGATTTGCTCTTGTTAATTATACTAATTATTTCTAATTTTGTTTGTAGGTTTCAAGATATATTCAGGAAGGTTGGAGCAATAATTAGAAGAGCTCAAGAAGTCAGAATTGGTTTAACAGGAATTAAAGAGGTTCCATTTCAGATTAAGAGGAGTCCTATCCTTGCTGATGCAAAGAGCATGTATAGCTAGCATAAGGAGATCTCGAACGGCACCTGGTGTTTATGGGAAAAGGACAAAAAGTGGATGAGATAAGAGACTGTAATTAGCTCTGTTGTCTTATTGTGTTTACTTAAAGGGGATTGCAGAGGCGCTTCATGTTTTATTATGTGTCCCGATTCGCAATCAGTGGCCGAGAAGAGTTGTATAAATTGTTGGTTTCTGATTTCCAGGTTTCATGTGTTGATTGTAAGGAATTCCTTGAGTATAATGAGCAGACTAGTAAGAATTATAATGTTTCAAGAAGCATTCAGATTACATGTCCAATGCTTTGAAGGAGAATTTTTTACATTTAAGTGTCTTGTGAGGCATCTTCCAACTTGTGAACCAGATGATGAAGCTTCGAGCTTCTGTTTTATGCAGTGTATAAATTCTCCAATATCACATGTAAGTTTCTGATATTTTTGTTCTTATTTTATGTTTCTGATTATTTGTTTATGCAGGTGTCATATAATAAGAAGCATAGAGTGTTTGTACGCGTGTAAGTACATGCTTGCTACTATTGGAGTTGAGGGTAGTTCTCTGGAAAATCAGGCAGGACTTCTGTAGTGTTTAGATTAGCGAGAGCTAATTTGCTTATCGATGTTGGGATGATCGTGACTGTACGCAAGACCTCTTAAGCATATAAAAGGTATGATATCATTTAATTTCTATTTAGTTTGTTTTTTTATTACTTAGGTTAATATTATCTTATTTATTGCAAAGTATGGCAAGACTAAGGAATTGAAATCTAAGGCTGCCATGTTAATAGTTAGGCAGCGTTCAATCCAAATGATTCTTGTAGAATGTTCAATGACATTTATAATGCTGAATGCATATGATGCAATTTAGAATTCTGCTTCTATTCAAGTTCAGGGTTCTTTAAGTTCTTTAAGTTTTTGTTCTTCAATTGTTTTGATCAGGTTCTTTATATTAGGTGTTGTGAATTCAGCTTTGCTTAAGGTTGGAATAGTTGAGAGTTCAAAAGATGCAAAAAGTGACAGTGTTGGCGCTTCAAAAATCGTAACTGCTGCAGTTAAGAATGCTTCTATTGCTAAAGATTTAATCAATCAAGCTCATAATGAATTGGATGATCCTTCCTTTGACATGGTTTCGCTAGAAGAGATTGCTGGGCAAAATGAGTGATAAACGAAGACATTCAATTTGAATGTTGAAGTTGGCTCAACTCGTATTGCAGGTGGTACCTTCAACAACTATATCATTGTACTGGTGGTTCTGAAATTGTGAAGAAGGTCAATGGAAGTAGAGCTTAAAAGTTCTTTTGATGTTTGTTTTTCTCACTGTAAAACATTTTGAAATCTGAATACAAAAATTTTTACTTGCATTCTGCAAGTTTTTGCTATTGACTCTAAATTTCTTACTATTGATTCTGTATTTTTTACCCTTCATTCTGGATAATTTTATCCTGTATTCTTATAAAACTTTAACAATTGGTACTAGGCTTTCTGATTAAAACTTAATACCCAACAATTTTACATGCCTTTTTGGATTTAAAACTCTGCCATGTATAAAAAGCTGTGTATGATGGTGCCCACATAAAAAAGTAGCCCACCAAACTTCTTCTATACCAAACATCTTCTGCCGTTATCTAGTGTTAACCTACCTTTTCCAATTATTCAAGTAGGAGCTTCTTTGGTCCCATGATAACACCTTGTATATGGACAACTACATGTTAAACTATTGTAATTCCATTTAATCCGCTAAAATATATTATGTGTCGCAAATATTCCTTTCCAATCCGAGGTAATTCATAGTAGTCAACAACAAGAAAATGCATCATTGAATCCTTTCCAAGTCACTCAAGAACATTACGCATGATGCTGCATACTTTTCACATAGTAATATAAGCCATCGATATATATAACCTATTTGTAAAATGCCAAAAGTTAAAATGCTTATATTATGCGGTCTACGCCATCTATGCATCTAAAAATGAGTCGAGGTATAGAGGAATATATGCTGAGTATCCTAACCAGCTTGTGAAATGCCACATTTGTCCATGTAGCTGTGAACTACTCATGGCATATGTGTGCCCTAATATCTTCCTGCCAAATGCTTCCAGGCTGACCACGCATATTGAAATTCTAAGGATTGGGGATGTGGTCCATGGAATAGAAAATACTCAAGAGAAGGCTTTATAAATCCAAATCCTCCTTTTTAGGAAGTTATATGTGTGTAGTTCAAAAGAATAATGATTTGAAGGAAAGCATTGAGAAAGCAAGGATGTTGTGATAACCACTTATTGCCTCTAAAGAGTAAAATGCGCAATTGCACATTCTAAAACCTTAGGCAAATGATATGGTTTAAAGTTAATATCTAATAATGAGCTTGGGGGATTGGCCAATGTGATTAAGCATTGGGCGAAATCGGGAACAAAAGGCAAAGGCAAAAGGCAGGCCAAAGAAGGCTAAAGTTGCAGAGACTTCTATAAGTAAAACCTGAATGTCAATTGCTGATATCTCCGTAACTAGAGTTCCGATTGAGGCGATATTTACTTAACTGAACTGTCTCGGAGTCTAGTTCCTGAATTGGGATGGCACTTCCCATAACTCGTCCGAATAAGAGAGTTATGACTGGAGGAGTGATAAGGGGTCAAGAAAGACTGCTCTATTCATCACTCTTGAATCTGATTCCTAGAAAGCCATTACCTTTTTCCTAGAGCTTTCGCTGTTCTTGTTTAATATCCTGTTACTATCCTAGAACCTTACTCTTGATGTATCATATTGAGGACTGCTAGCTCGAGAAAGGAGCTACAAGAGGAATGTCAGACATGCCTTACTGTCTTTATATTCCAGCCTGATATTGCTAGCTCAGTTGGGTGGAGAGCTTTGGGCTAAAGGCCTGGTTTTGAGAATCTTTAATGTTTTAGTACTGGTTTACTAGATGTTTGATCTTTTGATTACTGGCTAACCTTTGGTTCGTAACAAGTGGTATCAGAGCACGGTCCCGATTTCTCTTGGAGTCTATGTGTGTTTTTATTTGACTAAAATTAGTTTAACTATTCTATTAGAAGTAGTTTAGTATTTCTATAAGCAAAGTTAAGAAGTATAATTCTAAAGAATCAAGAATAAGCCTCAGAAAAAGGCGTTATATCTCTGAAGCCCTAAACATGCCAAAGTTTGCAAAATAAGGTCTTCCATTTGGTCGAATCTGTAGACTAAGGATGCTGATTTGATTGATCCAGTTCAGAGCTGTCACATCTGAGCTTTCAAGCTGCCTCTATGAGAAGCCTACAGAATTAGGTAGCTTTAAAAGAAAAAATTGAAAAGCAGATTTGGATTCCCCTAAGACTCGCCATAGCCTGATTTTATTTCACAAGTCCGAAGCTAAAATACCAGTCGTTGGCCAGATTTGGTAATGGCTGATTTGATGCCATAGCCTAGCTACAAATTTTTGAAACCCCAGCCAAACTCTTGCTGCATAATCCTTCGTCTTTAAAACCCTAATGCTGCACTTATAATTTTATGATCGACGTCTTTACGATATTTCAGAAGAAATTCATAATGCCTTTAGAATGTATTTAAAACCATTATTTTTGAAAAAGGATCGTGCCATGGTCTCTCCCTAGATTGTGGTTGATTATACCTGCATAAGTATACGTATTTTTTTTGAGCCATACTTACTTTGGAATAAACCGTTTCAAGCCATAGAAGTTCCTATAATGTTTATTTGGGTATGTTGAAAGAAAAATCATTTAAGGCTACGTTAGTAAAGAACCATACCATTTGGTTGGGTTACGGGTTCTAATGTCAAGATTGAGTTCTTCGCAGGACATAGAAATTGTCATGCAGGGAATTATTTTGGGAGATATTCTTACCTTCTTATTTGGCACATGAGCAACCTAAGTTTTAGGCGTTTGCGGCTATAAGGTAAACGGATATTTGAGTTACATTTGCCTTAGGGGAATTCTAAGGTGGAAGTATAAGGTGTTCTTTTCTTTGTGTAGTGTATAGTAAATCTTGAGACAACTAATATGTCTGTAGCATAATAGTTGAACTTGGAAATTTTAGCCTAAGGGGCTGGACTTGAAAATTTTTAGCCTAAAGGGTTGGACTTGGAAAATTTTTAGCCTAAAGGGCTGGGCTTGGAAATTTTTAGCCTAAAGGGCTAGACTTGAAAAATTTTAGCCTAAAGGGCTGGACTTGACTATTTCTGATTCTGCAGATTGTAGCCATGGACTTGGTTATGCTAATTTTTTCCATATAATTTCTTGATCGAGGACAATCAATCCCGAGAAGGGGAGGAATTGATATGGTTTAAGGTTAATATCTAATAATGAGCTCAAGGGAGTAGCCAATATGATTAAGCATTGGGCGAAATCATATAGAGTTAGTATATATCATGGTTGGGAACAAAATGCAAAGGCAAGGCAAAAGGCAGGCCAAAGAAGGCTAAAGTCGCAGGAATCGCCGGCAGAACCTGTACTGTTGTTTCGTGGATTTTGCAAAGGCGTTCGACACAGTACCCCGCAACAAGCTATAGGGACCATTTAGCGGCAGTGGGGACCCCCGGACTTGCGAGAATGCGATATATAGGTGTCTGAGGCATGCTCGGGCCGTATCACATCAAAGCCAAAGACCCGGTGACCAGTAGCATTGGAGTGCGTCAGGGTTGCCCCCTCTCCCCCACACTCTTTGGCCTGTACATTGATCAGTTGGAAGATTGGCTCTCTGAGCATGGAGGTGCGGGCGCACATCTCATGCATCACACAATCCGGAAACTCATATATGCCGACGATGTCAACCTCATGGCCTATACTCCAGAGGACATGCAACGTCACCTGGATGCTCTTGACACTTTTTGCCAATTCACTGGCATGCGAGTTAACTTGGCCAAAACTAGGGTACTGCTAGTTGCATCATCCCATCAGCCAAGGCTTCCCACACTCACTTACCAGGGGCAAGAGGTAGAGGTGGCTCCGACCTACAAGTACTTGGGGATTGAGTTCTCAACTACCACCCATTGGGATGCGGCTATCGGGTTGCGGGTCCGCGGCGGGTTGGAAAGCACTATATGCCATGCGTGAAACAACACCACAAAGGCGAGTTGTATGCACAGGGTCACCGATCACATTTGTTTGGGGCCTTGGTTGAGCCGGTCCTTTTGTATGGGGCGTAAGTGTGGGTCCGTGATATCCCTCAACACCGGAATGACCTCGGCAGGTGCGCGAAGGCCTTCTTGGCACGGGCCACAGGGTGAAGTCCACGTTCCGTACCGATCCTACTCGAGAGACGGGCTTTCTACCCCTTCAGCGGGCTGCATTGGAATGCCATATCGTTTACTTCCAAAGGTGGTCGCTATGGCTGATACACGCTTGCCCTGCCTTTGCTTTAGCCATGGCAATGGGTCCCCAACACCTGAAATCCTGGCTGGAAAGACAAGCAAGCTCGGTGGTTCTCTCGGCTTATTTGGGGTGTGCGGGCAAGCAGTCGTCCAGTCGGGACAAAGAAAGATCGCGAGGCACTTAAACTATACCTTGATGCTACTTTCCTTCAAGAAGATGTGGGATCTGCAGAGGCTCGGCGCATGTTAAGGCTGGCGCACTATCGGCAGCAAGTCAATCCTAGGCTCACAAGAGGCCCACACCGATGCCTTATACACCCGGCTACCCATGAAGAAGCGCTTGACTTATAGCTTCCATTACAAGGGGGCACATCGCCTCCACATTGAAACAGGCGTTGGGCTCGGGAAGCACGAGCAAAGGCTTTGCGGTGTTGCCATTAGGGCGCGATTGAGGATGAATGTCATGCCCTCGGATCGCCCGAAGATTTGCCCATATCCGAAGGCGATATGTTCGATTACTAGTGCACGGCAGCCGTTGCATCGATTATTGACTACTGGCGTTAGTGGGTTTGTTGGGGTCGTACCTCCGAGGAGGTTATGGATGCACGGACTCGTTTTTGTGTCCTCTGGGCGGTATTGAACTGTCTATGCAATTGCACGCGATGTGCGGCGGGCTTATTACTTGCTAAGGTTTTCCCTCGAAAACCCTTCGGGGCGGGGGTTTTTTAATCCTGTCAGTAATATGCTTGCTGCTCTCTCTTTGTTTGGGTCCCATAGGCCAATTGGTCTACGTGGACACTAACAACCTATTCTATTCTATTCTATTCTATTCTATTCTATTCTATTCTATTCTATTCTATTCTATAAGTAAAACCTGAACTTCAATTGGCGATATCTCTGCAACCAGAGTTCCGATTGAGGCGATATTTACTTCATTTTCGGAGTCTAGTTTCTGAATTGGGTGGCACGTCCCATAACTCATCCAAATAAGAGAGTTATGACCGGAGGAATGATAGGGGGTCAAGAAAGACTGCTCTACTCATTCACTCTTGAATTTGATTCCTAGAAAGCCATTACCTTTTTCCTAGAGCTTTTGTTGTTCTTGTTTAATATCCTGTTACTATCCTAGAACCTTACTCTTGGTGTATCATATTGAGGACTGCTAGCTCGAGAAAGGAGCTACAAGAGGAAACTAATCGTCAGATATGCCTTACTGTCTTTATATTCCAGCTTGATATTGCTAGCTGAGTGGTCCGGTTGGGTGGAGAGCTTTGCGCTAAAGGCCTGGTTTTGAGAATATTTAATGTTTTAGTATTTGTTTACTAGATGTTTGATCTTTTGATTACTAGCTAACCTTTGGTTCGTAACATCGAACTTGAAACGAGAGGCACCAAGAGGTTGCAATATATGATCTGGAGCATAGGATGAATGGATCCAACGGCCAAGGTAGTCCAGGGCACACCTCATGTAGAATATATAGCACAATAACCTGTAGCATAATAGCAGGGGGTTCCAGGGGAATTTTATAGAACATAACCATACCCCTAAAATAATTAAATGAGTTATTAAAAACAAGGTGCTGCGCACGAGGGGTTGCCCTTCGATGCCCAAAGAATTATATTTTCATGGTTTATTTATCCCTACTCAATTACCTCCATTTCTATTTTCATGAAAAAGCTTTCAATAAGGGAATTCATAAGATGAGGAAAAATGAATTAGCATTGCAAATAACTGAAGCATTGGATAATAAGTAACATAAGAAAATAACTACCACGCATGACACAAATGCAGAGCAATGGAAGTGAAGACCAATGATTCTCACAAGGAAAAGTTCCCATGAACAAGGTTAAAATCATCAGTATCATATATGAAGATAACACAACCTTCCCAGATCTGGCAACGTAAAATACGTTAGTAAAAGTTTGTATATTATGTCCAAGCAAAGCTGATAAACTCACATCCCCAATAATAACCCATCCATCATAGCCAGCACACATGGCTATCCTTGGAGCATAAGGATATATGTCTAGCATATATGTCTACAATAAGAAAGGCAGTTAGAAAATTTATACTAGATTAATCTCTATATATAGCAGATAATATGGTATTAGATTACCTGTTTGTCATGGCCCATCAGGCAATGAACAAGGCTCCCATCTACAATATTCCAGACACATATCGTGCAGTTATACATATCTCTGGTTTAAATGGCCTAGTACATAAATGAAGCTAAAAATAAAAAGAGCAGTGTTGACTACTTAAGGAGTTCTATTTTGCTACACTCCTAAATACTTATCCAACCATATTGTCTACTGAAATGTGGAATTAAATTACTCAGTGAATATCTTTAGGCCAAATTGAGCGGAGATATCATTCCACGGATGGATGACTTATTGAGTAAATTGCACATTCTTGCACTGCGACTCGCATGAAACCAACAAAGCGCCATAGATAGGCTTCTCATTCATCTCAGCAGATTTTCTACAATGGTGGACAGTGGATAGCCGCACACATGCGAACTACCCACGAAAAATAAAGGGAAAATCCAATTATATCATTTGGACCCCAAAACAAATACAATGCTAAAAGATGAGTGGCTGATGTACCTGCCGAAAGCTTATCACCGGGATTAAAAAACCCCGCCCTTTCGGGTTTTCGAGGAAAAACCCTAGTGATAAGCCTTCGGCAAGGGGGGCTTAGACAAGCGTAAAGGCATAGAATCGCTCCCAAAAACCCCCACATGGAGAAGTCAACCCGATGGCGCCGCCAACTTTGTACACGCACATCACCAACAACAAGCGAGAAACATACCGAGAAATAGCATCACCCGGTGGGTGGAAAAAAGCATCACCCACGGGTGGAAAAACATGATAAACAGAACTTGTACAAAATATAATAAACAAAGAAGGGGGGGAGGGTGGGTTCAAAGAGAATAAGGTACTGCTGAGAGAAGAGGAAGCGCCGATGAAACGTTGATGAAGAACTCTACAATAAGTAGCAAATGCCCAACCTGATGAACGGCCTAAAACGCATGCGATGCATGCATGCGACGCATGCAATGCTCGTCTTGAGCAAGAATGCCGATTCGCTACGCGAATCGACGACATTCTTGCACTGCAACTCGCATGAAACCAACAAAGCGCCCGAATACCAAAGGACTTCCTTAACAAACTAGGATCGAGGACGAAGGTCACAGGATGAAGGCTAAAGGCCGAAAAGGACAGCAGGAAAGCAACGCCAAATTGGCCAAACCAGGCAGGAAGAAGCCCCTCCCCTGCCTGGAAACAAATCAAAGAGAATAAGGTACTGCTGAGAGAAGAGGAAGCGCCGATGAAACGTCGATAAAGAACTCTACAATAAGTAGCAAACGCCCAATCTGATGAACGGCCTAAAACGCATGCGATGCATGCATGCGACGCATGCAATGCATGCATGCTCGTCTTGAGCAAGAATGCCGATTCACTACGCGAATCGACGACATATCTTGTTGCTTGCAAAATCTAGCGACAAATTAAAATGTAGGGCACACAAAGACTCTACGGAACATCCTTTCAAACTATCTACGGAACATGCTTTTAACATTTTGCAAATCTACAATCATTAGATCATGCTCAGAAAACAGAGTTCAAATACTCCAGGCCAACGGTTTGTTGATAACAAAATTTGTTGATAAGAAAGTTACAGGTGGATGTTGTGCTTGCCAATAGAAACAACATTAGCTTTGATTTCATTATGCAACCATTGTTGAGATAGATCAATGGAATCATGATAATAATATAGGTCCAAATTTTCCATATAACTTGCAAGAGGAGCACAATGTCTTTCCAGCGCTGAGATAATTGCAATATATAAAGCTGTGTTTTTCCATGATGATGAAGATGATGAAATGTCCAGAATTAAGTGCCTCTTCTTAGTTCTTCAATTAACATACCAGTTGCACCATGCGCAGCAGTGGAGTAGACGAAGACCTCAGATGTGACATTCAAAATTAAGGTTTGGTCCACTATAGTAAAGGAGATATGCGCAAATGATCTTGAGCAACAGAAGAAGTCTTACCTCAATCAAGTCAACTTCAGGATTTTGATTTGTTTTGCTTTCCATTTTAGCATCTTGCTTGAAATCATATTCTTCTTACCCAATAACTGGAAATTTATATGTCAACCCACTTTTCTGTTATCGTCATGCAGAGAATATAGAACCACGTAGGAAGATCCTGCTGCTGGCTCAACCTACAGTCCAGAAAAATGACAAGTAAAACAAGCTAGAGAATAAAGCAAACGTGAAAGAAAAGGCTGGCTGAGATGTGCTCATTTGAAGTAAACATCTGCTGATGCGTGATTGTAGTGACATTTTCTACCATAATCTGTATTTATGTGCATAGGTAATGTACCAAAGATCTAAAGAAAAGAATAGAACCAAAGGGACAAGATATCTTTGGCAATGCTAGCTTGCATAGAAACGGATCTGTAGTGGTACCCTTTGGTCTATTGAAAAAGAAAAAAGTAAGCCTCTCAAAGATATGAGTAAAGGTAAGAGACTTCTGGAAGGTGGAACCAAATATACAAAACATGATCAATCACCCATTCTTCTGCTTATCATTTATATAGAGACAAAGGAACTGGAATGTCAATAATCATTGAAAAAACTATGTACCTGAACATGATAGATACTTCCATTCTCACCTTCAAATATGCTTTTTACATAATAAAATTCTAGGTTACATGATGAAATTGACACTCCTGCACAATGATCAGGGTTCTAGTGTACATGATAAACCAGAAAATATATGCTCTCCGATAATATAAGTATGACATATCAACATCAAGATAACTCCTTTCTCAAACTCGTCCACACCAAGTTTCCGAACTAAAGCCTATACACCCTATACAGCAACCAAACCCAAATGATAAAAGTTTGTACAGCAACCAATTACCTCCAAGCATTACAATAGACCATTTTACAGCATTCCATGATATTTATTGTATGGATAACAAACTTAAAATTGCTTACACAAAAGAAGCACAAGCTGGTGTAGCTGAATGCTGGAAATCAGACCCAATGGCTCCAAACACTACGCCCAAGAGATCTTAGCAACTCCAATTGCAATGGGATTCATGAATAACTCTTTTGGAAGTAGTAACGTTTGCCAGCAGGATTTTTTGCCAAAAGTGCCTCGTAGTGGTCTGGTACTGCAACAGACTGGACAATAACTATGAAAAATGTTATTGCATAAAACATCCAAGATAAAGGTAGAAAGAAAGAATGATGGAACGTAAACAAGGCCGCAGTTGGATAAATCAACATTGCAAACTATTCAAGACTCCATAGCCAGGGCTAAGAGGAGCCATAACTGCGGAAGAATGCCATAGCCTATACTTTTAATAGCTGGAATGGCTGTTATGACATTTTTTCTTGCTGCCAATTCCTCTTTCCAAAATCTGCTAATCAAGAAAGCCAGTAACTTAGCCCTAAAGGTCCGTTTAGATTCATAATCAGCAAATCTATGTGGGCATCAATCATCTTTCTGTAATGCCATAGCCAAAATATTAAACGCCCATTTTCTGCAAAATAGCTCCAGGAATTCCGTTCTATTTCACCGGGGCAGGCTTCGAGCACCACGCACTGACGTGGATTTCTTTAAAAAGCTCTGACTTGTACAGGAACTGAGATAGAGACCCGTTTGTGAGGCTGCATCTATTAAGTCCAGAAAGGAAGAGAGAAAACAGAGCACTCCTTACTGCCATAGCCACACTTCGCAAACTATTCGACATAATAGAGTGCTCTTTACAACCATAGCCACAACTCACAAACCTAAAAAGCTAAACCTGTCGGAGCGTCTGCATGATGCTAATGTCCATTGCTGAATTGTTACTCTTGAATGACGGCTAGCTTCGACTTCTTTATAACTGGACGGCTAGCTTCGACTTCTTCATAACTGACCGCCAGTTTACTGGCAACAGCCAGTTTGGAGCAGTCATCAGCATATCCTAGGCATATGTCGGCATATACTTGGATATGCCATAAACCCACATAAAAACGAGGGTTTGCCCCCAAGGGGCAACCCAAAAAAGGGGGGGGAGGGGGGAACTAAAAAATAAATAAACGCATTAGTTCACTAGAATAAAGATAACCAAGTACATATGTAGCAATGGATGTTAAACTCCTCTTCCTCCGCCTCCAATAAAGAGCAATTCATTTTAAAAAAGGGATAACCAAGTACATATGACAAAACTAGTACTTATACACATACCTCAGCGTTCCAATATTTTTGGCAAGGGTTTCCACTAGTTGCTTTTTTCGAAGAGCTTTTAGAGATAGACTCATAATCTATATTGCATTTTCTTTCTCGACAAGACTTTATCACTAAATCTTGCTTTATCACTAAATCCTACCGTTTGTGACGGGATCCCTATGGAATATGCCATATGAGGCTATCCTTGGAATACACCTTGTACAAAAACACTAAAAAAATCTAGAATTCAGATGTACAATACATAATAATCATTTTACACACAATATTTTTATAAAACAAGAGAATAACCTCCATCTAAATTACCATAAAACCTCGCCAAATGCACAAGAATAATAGTGCAGCTCCTTGGGAATTGAACCCAAGCATGCACATTGAGTTAGAAAATTGAAATCCTACCTGAGGAGCTAATCGCCTACAAGCGGCGCTCTTGGAATCTGCTCGCACAACTTAACACACTGCCCCTCAAGTTTATAGTGATCCAACGGTTCAGATCAATCTTGATCAGTGTGTTACTGGAGCTATAACACACTGCTACTCCATAACACCCTAGGATGTTATGAAATGAACGGATCCAGATCGATTTTGATAATGATCGGATGACCCAAAACTCTCGGGGCAGTGTGTTAAGGGCGATAACGCCCTGGCCCTCGGGTGTTACTTCAAAAAAAATTTTCGGGCCATCAAAATGGCTCGGGCGTGCGCTACGCGCACACCCTCGCCATTTTGATGGCCCTCAAATTTTTTTTTCAGTAACACCCTCGGCCCAGGGCGTTATCTACTCCATCACAACCTATCTATCAACTTTCAACATGTATAATCAATCCATACAAGAATTACATAAACAATATTATTAGCGTAGCATGGCAATTAGTAAATAGAAAGAAGCTTTTATGCCAACAAGAACCTAGCAAAGCCCGGAGGTCTGTAACCTGAAGCAAAGAATTCCTTTTGTCGGAACTACTATCTAATGTCGAAAATGCAGGCATGCAGCCAAGGTCCTAGAATCTGGCACTGCCTGGTATTGTGCTAGAAAATTTCCTACTACAACTGGAATAAAAAGAAGAAACAATTTTTCAAGATCCCGGAATTTGATCCTGCCTAGTATTGTGCGATAAAATTTAATACTAAGATTAACGACTGGAATCAAAACAAAGAACGAATGTTCTCGATCCACGAGACAAGATCAAAGAAGGAGGAGTCTTCAAACCAACCAATTGCACATAAAGGTTTCTCATCCTAAAACTAGAAATAACTTCGAAGACATCCTTTCCAAAAAGTTTGCCAAATTTGCTTGCTATATTCTAATATTGTTTGGCGGTTGTAAATCCTATATGCTACCTTCATGAAAGATAAGTTAGAAAACTACCAACTAATTTTGGCCATTCTCAAAACATATACTGTTTTAAAACGCCAACTGCTGAGATTTATATGAAAAGTTGGTCTCATGCTTGGCTCTAGGACAAATTTCAAACCCTGCTAGCATCTCTGGTTCTAAGATTGCCCTTGAAACTTGTGCAGGGCTCTGATTTGCACTTATATGCACAACTCATTTCTTCCTGCTTTCCTTGATTTGCAGACTGATGGAAAAGATGAACCCTTATGGTCTTTTCACCACTGATCTCTAACACAATATAATCTCCGAGTTTGAGATTATGAAACTCTAAGAAATCAATCCATCCTTTGCCAAAACCTTGGAACCTTATAAAGCTGATCCAGTTTACCTTATGCTTATGTCCTTCTGCCACCAGCCTCACAGAACTTCCATTAGCTGCATTTACATGCATTCCGAAGTCCACTGGAACAGCCTGCAAATAGATCAAAGACATTAAAACAGAAAAGTTTTAAGCATCTGGGTAAAACCCATTATCAAGAAACAGCTTGGTTCTGTCTGGCCAGAGAGGTAAATGCCAGAAAATATCTCAAACATGCATAAAGCGTATCTCTGATCACATCAAACATTCTAAGCAGATAAATCAAACATCCAAAACTCTTAAGGCTTATTAAATCTGAAAACCTCATTTTAATGAGCAGATTAAAACTAGAGACATTAAGAAGAAAGGAAAAAAGAAACTCAAAGGTCTGGAAGAACCAGGGCATTGAGCTCGAGATATTCAGACTCATGCACAATAAATAAGTAGAAACAGGGAGGATGGATTTAGAGCAAAACCCCTTTCTGATTCATCTTTTTTGTGGTGAGCTCCATAACGTGATAGGGATTGCAGATTTTGGACTCGAAAGCTTGAATCCGAGCATGTAGTTCTTTCTTAACCCAAGATCCAGGCGTTTCTTTCTTCTTGGAATACTGCTGATCTTGGTTTTTCATCGGCCTTCCAACCTTTGTCATGCAACTGGCCTTTCTGACCTTTCTTCTTTTCTCAAGCATAAGGCATTCAGAATCAGAATCAGAATCTGAACCTGAGTCCTGCACCATGTTCTTTTTGGAGCAAGTATGGTGATCGATCTTCCTCTTCTTATATGACTTCCCAATGCTAGAATCATCAATATGATCAGAGTTTTGCCCGCCATTTTTTTCTGCAACTTGGATTTTCAGCTTCGGCCCTGGCAACAGTTTGCAAAAGAGAACATCCCCTTCACCAATGCCATTTGCATGCTCAAACTTACTCCAACCTGCTGCAACATAAATATTCTCAGACGATCTTGATCTGCTAAAGAGCCGGGCGCGGTATTCTTCCCCATCATCTCCTTCAAGAACAATAGAATCAGAATCGATATACTGTCTGATTGTTTTGAAAGGAAGAGTCTGCATCAAAAAGCAAAACGAAGAGTAAGAAATATTGCATGCAATAGAATGGAAAAAAAAAATAGGTCAAGGCAGGATTTATACCAGGCAAGGCGCTTCCTCTACCTGGGCAGTAAAATAGGCGAGAGCTTTCATCATCTTGGGTCGATTGAAACGGAGAAAACAGCGGCTTCAAACAAGGAGATCTTAAGAAAGAGATGAAGAAAGAGTGGGAAATTGCTCGTGCTGCCGGGCATGCTTGAACGGCATTTTTTTTTTGTGCAGCGTGGTACAGCCAGGGCCAATCACGGGCTAAGAGCGTATGAAACTGATTTGGCAGAAATTTGATGAGTGGAAGGGATGCCAGTTCCGGTAGCCAGTACCTTCGATCGTGCAAGCTAAATCGTTTGACGGTCGGGTTCTTTTGTTGATGACCATATCAGCATCCAAACCAAAACCATTGCTCAACACCATAACCAAAAGCATTGCTGAACACCATAAGCATTTAGGAGCTTCTTATATGGATATGATAGAGCTTCTTATATGGATATGATATTGTTAAGTTGTTTATGGCTTGCTTTCTCTTATCCCTTGTTTTCAGCCCTTGATTTCCATAATATTCCCAAGTATAATCCTTCTAATGCATTCTATACCATCCGCCAAATCTATGATGGGGTCAAACAAGCTTTTCCACCTCAGCATATGATTCTTTAACCATTGATGTAGGTCAATATGTAAGTAAGAAAAAAGTCCTCCCAAATCACACTTCCGAACTGGATTTGAACCCCCCTGCCATACTCACAGCACCATCATAAGGAGGAGGAATCATACCTAAATTTCACCAGGCTTGCTGCCCAACCGATTGCAACGAGTTCTCCTACAAGATGATTCCACCTTGAAATCAGATAACTTACTGCCCATCTTGAAATCAAATAGCTTGCTACCCACGGTAGCTTATATAAAACCCCAGCCTATGTCTTCCTGAAACCCACAAACAAAAAATAAGCAACACAAATTTGTGCAGAAGAAAAGCTCTTCAAATTTGATCATGTATATGGACTGGCATCTTCACAAGGTAATTGTCTAAAAATCCGGTCTCAAATTTGCTGAAAAGAATCGAGCATATTAGCAGAAGAAAACAAAGTTGGATCTGGAGCCAGTAATGGATTGGGCACTTGAAGGACGTAACGCATTCTGGCATATGGGTAGATCAGAAGGGGCAAAACCCAGAATAAAGAATTACATGCATGGATGAATGGATACATGAAGGGACAAAATCAAGCCCTTAACCCTCAGACACCTTTTCCATAAATGTTGCCTTTGCTTGAGCATGCTCAAGATTTACAAGCCCTCCATGCGCGACCTGCTTGTTTGCAAGCCCACAGAACAAAAATACAAGCAACACAAATTTGCCTTTGCTAGCAACATACAAACAAAAAACAAGCAGCAATAAAAAACCATTCAAGCTTTGCCCTCCGTATTTCATTCTTCTCCATGGGCTCACCCTGCAAGGAGCCCTAAAAAATATGTTGCTTCCTCTGCAGCCCCGAATGCCATCTTTGGCCATGGTTCCACCTTCGGATTTCTAAAAGAAAAATGCCAAACTCGAATACCCTCACTTAACCTTCTAAATCATATGTTACAAAATACTATTTTTTTAAATTTTTAAACCTTATGGATTTATGTTTATTCACTCAGAGCCTACCGCAATTAGCTTTGGTTGTTTAAATGTTAAAGCCATAAGGGTTTGAACTATTTTTAGAGCCTACCGCAATTAGCTTTGGTTGTTTAAATGCTAAAACCATAAGGGTTTGAATTATTGTCTTAACATGTTAGACAATAATCAAATAGATGTTTTCTTGGTTGCAGAGACGTGGAAACACGAAACGCATAGGGTACCAACTGTCAAAGGTTATACAACTTTTTCCGTTCGGAACAGGAAGCCAAGACGGGGAAGACCATAAGGAGGCATAGCTTGTTATGTGCATGACAATTTGCCTTAAGTTTGCTTCTTTAGAATATGAGGATGTAGAAGATAAGAATTTTTTTTTTTTTTTTTTTTTTTTTTTTTTTTTGAAGAACGACGAACTTTATTGAAAACTCCAAGCCAAAAACAAAATACAAATGCAGAGGCGGGAATAAAGTCTCAGAGGATAATCATGATCCACTGAGTAGAACCACTAGCCTATGCATAAGACAACACACTCAAATAGGACTCAAATATCAATTGTCGCTTGGCAGGAGCAAGCGAAGAACAATGGTATGCCTTAGCGATTCTAGCTTGTGCGTCCTGGAGGACAACTGCAGGAGGAATATCCAAACCCTGAAAGATATACGTTGTTGTACATAGTTCTTGTTTTAGTGCTTGTTATTATCAACAAACTGATGATTTTCCAGGTACATGAACAGTAGCTCACAAAAACTATGGTATCAGTATTCATGATTAAATGGTTGATGTGATATCAATATTCATGATTATGTGGTTGATGTGATATATGTGTTATACTATAGATGCACCAAGTTTTTCTTCTTTGCAATGGCTCCCTTAGTGGATACACCAAACATGTGATATATTTCCACTGCTAACTGATTTCCAACATGTCAGTTCTTTTTAATAAGCATAAGATATGATAACATTTACATATGATAGAATAGAATGGAGTTTTTATTGTCCAAGAAGACCAATCGACCTATCAAATCCAAAGGAGAGCGCATTAGACTTATTATTGCCTCCCCCCCCCCCAAAAAAAAAAAAAAAAAAAAAATCAAAAAGGGTTTCGAGGGAAAAACTGTGGTAGGTTTAAGCGTGCCGTCAAACTGCCCAAATGTACATATCAAGTAAGACACATACAATTTAGGCGAGTGTCTGGGAATATAGTTAGTGCTGAAGATCCATGACTTTCTAAAGGTATGATCCCAACATCTGTACTGAAGCCATGCTCAGTACCACGTGTAACAGCTGGCCATTCCTAAACAACTCAGTATAGCGCCCAGATTTTATCATACATCGGACAACCCTATAGGGTATGACATTCATCTTCAACGGCTCCCATTTAGTAGCATCGACAGAGCCTGTCCTGTCGTGGCTCCCCAATCCAACTCCCTGTCTCAATTTGGAGAGGGTGTATACCAGTGCGAATCGAGGCAATGAATCTATGCAATAGCCTTCTTACATTACACACTTTACTTAACAATAAATCGAATATTAAAATTATATTCCCATGGAAAAAAAAAGGGGGCCAACACAAATGACCCAAGGGGAGGCCCAACTATTGCTACTTATCAACCATTAATATTCCAAAAGAGAACGACTTATTCTATTCTTTAACATTACAATAAAATGTTTGCACAAGTATAAAGAACAACGGAAAGATTTCCTCATATGGGTTACTATTACAAGAAATTTATCGCGGCGGCCAAGGCCGCCGCGAACATTTCTCTCTACCGAATATTGTTAAGTTGAAACAATGCCAGTTCTAGACATGTGAAAGTTAAAGTAATTGCATTGCTCATGCCTATGCTGGTGTACAAAGCGACTACAGGGTGCCGAATTGTATCACAGGTTGCTATTTTTGCTTGCTCTGGCTCTTCTACCCGGAAGGTGTTTGATGCGATGGTCGCCCGGTCGTTGCCGGTGGCAAAGTGAACTCCAAATAAGTCAGCCAAGTCGGCGATTGCGGCGATCCGCTGAAGGATCAACCTTGAAATGCTTCAATTTTAAGCTTAGATTTGCACGAAACAATTTACAGCATGGTAGTTCTGGCTTTGATTCACGCTAGATCCAACTAAATCTTTGCTAAATCCAAGTCGAATCCATTTCAAAATACTGCTGTCAATTCTGAAAGACAATATCTTTTGCTTGAATTAAGTAGAACATCTGAGATCTTGCGAAATCACTCCCAAGAAGAGAAACCATGAAGGAAACAGGGCTTTCAGATCCTGACAGTGGCATGGCGTGTAAATCTTTTGCAATAAATTAGTCCATAGGCTTCATTTAATGCCTAAAGGTCGACGTCACTGTAATAAATGAGGTGTCAACGTCACGAAATCCTCCCTAATAAATAAGCATGTATACATGTCTCGTCCAAGTAATTTTGAAGGGTGAAAATGTGTGAGAACAAAAAAATGAATATATAGGTGTCATGATTGTCTGCCATAAATGCCTGCAATGAATGAGTCTACACACGTGTCATGTTGTGATAATTTTCAAGGCATGTAAATCTTCTGTAATAAATCAGTCCATGGGCTTTATTTAATGCCTAAAGGTCGACGTCACAAAATCTTCTGTAATAAATGAGATGTCGATGTCACGCAATCCTCCCTAATAAATAAGCATGTATACGTGTCTCGTCCAAGTAATGTGTGAGAACAAAAAATGATTATATAGGTGTCATGATTGTCCGCCATAAATGGCCGCAATAAATGAGTCCACAATCTTCTGTAATAAATGAGATGTCGACGTCACACAATCCTCCCTAATAAATAAGCATGTATACGTGTCTCGTCCAAGTAATGTGTGAGAACAAAAAAAATGATTATATAGGTGTCATGATTGTCCGCCATAAATGCCCACAATAAATGAGTCCACATATGTGTCATGTTGTGGTAATTTTTAAGGAATAGGACACTGCTTTATATAGGAAGGACAAATGAAAGATTTTCTCATATGGGTTACTATTGCACATGAAAGATTTCCTCATATGGGTTACTATTGCACATATATAAAAAGCTTTTTGACCTTCAAATTTTTATAGTAAGTTATATTAGTCCCACGCTATTCTGCATGGATCATAAGTGCATACTCATTTCTTAAACACTATATTAAATGCAAGAGTATCCATTTCTAGTAATACGGAAAAGTATCCTGGAAAACAATTTCCTAATAATTCATTATAAGTGGCACACTCTTGCGTTTGTATAAACACTGCCTTGCTTGCAAGAGTATCCCTTGCTAGGTACACAATGATTGTTGGTTTTACATATACAATTGCCTTCAATGGCACAACCATCTCTATAGATAGTTGTATTGGACTTGGAAATTCCAAGAACTGCATTAGTCCACTCACCTGAGAATAAATCGTTTGGATCATATTTTTGCTTTACTTGCAAAAACTTGGTCAAATTATTGATTTTACTGCCAATTGAGTTAAACACTAAATTTCTATTCTTGCCCCAATGCGGTCTACCTCGACGAACAGAAGAAGATCACCATAGCTTGAGGCAATACCCTGATGCTTGCTTCCTTGGCAAGCCTTGGGATGTCAGTGCCCTTGAACAGGTCAAGGCAACATATTACCAACACTACATAAACCCCAAATTGGAATGGGGCCTGCAATGCTACCTGTGTACCCATTTGCCCATGAAGAATTGCATAGTCATCGCCTCAATTCACATAGGTGCATATTGCCACAAAATTGAGACAATAAGATGGATTAAAGAGCTGCACTAAAGCAGGATTTGTCAGTGCTACCAACTGAGAGCCCATTGAGGATGAATGTCACGGAATGTCACACTCTTCAAAGCTGTCCGACTCATCCAAACGCGCTATGCTGATTTGGTCAGGCCCAATTAGCTAATGCAAGTGATATTAAGCACGGCTTCAGTGCAATTGCTAGGATCATATCTTCAGGAGGTGGTGGATATAGGGGTTCAGTTATGCCCTCGAACACTATCGTAACATATCCCACAATATCTCATAATGTATAGATGTATATTTGTACTATTTATCAGCATCCTTATTACTGCTACAATTTTCCCCTCAAAACCCTTTGGGGTGAGGGCTTTTTAGTCTAGACAGTAATATATCTATTGAGCTCCTCCTTTGGTCCCAATTGCTGATTGGTCTCCGTGGACGATAAAATCATTCAATTCAATTACATTTTAAGTATGGCACTATTCATAGTTCTTGCTTAGAATTTTAACTCCAAGACCGAGCAGATGATAAAGATTTCATAGTATAGGTTGTTACATCTCTTCGAAACAACTCCCAACCATATCCAGACTTTGTCCATATCCAATCATCTTATTCAAAGACCAAGCATCTAGAAAAGAGTCTCTTCAAAAGCATTCATTACAACTGGGTCAAAAGAGCATCCAGTTGATCATTAGAAACTCTGAGACTGTGGAAATTATACAATGTTTTGGCATGAAAAGCCTAGATGTTATGGAGTTGGGGCATCACATGTAAAAACAGAAGGGTTGCATTAGGGAAATCGGTGCATCTCCCTTGTCTGTTCTTGTGTGCCAGAATGGCAGATGTTTTTTTATAGGCCAGTTCCTAGTTCTTAAACGCCAGAATGGCATGGAATTGAGTTAATGCTGCAAAATTATGGATTGACATAACTGGGAAGTTTCTTATCAAGGAAGGTTGGCACCCTCAATTCCAAATACCTTTTCAAATATGGCCGCACCATATTAGCCAACTCTATCATTGCTTCTGCCCATGTCTATCAATCCTCTTTTATCCTCGCCCCTAAGAAAGTGTATAGCAAGATGCAAAGTATTCTAGATAAATTCATCTTCTATAGTCAGAATAAGAGATGCTAGATGTTCCAATGGAGGGATGTTGCAAACCCAAAAGCATGGGAGGCCTGGGAATTATCAACATTGAGAATCATGCAACAGCCCTCACGGCCAAGTTTCTATTCAAAGCTATTAATAATGAGATTAAACATCTGGTTTCTCTTATGATCAATCACTTTATTTCTAAGTGCAAGTTGCACCTCCCGGACGCCCTCTTCTTTGACTTGAAGATTCCTTCAAATAATCCTCCTCTCATTTAGAAATGGATCATGGCATGGCAATAGGTCAGACATATGTTCTCTTGGAATCTAGAGTAAATTAGTTTTTGGAATAATTACTTATTGGGGGACAACAACTCAGATTGTTTGGTCAAAAAAATTTCAGACCAAACCAAGCTTTGGCAAAATAAAGGTTCAGTTTACATCTTGAATCTCTTTCATCAAGGGAACCTCATTCCCTTTGATCAATCCCTCATTAGGAATCAAGATGACGCCAGTAGAAACCTCTATAATGCTACCATGGAGTATATTTCATCAGCTACTTTTGCTCCATGCAGTTGGTCCATCAGATCATCTACCCTAGGCAAGGCATATTTATTCTTTGTCGTTTGCTTATTCGGTTGACGGTAATCTATGCACATCCTTAGACTTCCATCCTTCTTCTTCACAAAAAGGATTAAGGGTGACACGCTTGCCCTAATGAACCCGAGCTCAAGCAATTCTTGTAATTGCTTCTTGAGCTCAACTAACTCTGGGGTGCTCGTCCTATAGGGGGCCTTGCTGATAGGCTTAGCATCTGGTGCTAGTGTGATTTCACACTCCACGCCCCTGTCGGGTGGTAGCTCACGGATTGCATCCAGAAACACGTCATAGAACTCCTTGATCAATCTTACTATCGGCCTGGCCAGCTGATTCAAGCTTGGTTCCTTTTTCTTCTCATGACTTGGCTCAATTGCCTCTAGTCTAAGGATATAGTCGACTTTGTCCTTCATTAAACTTTTGTGCAATTGCTTCAAAGAAATGCACTGCATGGCTGAGAGAACTTCTTACCTTTGACTACGAAGCGATTCCCGTCCGGTGTCGTGATGGAGATCTCGTGCAGGTCGCAGTCGATCATTGCTTTAGCTGGCTTTACCCCACTATGAGGTCATACTTGCCAATATCCATTACTTCTGCCCCCATAGACCATTTGGTTCCACTGAGGTCTATGTCGAAGTTGATTCTCTTTCCCTTAATGTAGCGAATTGCACCACTTGCCATGCTGACCGGCCTAGCCTTGTTCTTCATTAGGGCGGCCAACCTTGGAGAAGTGAAGTTATGCGAGCTACCTATGTCTATGAGAACTATATAGGGCTTACTATCAATAATGCCATCTACCGAAATAATCGTGGACTGATTTTTAACCTCACCTGACTCAATAGCTGCACAAATTCTGCAACTCACCTTCTATATAGTCCTGTGGTTCCTGCTGGTCGTCTTCGTCATCATCTACTTCCGTTCGCAACTCCCAATCGATATTTTTAGCACATTATATAAACCATGGGTGCATCATTTTCCTAGGACACATAGAATAATTATATAAATACAATGATATAATTTATCTTAGTACAAAATTAGAAGCTTCTAAGGCTTCTCCTTATGGATCCTCCTAGCCAGATGAAGATCCTTAGGCATCACTGTCCTCTTCGCATGGATGGCACACAGGTTGCCTTCCTCAAAGAGCTGCACCAGCTCCATCTCTACTGCCACTTGCAAGGATCAGACCGTTAGGGCTGTGACCCTATAGTCGGTCTGGAACTCCTACATAATCTTCCAGAGGAGCCGTTCGAACGGCGCCTTCGGGATCAAGAGATTAGTGCACTGCTGAAAGTGCCTAATCTCTCGAAACACTCGGGCGTGCTTCGAATTAGGTCCATGGTGGGCATTTTTTAGCGGCTCTGGCCGTGGTGGTGGCGGCTTCGGTTGATTCTTTGGCCTGCTGCCCTTGACGTACTTTTGTATGTTCTGCTTGCAATACCAATCACGAGGTACTCTTGGTATGCCTTCTTCCTTCACTCGAACTCGCAGTCCTGCTTAAGCATGAACTCGTTCTCCTACCTTCTGCTTCTTCACTACCTTCGTTGGCTTGGGCCACTTCGGGTAGGGTGGACGGGCGTCGGGGTTGGATGTCTCCCCGACATCCCCTTCGGGCTCTTCCTCCTCCTGCCCGCCGCTTCCTTCTTCCTCAGCCTCCTCCGCATCGGTTGCCTTTCGACGAGGTTCTTCGATGTGCAGTGTCCCTCGGGGCTGATCTTGGTCCCTTTTGGACCTTTTCTCCCTTCTCTGGTCCTTCTTCTCCCTCTCTCTCTCCCTCTCCCTCTTCTTCCTCCTCGCCCGCTCCTCCGGTACCTTCTCCTTACCCTTTTTCTTACTGGGGCCAACCTGTGCTTGATGGCGCTCCTGCTCCTGCTGCTGCCCTTCCTCCTGCTGGTCACCCCCTGTTGCTGCTCCTCCTCTTGGCTCGACGAAGGCGTTCTGAGCTCAACGATTTCGTCCGTCCTCTGGATAGCTCTCGACGAGCTGCTGGGCGCCCGCTCGTGGAAGATGTGGAAGGTTTCGTCCATGGAGCTGGACAAAACGTTCCGCTCCTCCTCCTCCTCCGTACTGGGCTTGAGGTGATCCGGGATCTTCTTACCGCTACCTGCTACCACCTCCGCCATGGAAGGAGTCTGCCTGGGGCTCCTTAATTTCCGAGTTGTACATTTGGTTCGGGCCATATCTTATGGTTAAGAAAATGGATTAGCTTAAGTTGGAGATCAAGAAAGAGAGGTTTAGGGTGAGTTAGGGAGAGTGGGATTCTAAAATGGTATTTAAAAAGGAAAAGATGCTTTTAGGGCTAGGAATATGCCCCTACCATTAATAGCCCTATTAATTAGCCCCCCTTATTAAATATAGTTATTATATATACTATCTATATATAATAATAAAGGCGTTTTGTGATAGTCTGTGCGCAATCTTGCGCGTTGAATTTTTTAACTTATTTTTATCCCTTGATTTTGGCTTTTGGCGGTTTTGTTTGATATGACGACTCTGGCTCTCTTCTTCCCACAAATCTGGGCGTCTTCTCTTTCCAGTTCCTGTTGCTGAATGCCGGAATGGGGTTCTTGGGTCTTTCATGGAGCCCTAAATCTGATCATTCAGGCTTAGATTTCATTTAGTCTTTGTATTCGTATTGAAGAAGAACATGGCAGAAGGTTCTAACCGGAGCCGTTCTGGCGAATCCTCACCACCCAAAAGAGCCGTTTGCATGCCCAAGTGGGCGATTCCGACATTTCTTTTCTTCTTCTTGTAGCGCACCATCACTGCGAAATGGAAAATGGAAACAATAATCAACAAAATGAAAACCAGGCAGGCCGAAAGGACAAGGGTAAAAAATGATGGTGCGAGTCACCGCTAATCCGCTTTGCATTAGTGTATCTCTGTTTTCACGAGAGATCCGATGTTCTATGAACATAAGCGATTGATCACCGTGTCTATCCGGATTTCAAATTCAAGACCTTGGTATGTGATCTCCGGTTTCTTATTGTTATGCTATGATAACTCTTGTGATCTCCGGTTTCTTATTGTTATGCTATGATTTACCTTGGTATGTGATCTCCGGTTTCTTATTGTTATGCTATGATAACTCTATTAGAGACATCGCTGAGACTTGATTTCATCATTTAGGAAGCAGTCTACAAAAGCAAGGCTGTTCTGTAGTAGCTGCCTGGCCATCGCTCTGTTTTTTTCTTTCGGATTGTATGTTCTTGTAGTCAGATTGATTTTGTTACTTTATTTTTAATCATTGGATTTTCGGTTTCAGATGCGATGCCTCCAAAACGGTGTGAAAGGATGCCATTCTTTCTTTCTCTCACTGAGCCGAATGTGCCTTTTGAAGCATTCAAGATGCGGTTAATGCACGATTCATTTCTTATAGTCGGATTTTCACTTTGAGTACAAAGAGCAATGGCCTATCTAATTTGGCCTGGCTAGGCTTTACCAGTTGCAAGGGATCTCTTTCGGCAAATTAACAAGCAAATATGAGGTAAGTTTCTTCTTTCACACATATTGCCGGATTTGGCACTTATGTTTCAGGTTTGCTAGCATCAGATGGGCATGACAATGAAAAGATGCCGAAGGGAGTTTTATGAGAGGCATCCAGGAAGGAAAACCCGGGCACAACAAGCTGGTAAGTTAATCTTCCCTACGGGCGTTTTGGGAAGATGGATTCTAAGATATTGCTTGTGTGGCCTGATATCTCTAGAAGTGTTAGTCCGATCTAATATGCTATGCCCAAGTATGGAATGAAAACCAAGGCCGGCATATTATTCTCGAAAGTTTTAGTATTGTCTTAATGGAACTCAACCTTTTTTTTTACTGATTCTAAAGTAGCGATTTAACTATGATGGCATAACATGTGGCATGAAAACTGAAATGGCTTTTACATAGATGCTGGATGGGAATATTGGCACGCCCACTGTGTAGCATTGCATCACAGAATCCCTTCCTCCTTCGACGACCCGGTTGATCTGGTTTCTTAATGTACTCTATTCTATTGATCTTATTATTAGGAGGCTTTTTTGGTGGAATAAACGATTAGATGAATGCCCCTTCTTTGCCGGATCGCCTATCTATAGTGTGCCCACTGTTTTCATCCTTAGATTTAGCGGTTTTATTGCACGCCCCCAATGTGTAGCATTGCATCAGAGAATCCCTTCCTCCTTCAACGACCCAGTTGATCTGGTTTCTTAATGTACTCTATTCTATTGATCTTATTATTAGGAGGCTTTTTTGGCGGAATAAACGATTAGATGAATGCCCCTTCTTTCTTTGGATCGCCATCTATAGTGTGCCAAAATCATTTAAGCTTTGTTATGGGTTTTCTTCCACTATTATATTTAGTAGTTTCAGGCTGCTTCCTTTAACAGAGTAGTTCCTTCTCTTTCGGATTGGCGAGATTTTAGAAAGTGATACAAGGCTTGTATACATGCTTGATAGAAACAAAAACCCAAAGATTCGGAAGATAATTCGATGCCTGAAACATGCAAAAGCATTTTCCTTGGCAACTCTCTTCAACGGATTTGAGCTCCAGAAGATCGACTCTTTTTAAAGATGGCACAAAACTTCTGGATCTTTTCCTGGGTAGTTGGTCACGTTCTTCTAGACAGGTAATTTTTATGCCTGGAATGAAGCCTCTGATTTAAAATTCCAGTAAAACTTATTGCCTTATTATTGCATTATGATGAATCTTTAAATTTATTGTAGGTTGGTCGTGGCCCATCAAAGGATGAAGACGTACGAAAGCTTGCATTTTAGCACTGGCTTGAGGTGTAGGTTCTTCTGATGCTATTTCATGGCACAATGTGCAATGGACATAATTATTCTTATGATCCAGATTCAGGCTCTGCCGAGTTTTTTGCAAAAGATCTAGGAAGCTTCATTGAAGTCCTTTTCTAGCACTTTCGGACACGTATGAGATGATCTTGCCAAGGATAAATTTACAATGAATTGGCCAAAGCTCATTGTAGAACTAATTGATCTCAACTTCCAGGTCACTTTTCTTGCCATTTTATTAACAGATATATAGACTATCCTAGCACGCGTCATTTTAGATTTGAATATTAAAGTCTTTTAAAATTATTCTTATGTTTGTGCTACGTGATTATATTTTCAGCGTATGGATAACCGCAACTTCAAATTTGAGCATTCAAAGTAGGCCATTTAGTGCGCTTTTGAACATTGTTTATAATGGCTATTTCAATGTATGTTTTAGAGCCTATGGTTTTGCCTTTTCATGCCATCTTCATGTGATATAACCTCAAGTTGTTCTAATTTAAACTTATGATGAACTCCACTTTATACATGCTCTTATTTCTATGGTGAAGATCTTCATACGAGCCTACTTGAAATAACTTGCCACTTTTTGGCTGGTCGTGCATGCAAAAAGGAGGTATGATACCTTTCGATTTAAGCTGGAACTTCTACTGAAAATAGCTTCAACATTGCTTCCATTCGGCCCCTCGCCAAAATAAATAGTTACTTTCCTTTAGTTTTGGTATTGCTCTTTTCTACAAGCCAACAATAGCTTGCCTCTGTTTACAATGAGGTTATCCCTCTCTTCTTTCCATACATATGATTAATCTATGCATTTAATCATGCCCAACAGGAAGGGGTGAAGATTTAGGTTTTTGGAAAACATCAGAGAAAATGCAGACTATTAAATCTGGCAGCCTGAATCTCCTTCTGCCCCTGACTATATACAGAGTTGGAGGCTGCAATATCCGGTTTCAAGTCTTCAATGGCTGCATGTATGTCAAGTTTAAGTTCATTCGGAATAGAATTAATGAGACAAATTGTAAATTTGTTTCCATTTGGTCTCTTGTTAGATATGCGGCTTTCTTACGCTTTTCGTGCTTCAAGATTTAGATAAACCCAGTCAAACAGACGTGTCAATCTATAAGATATATGGAGGCACTACTTGTAAACAAGACCCAAAACATAGCACCCTTGAAGTGCATGAAGACGCGATTTCCATATAATTTCTTGGAATACTTTGAGGATCACATATTCCTTTTATCTTTTCAAATGATCCCCGAAAACAAATAATGCAGGAGACTTTATGTTTAGCAAATCTTGATGCAAATGATTTGTAGATATGGTTGGCCTTGGCTCGTATGCTCTATTGCATTCTTTTACTCAATATTATTTGGGTTGTGTTCTTGGACTTTGATTGTAGCTTGGTATTTACAAATGCTCTTTTGATTGCGATGCTTCCACATGACATAACATATTATAATCTCAAATCATCAAATGGTCATTTTGTTCTCTGCTAGGAATATATGGAGAAGCAAATGCAAAGTCATGGCTTAAAATGTGATCCCATCAAACTGCGGTCTCATCATTTCTATGTTGTTGGCAAGAGCAAGTAAGTGCTAAAATCTAGGTCCTTTGGGAACACAATTCTTTACATGTATGTCATGTGTAGTAGTCTAAGTTATGCCACAAAAGTATTTGATTTGCTCCCTACACCCACTGGTGGCTAGAGGTTATATTATCAATGGATATGCCAAGGAAGGGATCATTATTTTCCAGGAAATGAAACAAGGACATAAAGGTTGAAGAAATTACCCTTAAATCACATCCTCAAAGCATGCTCCCATTGCAGAACTAAAGAAGAGCAAGTAGGTTCATGCCCGCTTAATGGCAACCTGGATTTCACTCTATTTCTTTAATCAAGACTATGATTCTTAACATGTACATAAACTGTGGGCATATAAAAGGTGCTCTTGAAGTCATTGAAAGGTGCTCGGGAATGGAGATCAACCAAATTGCATTTATTCTCGCTATCGATCAGATCATAGTCTGCCTTGTGTTGTTTGTCTTGCATTCATGTTTGTACTCAGGAGGATACCATAAGAAGAAGATAAGAAAGAAAATGAGACCAAGATTTTGTATGTTTTCCTTGCCATTTCTTTGGTCTTTGTTGCATATCTAATGGTGGTGATCATAGTCCAACATCCAGATAGACTGAAAACAATCTGAGATCGTGGATCTTGCGGCATTTTATGCTTATAATCATTTCTCTATTGGGTATTTTGGGGTATTCGAGTCTGAAGACGCAGGGCAAAGGCAGATCTGAACAAGGATATGGAGGACCCCAAACAATTTCTTTCTGTCATGCCAGAGGCAGACTCAAAGCATGAAAAGATGCCATTGCACATTAGCACATTTGCAGAGCTGTGGCACTTTTGGAATCATCTGAAGCAGCTTGCTATATCAGTCCTTGTTGGCTCTTTTGGCACGTAATGGCAACCATTGCCTTCAACTATTGCTTTCAAAGCTTTTCTTTTTCAATTGCCTATGTAAGCCCTTTTGGATGCAGGGCTATGCCACTTTCGAGCAAGCAATGAATCAAAGAAGGAGATTCACGTAATGTTTTTAACAGATAGTGGCAGAGCATGATTTCTCTGTTAATCATGTTAATCATATTGTGTCAGGAAGGAATAAAACCATATGCGTTCACATTCACAACCATGTTTGGTGTCTGCAGAAGCATAGCAAATTTATAGCATGGGAAGTTGGTCCATGCTCAGATCATAAAGGCTGATTATGGCAATGTTTACGTTGGAGATACAATCATTAATATGTACTCCAGTTGCGGGTGCATAGAGGGTGCATGCATGGTGTTTGAATACATGCCTGTGAAAGATGTAGTTCATGGAATTCAATGCTTGCTGGATATGATTGAAATTTTAAGCAAGCCGTCCAACTTTATAAGACTATCCAAAGGTTGCATAATGCCAAACATGTTGACGTTTCTTAGCGTTTTCAATGCTTGCACAAGCCTTGCAGACCTAGATGAGGGTAAGGAGGTCCATAAGCAGAAAAGGGACATAATATACTATAATCTCAAATCATTAAATGGTAATTTTGTTCTCCGTCTAGAAATGTATGAAGAAGCAAAAGAAAAGTCATGGCTTACAATGTGAATTGATCTGCACATAGCATAGAATGCACCTATTGTGGTGACTACATAACATTCTAACATATGGGTCTTTGTATATTTATTTCTTTATCTTAATCGCTTGTGTTTGGGATGTACAATATAAGAAGAAACGTGGATGCATGAGTTAAAGAGTCCAGTCATGTTGAAATATCTTGCACGAGATGTCCAGTCGTACAAGAACGTGGATGCATGACTTAAGAGTCCAGTCATGTTGAAATATCCTGCATGAGATGTCCAGTCATACAAGAACTTTTTTGTAAATTGCACATGTATTTGTCTAATCTGCAATTAATTTAAATGCCTTGCATTCTCCAAATATTCATATGTTGCTATGATATGTTTAGTATTCTATGGCAGTAGATGTAATTAAAAAACTTGTGACTCGGTTTCACATTCTTCATATGCTACATGAATGGATGCCTAATGGGGTATGGTTTTTTGCTTGTTTAAAAATTAACCACATTATTTGGCATGCTAATGTTCTTAATGTATTGCATGAAAAGAAATGGCCTCCTTTACGTACTTGCTAGGGTTTGTGGGAAATATGTTTTCCGATAATTCACATTCTACCTAAAACAAACTTTGGTTTAGGTGCAAATAACAAAGCCAAGTCCACAATTTGAAGGCTATATAAAATGAAAACGAGAACCAAGATGTAATGCTCCTCTTGCCATGTCCCATGCACAAGTACCATGATCGCATGTTTCCATCAAAATGGGATGATGCAAATATACCTACAACGCGCTAGATTCCCAATGGATCGCAGTTGTTGATCCAAGATAGATAATAATTATCCAAGATAATAATTATAGCATAAATTAAACAAATGTAATTAACATACTAACTAAACTTAAATTTCCAACAAAAGAAATGTCAACATCTGTCTCTGGAATGAGCTCGCTTCAAAAGAGGGAGCACAATCATTTGAAATGCTTGATGAAGCTCCAGTTGTCACAATAATACGTCTTTGAATTAGTACAAATATAAACAGTTTTGATGCTTTGAACAACCAATGTTATCTTTGATGTTGGGGTAGACTAAAGATCTACAAATACTACTTTCCATTTATATTATCTTTTGAGTTGTGCTCGAAGAAAAGCCCAGCAACGCTGGGCACTTTTTCTAGTTAATATATAGTTGCTACTTTATTATAAATAGAAATTTGAATTTTTCTAATCGTTTGATGTGTTAATTATGGATTTGCACCATTTTTCACCCGGGTCTCGGATTGGGATGATTCTTTAACCCATATTAGGTGAACTTTGATGCTCTTGCATAATTTCCACTCCAATTTACTAGAATGTTAATTCGACCTATTCTTTTCCTGCATCTAATAACTTAGCCTAACTTTACGACCCCACACTTGGGAGAAAGAATTTTCCTCCCATTTTCGAGGTTCAATGGTGGAATCTTCATTCCATACTCTATTAGGCCAGTTAGACTACTAAGTCAGGGATATGGTCAGTGCTAGTTCTTGGTCAACCAAGAACATGGCTCTGATACCATTGTGATGCTCCCTACCAGATATACGGTGCTCAGCTGTATATCTCGTCAAAAATCCCCCATCCAGCTCTTCGGTCGCATGGGCCCTCCGTATATCCCGCACCCCAGGGTATTCCTAATGCGGAAAGGGGACAGGAAGGTGTCTTGTGCGCCCTTCCCCTATGAGATCCTATAATAGCAGAAGCATAAACAAGTCAGCACTAACAATACATCTAGCTACCTCGAAGGGTAGCATATCCGTACATCCATAGATACAACAGAGATATTAATATGCCATAAAACATGAGAGCTACTGACAGCTGGGCCTCAAGATAGAGCAGACCGAGATATAACAATGGTGGGGCTGGCTATAGACAATGGCTAGGGTTGACCACTCCATCCGCCTCTCCTATGCATACTATGCAGACGGGCTAAATCGGGCTCTGGTGTGACTATAGCCTACCGGATATGCAATCTCATGGCATCACCCATCGAGACTACTCCGAGTTACATCTTCTCGGTCCGATGAGAAAGAAAGGGTTGCATCTCCCCTTTCCGAGGTCTAGTGGCTCTACGGGCGGCTAGAGAATCGTGGCGATACATGTTTCATACCCAACTGAACCCCCCAAAACAAGAGCCAGGCCGATGCCTGCAACTCTTGAGAGGCAGGGCGACACCATTGCTCCAGGACATATCGGACCTATACCTGGCCCACTCGAAGTGACCGACTATACGCCTAGCCCGCTATGGGTCCCCAGTAGCCGTGCTCAGCAGGGACGTCCCTCCACTTTTCCACTAGCCCCGTTGTATAATGCTAAGTTACATCATAGCCGGGTGGATTCCTATGCATAGCTCGCATAGAATAGGAACTAAGGGGTCTAAACTAGGAGCATCATTTATGTAATGGCTACTAGATCTCTACCCCCCTTCCCAATGCAAGAGGGGCAAGCATGATCAACCAATATCATACATCAACATAACATGATCAATAATGAAGATAACATCTAATCCTAGTCACATGCGTCTAACTTACAGTTAGGGTTCATTGATTAGGGTTCATGATCTAGACTGAGGGTTCTAGAATGGCTCTACTAGAGACACGAAATGCTAACTCATCTGGAATCCTAACTTCCAGATGATCTACCAAAGATTCTAATCCAAATACCTGCTCCTAAGGAACTCCCTCCTGCTCCCAGTGTCTCCACGGCCTTCAAGGGATTCGAAGTAGCTCGCACTCCTACTGATGCGCGCACGCTCCGGGGGCTGTTGTGCTATGCTGTGCTATGCAGACGGTTCTCGAAATGGTGTTTCAAGCGCGAATAGGATTCCAAGACCGTTGGAGCCAGAAAAATGGCAAGGGTCAGGGTTTGGCCATTTATAGGTTAGGGTTGATGTCACTGCCACATGGCTCCAATAGGGTGCTTCCGTGTGGCCCAATAGGTTAAGGCCATGCAGAAATGGCCTTAAGCCTAAGGTTGGCTAAGTTATGTAAATAACTTAGTCATGCACCCTTTTTGCCACTAACTATGGTATACAAGGCTATGGTCATAGACTTGTATGGTGACAGGCTTAGAAATATATGTATTTATGGCGATATTTTCCTGGAACGTCACAAAATGCATGGCCATCATGCATGGTACACGTTAAGGTAATGGACACATCATGTGTCCGCTGGGAGCAAAGAGGCGCCAAACAGAAGACTGGACAAAAGTGTGGAACGTAGTTTCCACACAAGGTCAAGAGAATTGAGGTTGAACTGAACGAAGACGAGAATAAGCGTTCTATAAGACCGTTGGAATGGAAGATGACAATTGCTAGTAGAAGGCGCAGTCGTCTGAAAGCTGCAAGGTATGCTGGAGCTTTGGTGAAGCTATACTATTAAGGTAAGTCGACCTCCAACCAATGATGCATTAAGGAGGCAAGTAATGTACCCTCACGGCAAGTGTGAGACAAGAGAGCTTGAAAGTCGTTGTAAACAATACTTCAAATATAGGGAAGTTGAAAGGGACACTTTGAGTAGCCCAAAGCGTGGAGTATAACAAGGTTGGTGCCCAAGAACATCTCTTCAAGGAGAATGTGGGCTGGACTTGATACTGTGGTTTGTATGTCGAGGAGTAGATCCTCATTGGTAAATGTCCACTAGGACCATTTAATGGTGAAGGATGACACCAGAAAGAAAGGGTGTATAATAGAATTTTTAGTTCACAATCCATATGAATACGGAAATTATGAAGATAAGTGTTCCTATAGTAGACGTTAAACATGTCCACTAGGAACTTAGGGTGGCATGGCCAAGTGTCCGGATGGAGGATACAAAGGTGTCATTCGTCCCAGGCCATCTATGGCAATCCTATATAATAGAAGCATATATACATGGGTAAAAGCACGTTAGGGTGATAAAATATTGGGTCATTCTAATACATATACATTTTTAGAAATGTATAATAATTACCGTGAATTTTGGTTTTTTTTTTCGACCGAAAATAGGCATATCGAAAATTCCCTCCAATTCTTTCTTCCCCGTTCTTGTTTCTTTGTCCTTTGATCTCTCTGCTTTTACCCTGCGATCCGGCACCTCGATCTCTTGCAAGCGACTAAAGCACGCTCTTCCGAAGTCGCTTGGCCATTCTCAACAAATCAAAGGTACAATCGTCTTCTTCCCTAGTTTTTTACTTTCTGCTTTTAATTTATTACTTTAGGTTTTTGTTTACATGTGCAAGCTCAGATTGTTGCACCTTTAGGACAATTAAAAGATATTTCTTGTTGCATTGCAGGTATAGACAATGGCAAAGACACCAAAGAAGAGTGCTGCCCCTCGCATCGGTCAGAAAATCTCCCGTGGCTTCCAAAGCAGGGGACATTTGAAGTCCGGAAGTCCCGGGCGCAAACAAGGAGGACACGATTTTTCTGCAAAGGGATCCGGGCGAATATGAAATTCAAGGAAAAATTTGCAGTACAACTCTTTAGTGATGAAGTTTGGGGATCTAAGGAACCTACCGTGTGCGGTACAAGGATGAGTGGTGAAGTTGGAAGACCAGGCGAATTTTTTTAAGTGGTATGAATTTGCATTCGGTAGGAAAGATGTACGTAATCACTATGTTCCCCTCAGATTTTGCTAGAGCATTTGCCTTACACTTAAAAGGTGAATCGGTTGATTGGGATGATGTTAAAAACAGCCACGGCTAAAAGCAAGGTCAAAGAATCCAAGGTTTTGATCAAGTTGTAACAAATCAAGTCCAAAGAATGCCAAGGGCCACAAGTCCTATGATACTTTCTACAAAAAAGAGGATCTGGACAGTTTGAATGTATTTCTTGAGAGCAGATCCTCTTTGAAGGAAAGCATATGTAAGGAGATGCAGAATTTACAGGAGACGAGACTGCAGCTACAGACTTTGAAGCATAGGGAAGGGGAAAGGGCAGTATATTCTAAGCTAGTCCATGAGGCCGAGACTAATTACTTGAATCTGATGTCAGAGTTGGAGGCATTTCAACAGCAGATGGATGGAAGTTGATAGAACTAGTGCAAAACCAGCACAAACCTGCAAGATCGACTCAAGAGATAGAATAGAAGACAAGAACAAATCTATTGAGAAAAGCAATAGGAAATACAATCTCTACTTCTGAGCATTGCATAATACATAACGTACAATCAATATATACAACTGATGAGACTAAGAATAGTAGTCTACCGTTTAACCACTGCCCATTAATTACGGCACTGATTTAGGGTCGGTGCTCAATGCTGACAAAGTGTCTTATTCGTACATTTCAGGCACCTTTTCAAAGACTTGTGTGCTAAGTCTTTGAACCACTCTTTTTTTTCAAGACATTATGCTTAGTCGACATATTTATATTCCAACACTCTCCCTTAAATGTTGCTGACTAAGCAGAAGAAAATCAGCTGAAACTAAGGCAATCATTCTCTCCCTTCAGCTGCAATTTCTTCATGCCCAAGCTCTCCTTCACATTGACGAACTTAGATCCAACTAATGGTTTGGTAAAGCCATCAAGAAACCCGATCCCTGTGTGAGGAGCAATGAACAAGTTGAGAAGATCCCATTTGGATCTGCTCACGGACAAAACACAAGTGGGTGTCAAGGTGTTTTGTCTTTGGGTGGTACTTAGCATCCTTGGCAAGATGGATGGTACTTGTGTTGTCACACAATATAACAGCCGAGGATGGAGGTACCTGCAGATCTGTCCACAAATGTTTAAGCCACAATAATTCCTGCATCCCAACACTGAGTGCTTTGAATTCTGCCTCCGTGGTGTTGATTGACACTGTAGACTGTCTTTTGGACAACCAAGTCAACACGTTAGGCCCTATGAACGTGACCATCCCTGTTGTGGACCTCCTGCTATCATGACAATTAGCATGATCTGCATCAACAAAACTTTCAGTTTGGAAATCGGAGGACCTCCGATAAAAGAGACCTTCTGTGATGTCCCCTTCGGATATGCCAGCGAGCTTTTAGCGACCTTCGGTCGGCGACGCAGGATTGCTCATGAATCTGCTTCGGCCTCCCACAAAAAAAAGAGATATCAGGTCTAGTGACCGTGAGATATATCAATGCCCCCTACCAAGCTTCGATAGAGTGTGGGATCACACTCCTCACCATCAAAATCAAGCTCAAGCCTTGTGCTTGGATCAAAGGACTTGCCACAGCCCTTGCAATCTTGCATGCGATACCTCTTTGTAACATTTCTTTGATATATTTACGAGAAAGATAGATGCCATCCGAAAGTCTTTGCCACACTTCTACACCTAAACAATAATGCATAAGGCCAAGGTCACCATCTCGAAGGGCGAAGATAATCGCAACTTCAATGTAGAAATCAGCACATCAACATCTCCCCGTGATGATCAAATCATCAACATACAAAACCACAATGCACATTCGGCCTTCATGTGATTTGTAATAAAGATTGGGGTCTCACTGCGCCTGGCTGAACCCCCGCTCAAGAAAGAAAGCATTAATTTTTAGGTATGCCAACATCTTGGAGCCTCGCTCCAAGCCATAAATGCTTTTCTTCAAATGACAAACCAACTGCTCCTTCCCTTGAACAACAAATCCTGGAGGTTGAGTCATATAGACCTCTTCCTCCAAATCACCATTCAAAAAAGCAGACTTAATGTCCATTTGAAACATTAACCAACCTTTCATCGCAGCAACAGCTATAACTAATCTAATAGTGGACATTCTGGCTACGGGAGCAAAGACTTCATCATAATCTAAGCCTTTTTTCTGTGCAAAACCCTTGGCTACAAGTCTAGCTTTGTGCTTTGACACTGTTCCATCAGCATGAAATTTAGTTTTAAACACCCACTTACAGCCAATAACGTGCTTATCAGCTGGGAGTTCAACCAATTCCCATGTGCCTTGCTTCAGCAATTGAGAGTATTCTTCTTCCATTGCATCTTTGCCACCTTGCGGATCACTAGTCGCTTCATGAAAGGTTTGTGGATCAACATGATCCCGGACCTTTGCCATTAAGGCAAGGTTACATGATCCATTAGACTTCTCCTGTTTCTCCATCGAGGCGTCTTTGATCTCCTAGGTTCAACAACAAATTTACAACAGTCTTTGCCTTAAACCGGTTCTGCAACAATTTGTTTCTCCTTGAGACGTGCTGATCTCCTAGGTTCAACAACAGGAGGTATAGCAGGTGCTACAATAGGTGTTGTAACAGGTGCTGGATCAGGTGCTATAGTACCTTCATGTGTGCTGGACTCCCTCTGAAAGGAACCAACCTGCTCACGGACCATAGGGCGAGTGGGATTGGGATCATCCCGTGCTACTACTTCAGGCAAATGTGAGTTCACTGGAGAAACCACTAGAGAGGGAGAGAAAGGTTTACCAGCAGCTGCTATCAGATCTCCAACATCCAAGCTGCTGTCATTGTGAACTGCAGGAGAATCACTCAAAGATATACCATCATACACAGCATCTTCAACGAACTGAACTGACCTGCTTACAATAACCTGCTTGTTGGAAGGATCATACAACTTGTAACCTTTCTGATTTTCTGGATACCCAATAAAGATGGCTTTGACAGCCCTGTCATGCAACTTCCCATACTTTTTCAGCTTCTCAGCAGGTATGGAAGCATAAGCCAAGCATCCAAACACCCTCAAATGAGACACATCTGGTTTCATTCTCCAAAATGCTTCATAAGGAGTCACATCCTGGACTGCCTTAGTAGGCGATCTATTTGCCAAATATCTTTCTTTGTCACTCTCTTTCTCCCAAAAAAGATTCAGGCAGTTGCTTGTGACTCATCATAGATCTTGCCAAATCAAGCAAAGATCTATTCCTCCTTTCAGCTACACCATTTTGTGGATGAGCATAAGGAATGATTAACTGTCTTTCAATACCTTCTTCCATGAGAAACTCATCAAAGGCATTAGAAACATATTCACCTCCATTGTCACTTCTCAACTTTTTTATTACTAACCCTGTCTGCTTTTCGACTGCTGCTTTGAAGGCCTTGAACTTGCCAAGCACCTCAGATTTGCAATGCAAAGTATACACCCAAGTATATCTACTGAAATCATCAATCAGGGTCAAGAAATACCTCTTTCCACCTAGTGAAACATCAGGCATATAGCACAAATCAGAATGCAGCAGCTCAAGAGGTTGAGTTGCTCGATGAATAGCCTGCTGTGGAAAAGGTTATTGAGGTTGCTTTCCGAGATGGCATGCAGCACACTCAAGCTTGACACATTTCAGAGAGGGAATACCTGTAACCATCTTGTTCTTGTACAAAGCATGTATAGCAGTGCCTCCAACATGACCAAAACGAGCATGCCACAGATGCTCAGCAGTCAAATCAGCACATACAAGACCATGTTCAGTCTTATGAATTGAACCATCAAAGACATATAAGCCATTCTGCAGCGTCCACTGTGCCATGAACTGCAGACTTTTTAAGTCAATTCCTTCAAGTGGATCCCTGCCCAGCAGATAGGCTTTGCCATTTCCGAGAACAATGTGATGGCCTGCTTTATCAAATTCAGCAGCAGACATGATATTAGACTGTAATCCGGGAGCAAACATAACATTCCTCACCTTACTAACTATATCACGTCCATGCAATTGAAAAGCTACAATTTCCTTTCCTGTGATAGGAAAAGAATATCCATCACCCATCTTCACATCACCTCCAGATCGAGGTTCAAGTTCAGAAAACACATCTGAATCTCCAGTAAGATGAACCGTGGCTCCTGAGTCCAAAATCCAGTCCTTCTGTAAGGTGCTGGCCGCTGCTGCAAGATTCAGATATTCAGCATCAAAAGTGGCACACGCAACAGCACTTGTCTCTCCCTTAGAGTTGACTGTTGTGCTTTTCGTGTCACTATCCTTTGAGCTTTTCTTCTCCTTACAATTCGAACTGTAGTGACCCTTTTCACCACAATTCCAGCACTTGAACTCCTTGGATTTCTTACCTTCAGACTTCACATTTTCTGACTTCCTAGAGTCTTTGCTATCAGCAAACTTCTTCTTGGTGTCAGCCCGAGAAGTAGACACAAAATTAGCATGGTCCACTCTCCCATCCCTTTGCTTCTGCACCAACTCCTCTTGTTGCAGTAGAATGGTTACTTTGGCTATATCAATCTTCTCCTTGTACCTGATCTTCGAAGAGATAATATCATACGAAGGAGGAAGACCAACCAAGATATCTTGAATCAGCTGTTTTTCAGACAGCACTCCACCAGCAGCCATGTAATCCAAGCGCCATTGCTTCATCTGAGTAAGGTATGCTGTGACAGATTTGAAATCACCTAATTGGGCATGTCTCATTTTGTTATGGATCAGCATTTGAGTAGCCATACCCTTGCTGTCAAGAGACTTCTCCAAATGAGACCACATCTCCTTAAACTCAGTAAAATGGTTGATTTCATGACCAATTGTCTCTTCAGCCAACATTTTGACAAGAGCACAAGCTTTCTGGTTTATCCTGCCAGCATCTGCTGACTTGGTGCTGATAAAGTCTTCATCAAACACCGCTCCCATGTCACTAAATATCAAATAATTCACCATGAATTTCTTCCAAGCATGGTAATTATTATTAGTGAGCTTTGCATTCTGTGAGAACTTGAATGGATCCATGAATTTCTCCTGTTTTCAGCAGCCAAACAAATGGTTGAGAAAGCAAATTCGTCACCAAACAAAGCACCCACTAGAAAAGTTGAATCTTGAATTTTGTCACCAAAAAGGTCTTGGAAAACTCGAATCTCACACCAGAACTCGCCGAAGAATTCGTCTCTCTCCCAAAACACTTCCTCCAGGCCAAAAAACAAGAATCTTCTCCAATGCTGCAATGAGATTTTCCACCACCAAATCTCAGCCAAAGAACTCCTAGAAATGATGGCCAATCCAATTTGAATGCTTCTCAAATAGCTTGCTCTATTCTTCCCTCAAGAAAACGTCTGATACCATGATAGAACAAGTGCAAAACCAGCACAAACCCGCGAGATCGACTCAAGAGATAGAATAGAAGACAAGAACAAATCTATTGAGAAAAGCAATAGGAAATACAATCTCTACTTCTGAGCATTGCATAATACATAACGTACAATCAATATATACAACTGGTGAGACTAAGAATAGTAGTCTACCGTTTAACCACTGCCCATTAATTACGGCACTGATTTAGGGTCGGTGCTCAATGCTGACAAAGTGCTGCCTTCTGTACATTTCAGCACCTTTTCAGCACCTATGTGCTAAGTGCTGAACCACTGCTGTTTCAGCACATTATACTTAGTCAGCATATTTATATTCCAACAGAAGTGACAGTAGTGCTATGAAGTTTGAGCACATAAAGGGTAAAAGCATGTTAGGGTGATAAAATATTGGGTCATTCTAATACATATACATTTTTAGAAATGTATAATAATTACCGTGAATTTTGGTTTTTTTTTTCGACCGAAAATAGGCATATCGAAAATTCCCTCCAATTCTTTCTTCCCCGTTCTTGTTTCTTTGTCATTTGATCTCTCTGCTTTTACCCTGCGATCCGGCACCTCGATCTCTTGCAAGCGACTAAAGCACGCTCTTCCGAAGTCGCTTGGCCATTCTCAATAAATCAAAGGTACAATCGTCTTCTTCCCTAGTTTTTTTCTTTCTGCTTTTAATTTATTACTTTAGGTTTTTGTTTACATGTGCAAGCTCAGATTGTTGCACCTTTAGGACAATTAAAAGATATTTCTTGTTGCATTGTAGGTATAGACAATGGCAAAGACACCAAAGAAGAGTGCTGCCCCTGCATCAGTCCGAAAATCTCCCAGGGCTTCCAAAGCAGGGACACATTTGAAGTCTGGAAGTCCTGGCTGCAGCAAGGAGGACACAGTATTTTCTGCAAGGGATCTGGCGAATATGAAATTCAAGGAAAAATTTGCAGAGTACAACTCTTTAGTGACAGAAGTTTGGGGATCTAAGGAACCTACCAGGTACGGGTACAAGGATGAGCTGGTGAAGTTGGAAGACCAGGCAGAATTTTTTAAGTGGTATGAGTTTGCATTCGGTAGGAAAGATGTACAGAATCACTATGTTCCCCTGTATTTTGCTAGAGCATTTGCCTTACACTTAAAAGGTGAATCAGTTGATTGGGATGATGTTAAAAAACAGCTACAGCTAAAAGCAAGGTCAAAGAATCCGAGGTTTTGACTGAAGTTGTAACAGTCAAGTCCAGCAATGCCAAGGGCCACAAGTCCTATGATACTTTCTACAAAAAAGAGGATCTGGACAGCTTGAATGTATTTCTTGAGAGCATATCCTCTTTGAAGGAAAGCATATGTAAGGAGATCTGAGAATTCTGAGAGACGAGACTGCAGCTATACGAGACTTTGAAGCATAGGGAAGGGGAAAGGGCAGTATATTCTAAGCTAGTCCATGAGGCCGAGACTAATTACTTGAATCTGATGTCAGAGTTGGAGGCATTTCAACAGCAGATGGATGGAAGTGACGGTAGTGCTATGAAGTTTGAGCACATAAAATGGAAGGTGGAGGATGCAATTGCTTGCGAGAAGAGCAAGCAAAGGCGGGGATCTAGCTAGCTTAGCAAGGAAGTGGAAGCAAAAGCATCTGAGTTGAGGCAGCTAGATTCTGAACTCAATTTAAGGTCTTCAAAAAAGAGAGCAATTGAGGAGGGGGACACAAAGATTTTGGAGTTGAGGGAGTTCTTAGATCACTCCTCGGTCCTTAGCTTGCAGCCTCCTCCTCTTTCTTTGGTTTCAGTTGCAGAGCAGCCAAATGCTGATTTTCAGTCCTGCACAAATTGCGAGCAGTGTTTTGGTTCCTCCCCAGTGGTATTGGCATCTTGCAGACATCCTTACTGCCTATTATGTATCTCCTATCTTGCTAGCACAAGGAACAACTGCGCGGTACCAGGCTGCACATGGGATGTGAATCTACCTCGTGCATTGGGGCTGATTGTGTGTTTGTTGCAGTTTTCATCAACATGGTTCGACAAGGATTTTGCACTTGGCAGAAGAAATGTATTAATAAAATCCATGATTGAATATGGTTTGAGAAGAAGAGATGAGACAAAACAAGTTGTCACTGGGCCTGGGCAGAAGAGTGGTAGTTAAACTCATTCCAACTTATGGAATTTAAAGCTAATTGACTATTGTACTTTGAAATTTATTTGAATAAGAAATTGTTTGCAACGCTTTAATTTCTATCAAGGGTTAAAAACTAGAATTAGTTTAGACTTTCTGTCTTATCCTTAGGCTTGGTCAGGTTAGATGTATGGCTAACCTAACTGCCCTGGATTACTTACAGGGCTTATTATATTTGATCTCCAAGGCATTTTGGGTTACTATTGTAAATCAGCACCCAGTGACTATAATGGCACTCAAGTGCCAATCCAATTACCTGATGGAGTCTTCTTTTGTCGTCCATTGTCGAAACCATTGTTGTACTGGTGTTCCAACCATTGGGATTTGGCTGTTTGCTCAGATCTTCCCTTGGATGTTCTGACAGCCATTGTAGACAAGTTGTATGAGCAAGGCATACCAAGATTTAAATTCATTTATGGTGGCAATAGATGTTGGGCCCTCTTCTTAGAGGCCAATGATGGGACAGACATATCTCTTTTCCCTTTGGATATTCCACTCCTCAAGTATCCAGAATACGGAAATAGATGTGTTATGATTACTGACCTTCCTTTCAAATGTATCTTCAATGAGGGTTGCTCTTGCTGCATACCAGTATGGCATCCCAGGTTAACTGGTGAAGACAAAGATTTGTGTTGGCTATTTGACTGGTTTGTAGGCTTGAAGAATGCAAATGACTTTACCACTTATGTCCAAGAGCATCAATTTGATACTTCTCGTGCATACAATGACACAGTAGTGAAATGCATAAAATCTCAATATGGTGAAGACATTGATAGTTTATGGAGCTTTTGCAATAGAGGTTGCTTGCTAATTAAGAAGCCTAGCATCACAGTGAAGAGATTCACAATAATAGAAGAATCTAGTGAAGATGATGAAGGTGGGGTACAAGATGAGTGTCTTTGGTACATCGATAGCAAACAAGTCGAGGACACGGGCACATCTTCGTGTATGTATCTAACTTAGGTAATACAATTATGCTTAGATGTTGTATGTTGTAGAGCTTTTGCAATACAGGCTGTATGTACATAACTTAGGTAATATAGTTAAGCTTTCACATGATATACTAATAATTTTGTATGCATTGTAGGTGTAAGGAATGATCTACAAAACAAGTGTCAAATTCTTCAACCAAATGAAGTAGATCTTCAACCAACCGATATAGAAGAAACAAATCTAAGTTCCCAATATCTTTGGCCGGGGACTAATCCAAGGTCGAATACCATGCTTCCCGAGCTTTGGGAAATGGTTGAGAGAATCGATGATTCGGATACTCGAAGCAATTTGCTAAATCTACTTTGCAACCCAAGGTTTACTACATAATCCTTGGGGAGACCATCCTTTGCGTAAGTAGTTGATCACCAATAGGGTGGACCGGCCTTCCAATAGCCGAGAATGCCCATCGACAAGTCTTCTTCTGCTGCACACATGTAAATCCCGAAAACCGTTGGAAGAAAGGCGTGCATGATGCAATAGTACTGAGATATTGTGTTCCAAATGACATAGTGATTAGGCACACTTCTTAAGTTATTAAGTGTGTACACCGTACTATTTGCTCCGAAATATAATTATGTGTACCTTTTGCACTTGTCTACAATTTGAACTTCAACATGTTCCATGCTATATTTTACAAACCGGGTAGTTCACACAAAGACAAACCACTGCAAATTCAATTCAATTCAAAAAGTAACACAATACAAAGCACTGCAAATTCAAAGCCTTCACCTAATCCAAGGCATCCACCATTTCGGGAAGACTTCCTAGCAACATCTCATGCACATCATCAGACAATGCAAAAGCTGCACTAGCACCTTTAACCCTGTGATTTATCTTCTTCATGGGAAATTTAGCTCCAATAATGGACTCTCACTGGCACCAATACTTCTCTATCATCCAACGGCTTATATTTGTTATGGCAACTTGGCAATTTCGATAATAGTAAGTCGATATGATCACGTCACCCTGCATGATGCTCATTCTTGTAATCATCAATGACTGTTTGATCCAATACATGCTTTTCTCTAGTGCAAGCAAGAACATAGTATGGCACATCTTCCTCATTACCAGGAAGAGCAAAAGAAGCAAAATTATCACCAAACTATATCACATCATGTAACTCCTCTACCTCATTTGCAAACATTGCAGTTTCTGATTCCAATTCTGTACCTTCAGCATGTGCACATGGGACTAGCTTCTTCAATGTCCACTTTCCACAAAGTTGAATAGACTCACATGCACGCCATTCAAAGTTTATCGCGGAACCTTTGCAAAAAACAAGATAGTGGTCTAACCATCAAGAAAGGTTGGGTCCTCCGGACTTATGGAAGATACACGATTGCCGACTTTGGACACCGGGAAGGGGTTGCACATCAAATGGCTTTGACCTCACAATCTCGGCCTCCTTCACTTCCCAATACACTCTACGAACTTGAGATTTCTTGTTTCTCAAAACAACACAGGCATCATGAGCACCCTTTATTTCAATCCCATGCTCTCTTCTTTGCTCACTGGCCAAGAGTTGCTTGGCCTTGGCAGCCTCTCCATCATGTTCCCCCTTCCCATGCCCTGACGAAAAAATTCCATTGTACACGAATGCCATGCTGACAATGGTACCTGCATATGAAGTAGAATGATCTTCGGATTTGAACCGAAAGCAAAGACAACCATCTGACCACACGAGATGATACCGCATGTGAGATCCTCCATTCTCTTTCAACCACCGAAGATGAAGTTGAAATGCATGTTGTACAAAATGTGTGTCATGACTTCTATCATCAGAAACATATAAGTGAACAGGTCTTACGCAACTTACCATTTACCTTGAAGAGAGTGATGTGTACCAAAATAGTGATCCGGTGCGCATTCCAATGTTCGGGACCGCACTTCTTTGAAGGGTCTGCAATGTGCAATTTTCTGCAAAGTCTACTACCGATATCCGCGTAATCATCTCTTAGACTCAATGCTTCTCCTAAATTCCTTGCTCGCCAATGAGTCGCAAAGTTGTGATGCACAAACTTTTTCATGTGATCAAACATGGCGGATAGCATGAAAGGAGCATCTGTTTGCTTCTCCACCAATCTTAGTCTTCTAGAAGTGCCCTTCCTTGACTTCTCGTCCATATAACAAGAAGGCACGCCATTTAACATCATCTTCATTATTCTGATCAGTCTCTTTTGGACATAAGGGAATCTTTTGCTTACCACATTTTTCACAATCCCCCCTTATGCACTTCAGATTGTGCCACTCTTCCCTTTCCTCTTTTTGGCAAACCATTTCTCTCCAAAGAGTGCTAACATTACAAAATGTAAGCTTTTGTGCCTGACAAACCCCATCATGTGTACCAACAGCACATACATCACAATTGCAACTGCAATTTATGTGAAACTTCTGCCTCATAGACTTGAAAGCTTTTCTGAAATTCTCTGCTTGTTCATGCTTGACACAACAGCAAGTGTTTCTCTCCTTCAATTTCCTTATGCAACTTGTTCAGGTATTCGAACATTCTAATACCAACATCTGCATCTGGATTCTCCTCCACAAAACCGCTCATACAATTTCGGCTTGCACATTGCAAAAGAAAATAGGTAAGTTGGAGAAGATGTGCATTGAATACCTTACATATCCAAGACATAAGTAAGAAATACTATGTATACCAAGACATATCAGTTGTACATGTAAAAGATTTGATTGAATCTGTATACATATTCATACATATGTACGATGAGATTATGTATAGTATCAATTTATAGCACATTTAATCCTACATCCTTACACTATGTACATATATATCACATATTATACATGAAATACTTCCAAGAGCAAGTAGATGACCCCATAAACCTCATTTACATGTATAATACATTAAGTAAAAAACAGACCCAAAAAGGCTACATCAAAGCAAGTAAACTAAGATTGGCAAAGGAGTTCACTTCTGGCACATTTAATCTTACATCCTTACACTATGTACATATATATCACATAATATACATGAAATACTTCCAAGAGCAAGTAGATGACCCCATAAACCTCATTTACATGTATAATACAGTAAGCAAAACAGACCGAAAAGGCTACATCAAAGCAAGTAAACTAAGATTAGTAGAGGAGTTCACATATGTGCATGAAAATGTACATGAAAACAACAAAGAAACTGAAATGTAATAGTTTCTTTGACAAAAGCTTTAATACCTGAGGAATGTCAAGATACTGGATTGCCTCGCTTCTTTTTTTCCTCACATCCCTGTACTTTGGTGAAACCTTGGTGTTGTTAAGCCAGAACTGGATGACTTTTAGCTTGGTTTCTTCATCCAAACGATCAGATCTAGCTTTCCTGCCTGCTAATGCCCAAATGTTTGAACCAGCAATTGCCATTCTCTTTCTTCTACTGGCAGCATATGAAAGATTTCGGGGATGGCATTTGAGCATCTTGCAAGCAATTCCCTTTTGCTTCAAATCACCATTTTTTCCCACAACCATTGATAAAACTGAGTGCTTGGCAGCCAATTTATCACCACTATTAGAGCATTTTACCTCTTCCAATCCATCTTTAAGGTTTTCTAAAATTGCATGCTTGACCACTGCTTGTGAAGGCAACCCAATCACAGGTTCAAAAAGCTCCAATAGCCTGTGATCTTGCAAGAATCTAGAAGCAAATAAGTACCTTTGATTAGGAGCCGAGATTCAAATCTTCTTTTCTCATAACAAGAATATGACATTTTGCACACCGGTCCTTATTTTTTTTTTGGTAATACCTTGAGGATGTACTACCCTTTTCAATTTAAGCTATCATGCTCGCCATCTTCTTTTTCCCTTTCTCATCTCTCCCACTTTCGACATTCTTGCATGCCACCCGTTGTTTACTCTTCACAATTTTGAATTCACCGGATGCCATCCGATGTTTGCCACATTCGGTTTTCAAAATCACCGATTGCATGTTCTCCTGATCGCCACATTCAGTTTCAAAATCACCAGATTGCATGTTTTCCTGATCGCCACATTCAGTTTCAAAATCACCAGATTGCATGTTTCCTGATCCTGATCCTGGAAAAAAATTCAAATTGTGTTCTACTTTCTTGGTTCGATCTGGGAATTTTCTTGGAAGGAAATTTTTCTGGAGGGAATTTTCCTGGAGGAAATTGGAGGGAGGAATTTCCTCCAGGAGTTTCGCATCAACCGCCGGCCTCTACTCGTCATAATTACAAACAAACGGGAATTTTGCCCCTTTTTAAATATATAAGACAAAATTTATACATGAAATAAGTACATTTAAAATTCAGCAACCCGTTCAAAAGTTTACATGAATTGTCCCCTAATGTATGACACCCTAACGTGCTTTTACCCTAAAATGGAAGGTGGAGGATGCAATTGCGCAGAAGAGCAAGCAGGGGCAGGATCTAGCTGAGCTTAGCAAGGAAGTGGAAGCAAAAGCATCTGAGTTGAGGCAGCTAGATTCTGAACTCAATTTAAGGTCTTCAAAAAAGAGAGCAATTGAGGAGGGGGACACAAAGATTTTGGAGTTGAGGGAGTTCTTAGATCACTCCTCGGTCCTTAGCTTGCAGCCTCCTCCTCTTTCTTTGGTTTCAGTTGCAGAGCAGCCAAATGCTGATTTTCAGTCCTGCACAAATTGTGAGCAGTGTTTTGGTTCCTCCCCAGTGGTGTTGGCATCTTGCAGACATCCTTACTGCCTATTATATCTCCTATCTTGCTAGCACAAGGAACAACTGCACGGTACCAGGCTGCACATGGGATGTGAATCTACCTCGTGCATTGGGGCTGATTGGAAAAGGTAAGCATGCATAATCGATTTCTTTCATGTCTTTCTTTATTAGTTCAGGTGTAAGATTGGTATATGGATATTAGTTAGAAGTTGTGCATTGGTTGTGCATTAATTGTTCTGTAGTATATTAATTACATTTGGGTTTTAAAATGTAGGTTGAAGTGAAGATTTGTAGGGTTGGATCGTTTTGCTTTTCTAGGCTGGTGTAAACATCATGTTAGTACATGCATATTATTAATGTGCATGATGTACAGTGTTGCCAGATATTATTGAGGAGTTACTTTTATGTACTAAGAAAATAGGATAAGTAGGTAACTGCCTGTGTGTACATTTGTATAACATGTGGTCTTCTACTGGGGGACATTTTGATACATGCTGTACTCTATGATACATTTTAATGCAATTGGGTGGTTTTTTAATTCACATACTCAAAAAAGCATGTGGGCGACACATGTGCTGCACAGGTGCTGACTGCCCTTCATTGCCCTTCAAACTGCCCTTCATTGCCCTTCCATAGCCCTTCATTGCCCTTCAAAAAATCATGAGTGTTTTCTATTATATAAAGGATATAATTAGCATATTAGTAATGCAAATGATGATGACATAAATTATTTGGTGAAGGTGCTTATATGTGCTGTGATGGTCAAAAAACTGGGTAGGTCAATAAAAAAGTTACCCAATTACAATTTTCCAGTAAGCTTTTCTACACTTGGCTCCAAATACATATATCTAATATATCTAATACAGCTACATGGAATGCATTTATGAATTCTTTTTTCTAGGAAGCTTTCTACATTTGGATGTGGGTACATAAAACTGTATATAGTTCTGCAATACAGATACATAGAGTACATTTGGAATTGGATTGTACATTGCTTTTCTGGATTGTACATTTCTTTCAGTCATCTAGTTATTATTGGTAATGCTTTCATTCTTGCAGGTGACATGGGTAGTATAAAGAAGCCAGAGAAAGGTATGTGATATGTGGTTATGGTATTTTCATATGTATTTCAATTTCACCTCGTATCACGGATGCCGGCAAGAACAGTAGATCCTCCCCGCAAAAGACACTTGATTTTTCAAGTTGTGTAGATGATTATTATGGAGGGAAGCATGATAAGTCAACCCCGGCCCACATCTAGGTCACCTCTGAACACATTGAACACATTTGTAGCAGAGCATGAGAGAGGAGGAAAAGGAACATCAAGTAAGTAATTAGTTTTAAATGAATTTGCTGGATTTTATAAGGAAGCAAATTGAGCTCATTTTTTTAATAACAGATACAGTTGTCACAAGCAAAGCTACAATTGTAGCTTCATATGCACAACAAATTGAGCTCCTGAAGCAAAGGGCTGAATGTGGCAACACAGGTGTGTGTCCATATTAGTTTAATTTCTACATTTTCTTGATGTTTATGCTGTTGTTGACAATGAGTTATCTTGTAGTACTGGAACCAGCGAGCGAGGAGAACAATGAAGCCGTCTCTGACACTCTAAAGAAAAAAGATATTATTGTAGAGGTTTTCGACACTCCAAAGAAAACAGTTGCAGACAATGTGCAGAAGGTACCAATTCTAAAGCCAATGCCACATCATCAGACCGAACTTGAAATGCTGTTTTCAAGTGGTAAGTCAAAAACTACTTATTGTATTTAGTTATTGCATGTTCATACATTTTATTATTCGCAGAAACAGAGGAAACTAGTGGATCTATGGCCTTAGTTGGAACTACAATCGAAAAGATTGAAGAATCATGTAAGACAGGAACATATACAACTGGTACTGAAGAAATTTTAGTGGAGAATGTGGCTACAGATATGAAGCAGGTGGTTGTGGTGAAGCAAGAGAAGGAGGAATCTGAGGATAGAACAGATACAGATAGTGGTGTGAACGAGAAAAAGTCAAGAAAAAGAAAAGATACAAAGGTGTCGCGGCCAGCTAAGAGAACTAGAAGCCGGACATCGCTTGAGCAACCGTAAGTGTAATTGGATTAGTAAATATGTGTTTTATGCTAGTTACCATTGATGCTTGGTTTGCAGTGACATGGATAACCTTCAGACAATGGTTCCATTATCCGTTCCAAGCTGAACCTCTGATTAAGGTCACGAAATATTGTGTGGAGACATTGTTTAAAGATAGGCACATGTCTAACAGACATTTAGACATATTCGGAAGGTATGTGAGCAAAGACGTTGACATCCAAATGGCGAGATGTCTTCTTTTCTTCCCTTCAGAAAACTTTTTGACTTATCGGGCAAGATTTAAAAGATTAGCCCCGGATGCTAATCGTATGGGACAAAGATCGAGCGTATGCGATGAGAAAGGGCTACAAGGCATTGTTGTTAGTAAATGCCAAATATATTATGGTTCCAGTTCAAGTTGAGGACCCTGCCCATCATGTTTTGATGATTTTTGTTTTAGAGTCTGCAAAAAATTGCAGTACCACCTCAATGGCTTCTCCTGCAATTATTGTGTTGAACTCCATGACTGGTATAACAGTGGACAGCAAACTCTTAAATATGTGAGCATTTTCTTTTAGTATATGTACCACTGCTGCTTGCTTAAATCTTAGTTGCATGTTCTCATTTGTGTGTGCAGGCTTCATAAGGATGTCATCACATATCTAACCAACTCTAGCTCACGTAGAGTTGAATTATATGTGAAGAATGCAGTGAAGAAGGAAACTATTCCAGAGGTTCCACAACAACCAGATAATGTAAGCTGCGGTCTTTATGTGATGGCCTTTATGCAAGCTTTTGTGGATGCCCAAGTGAATTCTAAAAGCATGGTGAGTTGTTCTTATATTTCACATAAATCTTTTGGGATGTTTTATTATAGCGGATCTTAATTCTTGTGTTTGTTGCAGTTTTCATCAACATGGTTCGACAAGGATTTTGCACTTGGCAGAAGAAATGTATTAATAAAAGCCATGATTGAATATGGTTTGAGAAGAAGAGATGAGACAAAACAAGTTGTCACTGGGCCTGGGCAGAAGAGTGGTAGTTAAACTCATTCCAACTTATGGAATTTAAAGCTAATTGACTATTGTACTTTGAAATTTATTTGAATAAGAAATTGTTTGCAACGCTTTAATTTCTATCAAGGGTTAAAAACTAGAATTAGTTTAGACTTTCTGTCTTATCCTTAGGCTTGGTCAGGTTAGATGTATGGCTAACCTAACTGCCCTGGATTACTTACAGGGCTTATTATATTTGATCTCCAAGGCATTTTGGGTTACTATTGTAAATCAGCACCCAGTGACTATAATGGCACTCAAGTGCCAATCCAATTACCTGATGGAGTCTTCTTTTGTCGTCCATTGTCGAAATCATTGTTGTACTGGTGTTCCAACCATTGGGATTTGGCTGTTGGTCAGATCTTCCCTTGGATGTTCTGACAGCCATTGTAGACAAGTTGTATGAGCAAGGCATACCAAGATTTAAATTCATTTATGGTGGCAATAGATGTTGGACCCTCTTCTTAGAGGTCAATGATGGGACAAACATATTTCTTTTCCCTTTGGATATTCCACTCCTCAAGTATCCAGAATACGGAAATAGATGTGTTATGATTACTGACCTTCCTTTCAAATGTATCTTCAATGAGGGTTGCTCTTGCTGCATACCAGTATGGCATCCCAGGCTAACTGGTGAAGACAAAGATTTGTGTTGGCTATTTGACTGGTTTGTAGGCTTGAAGAATGCAAATGACTTTACCACTTATGTAAGAGCATCAATTTGATACTTCTCGTGCATACAATGACACAGTAGTGAAATGCATAAAATCTCAATATGGTGAAGACATTGATAGTTTATGGAGCTTTTGCAATAGAGGTTGCTTGCTAATTAAGAAGCCTAGCATCACAGTGAAGAGATGATTTTGTTGCATTATGCTTTCGATGATTCCAGAATCATCATCGTAGTCCGTATGTGCCATCAATAAACATATTTGGGAATCTTCAAAGGACACATAGTTCTCTTGTGGGACATGCCACGAGGCCCTTTGATTTTTTTTTTTTTTTTTTTTTTTGAAGAACTGTGTCATCAATATATTAAAAGAATGGTAATGTTACAAAGCAAGTGAGGAGGAAGAAGAACTGCCCCAAAGAGACAGTGATACCTCGACACTCCACAACAAACTCACAGAAAAACTGCAACTCTACTACTGTACAAACCGACCATCACCATCTACAACACCCAAGAAGTCCCGCCAAATGGCAAACTTCCGCTCTACTAATCCCCGGAACACCAGAAAGCTTTGAAATAGCTTGTACCTGAGTCAAGGAATCGAGAGGCCGCAGTCAAATCCCCGAAAGATCCACAACCGCGCCTTCCAAATCAGCCACACCAACCAAGCTACGCCAGATGCAAGGCTTGTTGCCGCAAGAGCGGCCAAGCACCGATACACATGAAGCGAAGAATGGCGGCTAGTCAATCTCACAAAAAGCCCTAACTCAATCCCGGCACCTGCAAGTGAGGGCATAAAACCGCACAATGCTCCACGCCTCACGATGAAGGCCACAACAAGGGCGTAGAGGGCTCACACCCGCCTAAGCCGACTCACAAGGGCATTCACCCTAATACAGCCGGTGCACCACCGCCACGTAGCACCCTAACCTTCTGGGGAAGTGAGCTCCATGTCCACGCCCAAACCGAAGGCCAGCGAACCCTAAGTCGCAGAGACCACTTGCCGAAGGGGGCAAGGTGTGTCATGAATAGCCAAACACCCGGTAACAAGACCGCACAAAACAAGAGACACAACATCCGGATGAACCTTCCAAACCTGCACCACCACATCATCCTGAGGGACTATAGGTATGTGTAGCGGAATACTCCCCGCCATTTGCTCCCAGATAGCCCGGTCACTGCCCCTTAGGCAAAAGCGAGCTCGAAAGAACTCCCACGAAGCTAGCTGACCACCCCAATACCAATCCTCCAAGGTGAGCACAGCAGCTCGCCTCCAACGGGCCTGCGTCCGAGCATGCACGGTGGCAGCCAAGGGCAAGTGCGCAGGGGGTAGAGGAACCCAAAAGAAAGGAGAAGAGTGGTGATAAACTGAGGCATAATCTAGCTGGAAGAGCACACGCACATGATCCCAAGCCCGCAACACCCTCGTGAAGACTCATTGATGGGACCTTTAGATTAGGCATTTCTGAAACATCAAAGCAGGCACTATGACTACAGCAACGATCAAGTAAATTATTGTCATCGACTAAACGTACGGCTGATGGCAAAGCCTCAAGAAATGCATCTTTTATAGCATTAAATACACGAGGAGTAAATATGGTGAATGGAGTGCCTGAATCCACGAAGGTGCCTCCAGGATTAAGATCTAAAGATGTGTTGCATCTTGAAATCACAGTATTGCCAATATTTATGCTTTGAAGATGGACATAGTAAAGACCATCTTGAGTGTTGCTGAGAATGGGAGTGGTATGGCTAGAAGAAGATAAGGTGTTTCCAAGAAACAAAGTGCCACATGCATCCTCAGAATAATGCGGCAGGCAATACGAGAAATTTCCATCGAGAAAATGTAACCGTGAGATTAGAGAACCAGAACCGCGTCTTAAGCCAAGCAAGCCATCAGCATAACCAAAGTTTCCGAATAGAATATGTGTGCAACCCATTGTTATCTTCTTTTAGGGTTGTTCTAGGCAAGTGCGGTTCTCTATGGAGTAGAAGTAGCATTTGGCAAGGTATATCTGTGAAAGAGCTTTTATCTTGAATGATAAAAGCGTTTAGCATGAGTAATGAAATCAACAAGAATGTAAAATGTTTTGAGGATAAGCGGAAATTAAGGTTGAAACATGATTCTGTGGCATTCACATGTCTAGGCTGACCTGGTAGAAAAGGGCAGTAGGATTTTAATCTAAGTAATGAAAGAATATGGTGTTGTGTTAACAGAGGATCACTATATCTGCATGGTGGATATGCTTGCACGATCAGGAAAGTTGCATGAAAAAGAGAGAAATTGCTTAAAACTGCATGGTCATCATGTTGAACAGTATGGCGGGGTCCTTCAGCATCAGAACATGGGCTGCTTATGAATGCGGGAGTTGGATAGGTGCAAAGCTTGTGAAAAAAGCTACAGCAAGAAGGTGGTCCTTATGAAAGCTGCACTGCAAACCATCATTCTCTAAGTACTCCAAATAATTTAGGTACTTCACATGACTTCTAGAATGACATTTCTGTTGGTTTATTGTAAATGTATCATCTTATAGTAGCCTTTTCATATAGAATATGAAAAGGAGAATGAAAGGTAGACCCAAGAGAGTGAAGCACAATATTAATGGCAAACACCTCTACAAACGAAACGAGTAGTACAGGGCACCATTGGCCCATCAGCATGAAGAATCTTCTGGACTATCAAGCACCCGGTTGTCACATCCACAAGCTCACATCAGAAAGAAGATCTCGACCCCTTCACCGACTCGAAGCACATGAGTTCAAATGGAAGAACACAAGGCAGAAACATATAGGTGCAGAAGTATGTCGAACGGGGAAGCCTAGATTAGCATCACGAGTTAGGGTTAAAGAGCATATCTTTGCGTCCAAACAGGAATTCATAGCGACACAGGAGCGCATTGAAACCGGAGGGAAGACCACCACGATCTCGCAACCTAGCAGCTCAAGCGGATGTCAAGCAACGTCAACAAAATGTGTAACGAAGCTAGACAACTGCAAAACACCCAAGTCCAGCCATGACGAGCTCCCAGCCTCCTTGCACCAGTAGGAAGATGGTAACAACTTCATCCGTTTCAAAAAAGAATATGGGATCATGATGGAGGAAAGAGATAAGACACATATCGGGGGAGGAGCATCTCCGACTTGAAGGCCTATATCAGCATCAAGGGCAGGATCAAGGAGGAGGATAGTCGGTTGAATGAGAGTTTCAGATCCAGAAATGCCTGGAAACCCAAGGAGGGACAATTTCAATGCTTCAGCCAAGTAGCTCGAGACTCGAGTGAATCCAACCTAAAGGACGAAGGAGCCGACCTAGGCAACAACGACAGACCACTCAAAGGCAACTTGGAGAAGCGATGGTATGTGCAATGGAGATGACCACACTTCCAAGCACTGGGAAGGCATATCACAACGATAAAGTCTAAGCAGCAGGAGTCTTGCTCACAAATTTAACATGTGGAGAAATGACACCGTCTACCTACCGATCACCATCTCAAGTAACTACAGCAACGATCAAGTAACTATGACTACAGCAACGATCAAATAAATTATTGTCATCGACTAAACATACGGCTGATGGCAAAGCCTCAAGAAATGCATCTTTTATAGCATTAAATACACGAGGAGTAAATATGGTGAATGGAGTGCCTGAATCCACGAAGGTGCCTCTAGGATTAAGATCTAAAGATGTGTTGCATCTTGAAATCACAGTATTGCCAATAGTTATGCTTTGAAGATGGACATAGTAAAGACCATCTTGAGTGTTGCTACGAATGGGAGTGGTATGTCTAGAAGAAGATAAGGTGTTTCCAAGAAACAAAGTGCCACATGCATCCTCAGAATAATGCGGCAGACAATACGAGAATTTTCCATCGAGAAAAGGTAACTGTGAGATTAGAGAACCAGAACCGCGGCTTAAGCCAAGCAAGCCATCAGCATAGCCAAAGTTTCCGAATAGAGTATGTGTGCAACCCATTGTTATCTTGTTTTAGGGTTGTTCTAGGCAAGTGCGGTTCTCTATTGGAAGTAGAAGTAGCATTTGGCAAGGTATATCTGTGAAAGAGCTTTTATCTTGAATGATAAAAACGTTTAGCATGAGTAATGAAATCAACGAGAATGTAAAATGTTTTGAGGATAAGCGAAAATTAAGGTTGAAACCTGATTCTGTGGCATTCACATATCTAGGCTGACCTGGTAGAAAAGGGCAGCAGGATTTTAATCTAAGTAATGAAAGAATATGGTGTTGTGTTAACAGAGGATCACTATATCTGCATGGTGGATATGCTTGCACGATCAGGAAAGTTGCATGAAAAAGAGAGAAATTGCTTAAAACTGCATGGTCATCATGTTGAACAGGGAGGGGTATGGCGGGGTCCTTCAGCATCCTCCAGAACATGGGCTGCTTATGAATGCGGGAGTTGGACAGGTGCAAAGCTTGTGAAAAAAGCTGCAGCAAGAAGGTGGTCCTTATGAAAGTTGCACTGCAAACCATCATTCTCTAAGTACTCCAAATAATTTAGGTACTTCACATGACTTCTAGAATGACATTTCTGTTGGTTTATCGTAAATGTATCATCTTATAGTAGCCTTTTCATATAGAATATGAAAAGGAGAATGAAAGGTAGACCCAAGAGAGCGAAGCAGCAAACACCTCTACAAACAAAACGAGTAGTACAGGGCACCACTGGCCCATCAGCATCAAGAATCTTCTGGACTATCAAGCACTCGGTTGTCACATCCACAAGCTCACATCAGAAAGAAGATCTCGACCTTTTCACCGACTCGAAGCACATGAGTTCAAATGGAAGAACGCAAGGCAGAAACATATAAGTGCAGAAGTATGTCGCACGGGGAAGCCTAGATTAGCATCACGAGTTAGGGTTAAAGAGCATATCTTTTTCGTCCAAACAGGGATTCATAGCGACACAGGAGCGCATAGAAACCGGAGGGAAGACCACCACAATCTCGCAACCTAGCAGCTCAAGCGGATGTCAAGCAACGTCAACAAAATGCGTAACAAAGCTAGACAACTGCAAAACACCCAAGTCCAGCCATGACGAGCTCCCAGCCTCCTTGCACCAGTAGGAAGATGGTAACAACTTCATCCTTTTCAAAAAAGAATAGGGGATTATGATGGAGGAAAGAGATAAGACACATATCGGGGGAGGAGCATCTCCGACTGGAAGGCCTATATCAGCATCAAGGGCAGAATCAAGGAGGAGGATAGTCGGTTCGAACGAGAGTTTCAGATCCAGAAATGCCTGGAAACCCAAGGAGGGACAATTTCAATGCTTCAGCCAAGTAGCTCGAGACTCGAGTGAATCCGACCCAAAGGACGAAGGAGCCGACCTAAGCAACAACCACAGACCACTGAAAGGCAACTTGGAGAAGCGATGGTATGTGCAATGGAGACGACCACACTTCCAAGCACTGGGAAGGCATATCACAACGATAAAGTCTAAGCAGCAGGAGTCTTGCTCACAAATTTTACATGTGGAGAAATGACACCGTCTACCTACCGATCACCATCTCATAGCTTCAAAGGCATGCTAGAATGCCCGACTGCAATAACCGGATGATCCTACACAAGCGATCAATGGCACTGTACATCTTCAACCTTGCAACGACACTGCATGTAAGGATGCAAAGCGGTCACCGCACTCTACATGACAGGTAAATACATTAAGGAGGAACATTTTCCACTCAAGATTTCACATCGAGGAACGTTCTTTGCAACTTGGGATGACGACCTCAGATCAGACACTAAGGTCAACTATAGTAGCAGCACCTTAAGGAACCCCGGAATCAACTAGAACGAGGACGAAGAATCAAACGCGATAGGAGGAGGGGAAATCCTAAAGGAGTACAAACATTTAACAGTAGAGTTGTCCCGTGATGGACCAAAAATGGTCCATTTGCAGTGTTCACTTTAAAATTCGTATAAAGTTAAAGATGGTAAGATTTTTCATTTAGGAATACTTGAGGAGTTATTGTAGTTGTACTTGTTTCAAAAGAAATCTTTGGATTGCATTGCGGTGGTGGTCTAGTGGTAAGGCCTTGGAATGGGGTGATCCCCACTAGGGTTCAAAACCCACTGGCTACCATCGGGTGGGAGACGTGGGCGGGTGCAAGTCCCACCAACCATGCCTTCAAAAAAAAAAAAAGGAAGAAAGAAATCTTCATTTATAGTATACACATTTGGATATGGTTGCATATCGCCATCATGGTGTGCATTCAATATCTCTAATGTAATATTCTTACTGCATGTTAAAATGTTCCAAATGCAAGCTAGGACATACTTGAGCTAGGTTGTTTTCTAAGAGATCAATAAACTGCATAGAGATACTTGCTGAGGATATTTTGTTTAACATGCCGGGACTATTTTGTAGTGAGCTGCCCATGTTACTCTCGAGGAGGTAGAAGCAAAGGGGTGAAAATATCCTTACCCTGGTTTTGGTTGATTCCGTCGCGGTGAAACTCTCCCGCGGAATCACTAACCCTCCTGCCCCGTTATCCGTACCCTCCTGCCCCGTTATCCGTACCTGCCCCGTTATCCGTACCTGACAGGCTCCATTTTATACCTTCCGGCGGAATCACGTCTGCGAAATACCGCCGGATGGAATCACCAACCTTTTATTCTACGCGACGGAATCACAAGGAATTGATCCTGCGGGGTGGAATCACTGCATACCGTAATATTCTCCCTCGTAGAATCACCGCGTACGATAATATTCTCCCCCGTAGAATCACCGCGTAAATATTCTCCCCCGTGGAATCACCGCGATAATATTCTCCCCCGTAGAATCACCGCGTACTATTCTTCGGGAAGGAATCACCTGGAGACCTTTGAATCTGTAACAGGGAGGAAAAATTGGCAGATGATTCAAATTCAGACAGAAGTTTATGCCGGATTCCATAAAAAATGGTTGAGGATGGTTTAAGCGAAGCCTATATTACTTGAAGATCATGAATGATAAACCAATGATGGAAAAAAACAAGCTGGGGCTTACTCCATTTTGTCTGAGCATGTCCATTGTTATGCTCTGAACTGCCCATAATTTTTCTGGTTGGGGATTTGAACCCCTTGCCAACATCGGCAATGCCCTTTTCATGCATGGCCTGCCCTTTGAGAAGAACAGAACGGGATAAGTTATTCATTCCTTTTCCCAAATTTTCCAAACCTTTCTGGCTCAGCACCTCTTCGGCCTCGTTAATGGCTTCCAAATGAGGCTTCCAAGCTTGCTTCTCACCCAAAGGCGATGCCTTATTTTGCCCCTGTTTTGAGCTACGAGGCCCAAAAACACAGAGAAGGAAGAACGCCCCTGTTTTTGCCCCTGTTTTGAGCTACGAGGCCCTAGTTTCACAAAACGAAACTCTTACCTGATAGAAAAGTGTCCTTAAGAACTGATGCTGGAAGTTGCAGAGGCACATCCTCGTGGTAGAAGAGCTTGGACGATGGCAGAAGAGCTTGGGTTATAACAAGCTTAACGTTTTTAATAGACTAGCATGAGTTTCTTTATGACTAAATCTGAAACATTGAATGAATAGAAGGGAACAAAAGCTTACTTAACACGCTCCGATCCAGAACAACTGCTCCGACGCCCCCAATCACGAACTCCTGATTCAATTCTCCCTCCAAATCCGTTCTTCCAAATCCGCTGCTCTCCTTTTCCTGAACGTGCTTCTTGCAGGGGGTTTCCTTCACCGATATCTGGGTCAAGTGCTTCGCGGCTGCCCTAAGAATCTCCTCCAAAACCCGTTTTTCTTCACGGCATTTAGGGCTTTCCATGACGACCCTTAGATTAGGGTCCAGTAAACGATCCTCGGGCCTTTAATGGTAGAAGAGCTTGGGCCATGATTGTGCGCGAATGATCTTGAGGCTTCTACGTGAATTGGGTCTCGGATTGATGGCGGTAGTGAAGGTATTTGGCAATGGAATTCCAAAGCACAGACTGCCCACAAAATAGCGACCCCCTGTTTTCTGCCATAGCCTAGCCAAGCTGCCGGATCTGTAAAAGAAAATAAAAAGATTAGTAAGAAAAGAAGGAAGAATATAAGGTGAAGCAGCCCCGGATCCCTTACCCGGATCGCCCGGAGCAAGCCGCCATAGCCGGCACTGCAGTGGCTGAAAAAACCTCCAAGAAGAAAAGGACGTAAAAAATTTGAATTTTTTAGTTTTATATTTCAAATGGTGATTCCATGGTATGGAATAACAGAGCGGTGATTCCGTCCGGCAGTATTCTACCATTGTGATTCCGCGGGATGGTATTGAATTTATTGTCGTACTGTCAGGTACGGAAAACGGGCCCTCCGGAACGGATCCCGTTGCGGGAGGGTCTGTGATTCCGCGGGAGAGTATTCACCGCGATGGAATCACCAAAACCAGGGTAAGGATATTTTCACCCGAAGCAAAGCATCTTTATTATAATGTTTTGGTGTGTGTCTTCAATGGAGACCTAAATCGGACGCTTAGGATTTGATGAGCACATCTAACGGTAAAAAAAAAAACAAAAGAGCATCGAACAAAAGAGCATCGGGCTATGGCTGTCGAACCTCTGGTGATGGTATCCCCTACAGGAAAGCCACAATCCCGGCATCATCCAAGCTTTCTGAGGACGATGCTTTGCAAAATGATGGCTGTGTTTAATTTTGCAAAAAAAAGTGCCTTAGGTTTTTGTTTGGTGGCCATCGAACAAGAGCATGTCTATGCAGCCTTCTGAGCTATCAGAGTCTGGATACAAGCCCATTTATCAAACAGAACACCCGGAATATGCATAAAACCCACGTCTTTCCTTCGAACAAAAAAATTGCCATTCTCACTAGGATGCTGCAATTCCAGCCAAACTGCAGTGTCTGCACCAATCTCTGCAGGATGCCCCACATCCCTTGACATATTTGTGGCTGTATATCCAAGGCACATGCAGTTTACATAAACCCTCTTTTTCATTTCCATTTCGTTCTTGCAGAGATCTCTAGCAAGTAATCTGGCATATGTGCTCATTGCCATTTTGGAAACTGTATAATCTGTAAAAGCCTCGGGATCATCTGCTCATCTGGAAGCTGAGCCTGAGCCTGGTGCACATTGCGAGGAAATCCGTCGAACCCTAGCAAATCCGGCATTCTCTTGCAGAGATTAGATTCGAAAGGTGAGCTTGATATTTGTTATTCTGCTCAGCAGAGGTTTAGTATTTATGTCTTTGTTCCTCCTAGCAGACCATCGAACCCTAGCAAATCCGGCATTCTCTTGCAGAGATTAGCTTCGAAAGGTGAGCTTGATATTTGTTGTTCTGCTCAGCAGAGGTTTAGCACCCAAACAGGCGCCTAAGTGAATAGAAAGGGCAAAAATGGAGGTCCTAGCATTTGATCTGATACAGTTTTCTTATGTTGTAGGTATTGTAAATCTTACAAATGCATGGTCGTATTTTGTTGTCAAAGAAAGTTCTCTGCATAATTTGCTACAAGTCCTTGATTAACCTATAAAATTGCAAACTTTAGGCATTTTGGATTGGTATAGTGCCTTTGTGGATAGAGCGAGCTTCTTGAAGATTCTTCTCAAGCCTTCGTTTATTTTAGCTCGAGGTTTCAACCACTAAAAACAAGTGGACATTAATTGCCATTTAAGAGCGGGAAGATGAGCAATGTAGTCAATCCAAAGCTTTTGAGAGATTTGTCTACTAGAGCTTCCATATATCGCTGACATAAGATGTTTCTCTGTGGTTCCATGTATAACTAACATAACAAGTTTCTCTATGCTGAGGCCTTAGAGAATTGTTGGATATGGAAGATATAAACAATCTGAACTATTATCTGAGACAGTTTGTTTTGTTTATTGTGCTTTGCTGCTCATTGGTTTGTTGAGATGCAGATTCGTGCATATGTGTTGATTGTTGTTTCTAATGCCATGATTTCTAAACTTGCAGGTTCACAACCAGCCTTAAGTTGATTGGGCCTATGAAGAGATCGAAGGCAGGCTTGGATTAATTGAGGCAGTTGTTTTGGAGCACCGAGTGGTTTTGTGGAAGAGTTGCAAGAGGTGAGCCCCTATTGGTCCCGGCTTAAGGCTTGTTCCTTTAGGCTGTCTCCAACACAATTCATGTGGAAAGAGTAGTATTCTGTAGATGGTAATGTACGTGCAGAATGCATTATGTGATGTGTGCATGGCTTTGCTTGGTGTATAGAAGAACTGTCCAGAAAGGATAAATAAGTTCTTTTGTAAATAGGCAGAGGGTGCCACAAAGTCTGGAAGGTCCAGTATTTGTGTATGGGAAATTACATGAGGGGAGTAATACAGCTAATAACTAAATGAATCTACGCATGTATTGATGAATCGAGTCCAATATGTTCTAAACTGAGTCCATGTCATCTTGGTGCCATTCACGTTTTCTGGTAGCTTAACAATGTTCTACCAGAAGAGATAGTCAAATCTGTTGTTTGCCAGGCAATTGTTTCATAATAAACAATAATGGCCTTAGATCTGTCTAAGCAATTGTTCCATAATAAACAGGAATGGCCTTAGATCTGTCATTAATATGATTCTTTTGTGCCTGCATTTAAAGGCTCAGAGATTAGAAGATAAAGCAGATAGCCATTGACATTGTTGGATGAACATTTTAGAGATATTTGATGTTGTGCCTAGGCTGGATCACAGTGCTATAAAGTTCAGGATTGCAGCTTTGCTGGTTGGTTCATTCACAGGGCAGATCTAAGGTTTGCAACATGTAAAATGAAGGACTTCATGTGCATGTTGGTTAGATGCAGTGCATGCACCATTAACGGCTAAAGGCTTTTTATTGGTGAAGCCGGGTTCATGAACTATGAATGTGGCAACCAAGCTCTGTGTTAGCAGCCGTGATGTTATTCCATCTGGTTGTGTTGAAAACAATTTGTACATGCCTTGAACATATAGGACATGTGTTGATTGTTATTTCGAATGTTATGATTTTTAAACTTGCAGATTCAGAATCAGCCTTATATTGATTGGGCATGTGACGAAATTGAAGCAAGCCTTGAATTCATTGGCGTTATGGAAATATCTGAACCTGAAATGCATCTTTCATAGGTGTGTAGACCAGTCTTGCAAGGTTTGTTCCTTTAGGTTGTCTTTAACACAATTCATTTATAAGTTGTAAGCAATTTAGGCCTCGAGCATAGAACACCGGCGCTTGCGATGTGCCTTAGGTGTAGACTGAGAATCATTTGTTGGTTGTTGCCTGAGATTGATCAGAGAACTTTTTAAGAGAATGAGAAGGAGCTGAGGTCTTATCCTGATAATGTTTTAATTATTTGTACAGGTTGAGAATTACTTGGGTGCCAAGCAAAAGCAAGAGATAATCCATCCGTCCGGCCATTTTTGCTACCATTTAGAACCCCACAGAGAAGTGAACCCACATAGTTTTGAGGGCATATCCTGTGTACTGAGCTTTTTGGACTGGCTCATGTACTTTGATTTATTTCGCCCATTTGTACTATGAATTTGAAAAACATATGCCTAGCATCTTTTATAGGTTGTTTCCTGAGCTTTCCAATGCATGCTCATGTTTAGGAAATAGAGCTTTCTTCTTAAAGTTATGACCCTATTACTACTCTGCTGTAAAACTAGAGCAGCAAATGCAATTTGTCATATTTGACATATTTAGACTAGGAATTTGAGAACTGTGTGCCTAGCATTACTTTTAGGTCTTTCCTTAAGCTTTTAAATGGATGCTCATGTTGGCGAAACAGAGCTTGCACTTGCTTTCTAAATGACGACTTATTCTGCATCATTTGAATAAGAATTAAGATATAAAGCAATGTTAGTCTATTCATGGGATTGCATGGCATCCCTTTTGGTGTATCAGAGAATTAGAGATCGGTAGAGCATGGAGAAGGTCCATTTGGCCCAATTATTCATCAGCATAAGCTCCCTCTTCACTGTTTATATCATCACGTGTGATCCTTATTGTAAGTATATCAGTCAGATTCTTTGTTGTTTCATTGAATTTTGAGGTTCTTGATGGACAAGAAGTCATGTCATGGCTATATGATTTAAGGAACAAGCAGAATATTTAAGATATTATTTTCATACTGATCATAGCTTAGCAATCTCAAATGTTTGTCGGTATAGTAGAGGAAACTTAAAAAACCCTCATGGTCTAGGAATGCCTAAGTTAAATAAGTTCAAAAATAGCATTTAAATGGCTAGCCAACAATGTTCAAATAAACACAAAAGCTAAAGCATTTAACCTAGAATCTATAAAGACCACATAGCTCTACAATGCCAGACTTGGATTCTTCTCTAATAGAATAAAAGTCCATGAAGACCAACCAACCAACCAATACAAATGTATTGTTTATGTAGCTCTGCATAAAATATATATTATAGATCCATTTTAACATTGATCATGCCTGAACTTTGTCTGCTTCATGATCAACTAGAACGCTCAATTTCACATAATCAACCACATCACTGAAGATGGGCAATAGCATGTAATTATTTAAGAATGGGCAAGTGATGCAAATAATGATGCATACTCCTAAAATCTAGAAATCTATGATATGTAAAAGATTGTGCATTCTAGGCATTTTAAACGGAAACAAGTACTTAGACATGATTTGCACAAATACATTACAGTAGTTGGAGTAACACATATAATAACTTATGTTGAGCATTGTCCAAGCATTTAAGTCTTCGACTACAATCATATGGATTGCCCACCGAAGGTGGGCAATTTACTAGTTACACCCTATGAAGTTGCATGGAGAATTGCCACGTCAAACCACTCTTAACACGGTGCATGGGCAATTACGTTGCAAGAAAAATTTTGAGGTGCTAATACTAAGCAACTTCCTATTCTATATTGTGTAGTAACACAGGGGATGCCAATTGCAGCCATTGTTTTGCTTCAAGTCGTGTTGTACATAAGCCAACCATTACAAAATATATACACGAGCGTATAAAATTTGGCAACATATTGCAGCCTGTCACAGTAGAACCATTCAACATATAGGTTTATCCAATCTGAGCTTTCAACCTTTAAACATGAGTTCATTGCATTCCCAATGTCAAAAATGTAATTTTCAAATCAAGATCCTTTTGTTAATAAGAGTGTAAAGCAAAGGCTGCCATATAGAAAATCCAAGCAAAATTCAGATTGTCATGGTGAAATTTTATACTGCATACATATACAAAATTGCCACGAGATAGAGATATGACTCATGATTAAGCTCTACATAGGACGTCATGCCAACCTCCTTACTTGGCCTATTTTTGTTGTTGATCCCATTTCTTCAACATGTCTTCATCGCATGATCATAAGCTGTTGCATATGGTGGAATTCTTAGAGTAGCAACTTCTTCCATTGCCTCATTTTCTAGAGCAGACTTGTTCAAAAAGGCACAATTTTTTGTATGAAAATCTAATTAGCAATTTTGAAAATCTATTTTAATTCTGCATGTAAATAGTCTTTATACAAACAAGGTGCTGCGCATGGAGGTTTGCCCTCTATGGCTGGAGGGTGAACTGGCTTAAATCATAGTTCAAAGTCATGTTTTGACAATTAATTCAAATTGCTACTTCTAGACAATAGAATACTTGATACCATGGCTTTATGGGAATTGGCCTGAAGAAATCTTTGGTGTCCGGCATGGAAGAAATATTGCAGAAGCATAAGGACAAGTGTAATAGAGCAGAGAATGGAAATACATGTTTTGTTAGCATAGAAATAAGAGAACTCCTTGAAGACCTCTGATCGGTTTTTTGTCATGGAGAGCTTCAAACATCTTGAGGAGCAGGTTTTGTAGAGGAATGAAACATTGATGCATAGCCTAACTCAAAACTCTTCACCATATCTGCCAACTCAATATTTAAATTAAACTAGTCACCCCTACTATATTATTACAATGAGTTTGTAGATCCCCTACATTCATCTACAAGCCCATCTACAAGTGGTCTTTGATCAAATTGTGTATGTAACTGAGTAGTTGAGTGTTGTAGAAATGTCTGAATGTGTTTTATTTCTTCATCTATAACACCGTTGGACGAGTGGAAACATACAATATATTAGAGTCTGGCATGTCTGTCCACTATCTCCTACACTATTTTGACCGTACATTGATCAAATTCATGATTGGCTTACACATCATGGAGGTGGGGAGACCAAGCTTGCTCGCCGTATCTGGAAACTAATATATGCAAATGACGTGGACCTCCTCACATCCCTCAACGAGTATGCAACAACATCTGAATGCCTTGAGTACTTTCGGCCAAGCAACTGGAATGCGGGTCAATGTGGCCAAAACCAAGATGCTAATGATGTCATCCTCGAAGCAACAGAGACAGCTTTGCTTTGCCTACTGAGGCCACAGGATGTGGAAGTGGTGGAAACATACAAGTACCTTGGAGTGGAGTTCAATACAACAACGTATTTGAGATATTTGTATTAGGCAATAGGTGACAATGGGTTGAAAGGCTTTCTACGCGATGCTAAACAACTATCATAGAGTAGGGCTTTACGACTGATCACACCAATTGCACTTGTTCAGGGTATTTGAAACCAGTTTGCAACAAGGAAGGTGTGGGGAAAGTGGCGCATTTGTTTTAGTGCATATTCATAGGAGAATGCCTTTGAGCATCGAGAGCTATTGGATGGCCCCCACAAATTAGGATATATTGTATTCCAGATAGAACTGAAGGTGCACAATAAAGGCAATTGTGAATAATTATTTGTTGTAACCCACAAATAAAATTAACAAAAAGGAATAGTTTTGTTTCATTTCGATTCTCAAACTAACAAAGGAAAGTGTTCAATAATGTGTTTGTTGATTTTCATTAAGAGCAGGTGGGCAAGCTATTGTTATTTACTCAATCCAGATTGTCACATGATGCTATTTCAATATATGATATACTGACCGTTGAAGAAGGGTGTATCTTATTTAGATCACAACATGAAATTCTCATCTCAAATTTAAATTTTAAAGATGTGCAACCTTTATAAACACAAACTTATAATTAGCCCAAAGCACGTTGATTACTTTATACTTATTGCAAAATGGGGTAGTTGCCTTTTTTAAATGTCTAAATAGTTTGTCATGACGAAGCCTTAGGCACTACTATCACAGATGTAGACTCATAAGAGCGTTCCATACATGGCTTGCCATTCTTAAAGAGAGAATTCTTTGCTAAGAGGAGATGCTGCATGACTAAACCTATGAACAAAAAATTTCCAAAATATATGAAATGTTCCGTACATTAAAGCATAGGTTAGGGCCTTGGATTTCACTGCCTTGAATGGAAGACATGAAAGAAATAGAACAAGGTATATGTTATTACAGGTCCTATAATACTCCCGAAGAAATAAGAACACTTGAAGTCCAAAATCTTTATATACTAACTCAACATGCTTGTCATTGTCGAAGGGTTCAACAAGTCCCTTTGAAATTAGTAGCTTCTATATGAATTTTTTTAGCTTAGAAATAATGGATAGCTACCTTCAGATCATCTGCATTTGACAAACAACAATGTGATATTCGAAAGAATATCTCTAGATCTGAAACATCATCATGTCTATGCACATATTGCACACTAAAGAATCCGGCATATAATAATGATTGAACTACAGAATCCTTCCATCAAAGTATTCAGCAAGTTCCTTTCGCAAATGGCCGAGTGTGGCCAATCTTAACAAGAAAGTGAGTTGTTATCTTGGAGGACTTACAGTGGCAATTTTTTAATCATATGAACATGATGCATGCATCATAAAAAATATCTTATATGACTTAAGACAAGTAGTGCTGGTTTTTTTTATCCATCCCAACCATATCGACAAGAAAAGAACAAATTATTCTCAAAGGTGACAAGAAGCTTACCATATTCATGGATTATTGTTTTTAGGTCATCTATTATTGCCTACATTTGACAAACAACAATTTGATGTTATGTAAGGAAATCACATCTATAATCTGGAACTGGATCAAGACAATGTATCACATAATGTACATTCAACAACTCAAGCAATTATATTTGATTGAACTACGACCTTATGATACCTAAGAACAAACACTCTTGTTTTTCATCCTAGTCATATCAGAAATCATTTTTATGCGCACCCGCATTTAGGGTCTTTGTTTCGTGGATACATGGTAAGCAAGCAATGATGTGAATCCAACTTAATGAGGCAAATCTATTGTTTGAGTATGGCTTTTAACATCTAAAAGCACAACTAAGAAGATATCTCTTGGCTCATGGCCACTGGAAGCTAGATAATATGGCAGCTCTATTCTCCCTTTAAGTAAAAATAAAACATTCGCATTCATGGAGGATCTTAAAGGATCCAATTGCCTTTGGGATTGGGCCAGTAATTTTGTGGCAAAAAGCAAATTAAAAGCTTATTTGCGTTCCACATAGCATGCCTAATATTCATATAAACTTCTTCTGATGAAAAGACTTAGAGATTTGATGGTATGCAAATTGCTTAGTACTTAGAACCATCATTCAATTAAATTGGGATTATGTCTATTCCAAAATCACGCCGTATAAGCCTTTTATTGACCATTATATTGAATTAACCACACTTTTGCACTGAGTTCATTTTCGGGCTAGGAAGATGCATTTTATGTTGAAATGCAAAGGCATTCAAATATTCGATGCAAGTGACCCATATTATGATAGAATGTTGGCAATATAAAAAGTAGGAAATTGCTTATTAATTCGTACCATTACGGACGACAACGAAATCTAAACATTGAAATTGTAGTGCTTTACGAATAAATAACAGCAAGCAAGTTGCTACAAAACAGAGATTTTCGTCCTTCAAATTGCGCGTGGCGTGATTTGCTTGGCATGAATAACGCATTATAATGGAACATAAACCTAAAAAACTAATCCGATTCATCGTCGACAGGCGCTGCAGGCGGTGCTGAGATCCTGTCGATCATGAACAAATCATGCTCTGGATTCCATATATGATGGATTACAACATCAAAGGGATCAGGATAGAAGCGGACGGGATTCATAGCAACGACATCAAGCCAGTCCTGAAGTTCTATTTCTAGCTCGCGGCACCTGCAGAGGTCCGCATGGTTCATCTTGCAGGTAATAGAATGTGCCATAATAACAAGCAGAAGGCGGAGGCCGAAGCCGATGGTCTGCCAATTTCATGCATACCTATTTATACGCACCTAAATTATTGACGGTATATACATACAAATTATTGCAAGTATAGCAAACCATACACATAATATAAAAAAACAATACGTACACAGAACCAATAATGTTGATATAAGAACACAATATATTCGAATGTGTTTGGTGTAAAGTATATTTCATATTCAAAACTTTTATGGAAAGTGTATTTCCGGTATACATATATATCAAAAGAGTTCCCTTTCTAGAACGATTTTCTCAAGGTCCCCCTCAATTTCCCCGTCCGATCAAGTTATGGGTATAGTGTTTGTATATCTTCTAATCGCTTTTCCCGAAGCTATTTCTTGCATGACACCAATGAAGCTTAGCGAAAAAATCATCTATGGTAACCATATCGATGATAGGATGGTGGATTTAGTGATCGTGGATCGATTGAAGCAACACTTCAAAGCGTCATCATCAACTATAATGATGTCTTCCTTCTCCGAGCGCCCAAGTCATCCATCATGTCGCTCAAGCACTTTACAAATATATTTTTACCCCGACGGATCCTTAGGGTTTTAAATGACTTACATTTGCTCGATCCCAAACAGATGCCCAATCTCTATGTAATTCAGAACTACTCTCAAAACTTCCCAGTATATTTCTATTTTCCATCGACGACCAAATTGCACAACTGAAATAAAGTGAAAGCTTGGTCTAACATCTCCTTCGATCTGACCAGGATATACCCATTTCGTACGTGTCTCAAATGGTTTCTATGCATACCATGATAGGTCGAATTGTGCTTTAGGTAACATTTTGCATAGCACTCCATTCAAATCGAACACCAGAATTTTGGAGGAAACCGGTTTAGGTCTGTAATAAGAAAGCACACACTTGTGAGACAAGGAAAAAGAAACTTGAAATCGCGCCTGGCGCGATTTTCATTTGTGTTTGAAGAACATACCTTTCTGGTTCTTGTTCAACTTCCGCAATGATGAGCTTACTCTCAGTTGTCTTCGGTTTGCCAGAAGTGCCAACCACATCACTTAGTGTTTGAACTATGGTTGATACTTCATTACTCTTTATGCTAACCTGACTAGAGCTTTCCAAATCCACTGTATCATCTTGGATTTTGTCTTCTTGGTTTGCGTTATCTACATCCCCTTCAGTCGGAATTTCAAATGTGATTGGAAGTATAGGCACGGTCTCGACCGCATAGTTAACCGGCTGGTTGTCGAGATTCATCTTTATGTGCTCCATCTGCTTTCTCATTTGTTCCCGCTCTGCAGCCAGATCTGGAGGCAATTCGGACTTAGAGGTGGAAGCTTTATTTTTTGCACTATCTACACAAGGCCCCCAAAAATTAACTTATATTCATAATCAGGATGGAAACCAGTATAAGAATGGTTTTTATTACATGCAATTCGTAATCTCAATGAAAACTACATGTCAACCATGGTTTGATGAAATCAATGCTAGTTTGATCATAGCTCTTATACTAATTTTATATCTTATACTAGTTACTTAGAATTATTACTGATTTAGGCAGTGGTTTTTGAGCATACATTTTCAATATTATAATTTAAGATGATTTTACATAGTAGTTATCATTATCATATATATTTTTTTTAGCATAGTTTTAGTGCTCCCAAGCTTTTAAGGTTAGTTCAAAAACCATGTTCGATTTTGCAAGTGTGATATGGCTTTTGGATCATGCTTTTGTACTATGGTTTTCAGTAGTCTAATATGCTGGTTTACCCTATTGCTTTTTTTATACACTTGTTTGAATCCTTGAAGTCACTACTGAGTTTGAGCATAGTTTTTTGTATTAACTAATGATTCCAACTAGACAATCTAGTTTCACACTACTTTTAGAATATGATTCTAAATTGTAACTAATTACGGTGCCCAGATAGTTGGAGAACCTATAAATGATAATCCAACAATGAGAAACATGAGAAACCTACTTCCTTCTTTACCTTCCATGTGTTCAAGACTTTAATCATAAGGGCCTCTTGCGACGTTTATTTAAATAATATCTCTACGTTTATTGGTTCATTCTCCACAACATTTAGGTAGAGATATAATATGATTATTGTCTATCATATGTGATAGTAAGTAGCAATATAATTGAAGCCATAATTGGTCATCAGATAGTGAATATCGGCTATGTAAGAGTCTCAATGCAACATTTAGCGTCCATTATTTTTGCCAAGGATAAGGGCATGTGATTGCACGAACCTTAAGAAATAATTTGTGACTGCAACAAAATAAAACAATGCAACATTTAGTCTCCATTATTTTTGCCAAATGTAAGGGCGTGTGATTACTAAAACTATGCTCTTAACATAACTTGCTATGTGAAGGCAATATAGATACGACCATGGGTGCATTATAAAATAAAACTCAAAATGGAGAGAGTTAAGAGGGTAGTCAACATAAGAAACATAATTAAAAGCTATAAGCAGGAGATGAATCAATTATTGGTTGAATGCTCTGTTGTTTGATGTAATTACCAAGCTTTTGAACAGTTCTCAACTGCTAGCCTCTCCTCCATAGCTCTATTTTGCCTCTAAAGCTGAATTCGAGATAAACAAACCATACTATGTAATATAGATGCTATATTTGCAAATAGTTTTTGGCATCGGAAGTGGAACTTGCATCTTCTGGACTCAATAATCAAGCCTTCAATTTCTAAACAACATGGGGCTACTGTAACACGATCTACGTCATCCATGAAAATATTCTAAACCACTCCAATCATCACATTCTCGCTCCCTTGCAAAGGGATTAAGCTCATTCTCTTCTAATCTACTTTGCCTTATAGGCTTCTAGTGAAATGTGTTCCTTGAGTTGTGCCAGTTCATTAATTTCCTCAACATGATAAAAAACCTCCTTATTCTTCCAAAATTCATCACCAAGGAGATAACAATGCAGTTGTACGGTGCGTGCTGCCCGTCATACTGTACAAAAAGAAAACACAGCAAACACAATGTGGACTATCAAAACCGCAACGTAGCTTTCCTAGAAGTAGTGGTAATTGAATGGAAGAATAGACAGTCAAACAAGGGAGGAAGTAGGCCTATGTCGTCGATCCGTTCTAGAGTTGTCAGAGTGGTTAAATCACTAGAACAAATGGCCTGGTACTTGAATCAAAGATTCAAGGGTATGGAACTAGACCCATGAAGTCAGGCCTAAGTTGAAGCCTCTTTTTGAGAAAGGAAGTCAGGAAAGGCAACCATATAACGACTCTAGAACTCCAATTTGACTCTAGCTACCCGTTGTGTTGACAACTTTTGTCTACCCGATCTCTATCCTAGAAGTAGCAAGGTGTTTGAATGGAAGCTTAGACGGTCGAACAAGGGAAGTCGGCCCTACATTGTATCCCCATTCTAGAGTTGCTAGATTGGTCGACGTTATAAGAACTAGGGGGCATCAACAAGTCAATGGTACTATGTAAATGGTAATGAGACAAGCAAAATTTATAACGTTCATGTCTTTGAACCCAGATCAAATCTAGTTTGACATAAGTCTATGCCACTCCATAAGCCCCAATTTGCAGAGGCATAATAGGAAACGGGGAAGTAGAGTGGGCATGGGACTGAACGTGCATGTTTATGTGTGTGAGCAAAGATATTGTAGATGTGCATTAATTGGTTGGAACTTACGGAATCAATGTTTAGGCAACCTTGCCCACAACATTGTAAAAATGCAATAACATGCAATACTACCTTTGGATTGGGGTTGGGTGTGTGTGTGTGTGTTAGGCAATCTTGGTTTATGTAAAATGTAATCTTGGCGTACATAATACAAATATAATCCTAAGGAAAAAAAAGGGAGCGTGATGTCTATGTTATAGGAAACCTCCACCTAGAGACGGTTAACGTAAGCCACATGTGTCCAATGGTTTCTGGACACATGTAATTTTGTTCCACATCAGCAAGAAAAGAATTTCCCCTATTTAGAGCTTTGCAAAAGCAGAGCATTCCAGCAGAGGTTTTCTCAGGGGCGATCGGTGGCGCTTGATGCCGATTGATGCCGCCAAGGTCCCAATGCATGAATCAGTTGTCTCCCTTTTTTTTTTCTTCGAGTGTTTCATAAATTAACTCCTTCTTTTTTTTAGGTAAATCTTCACCCAGTGCTTCCTTGCATCTCCTTGCTTCAAAAAGCACCATCTGCTCCGGCGTATATACAAGATGTTATCTTTGACTTTGGATTAACTGGTGTCCATTGTTTGAGTTGTGCCTAGAGAACATTTCAGGGCGAAAGCCTTAACGAGTAACGGCATAATTTGTTGATAACAAAAAGCTCCGTATTGCTATTTTTGGCATTTCAAAATCTATATATATCTATATATATCTATATATATATAGTAATAAAAGCAAAATGTAGTTTGTGCACAGCATCTGGGCCGTCAATTTCTTTTCCACAACTTTCATTTTGGACCGCTGAAATACACTCAAATAGTTAGTTATTATTTCCCCTTTCTAGGTTAATGCATAGGAAGAAAGAGAGAGAAACCAACGTGAACGATTTTGCCGGATCGCACCTAATTATGGTCGAACATGCTCTGGTCGAACATGCTCTGTGTGTGCATAATAGCTTCTTGCACATAAAATGCAGCTATGGCGATCTTGTGCAGTTTAGGTTTCGAAAATGAAGGGTTTATTCAAGTTTCAATATGGACGTTCAGGTTCTTCTATGTAATGCTTTTGGTGGGACAAAGATCTAGCCCTGCAGAATCCAGTTCCCTTGAAGATCAGATGGTGCAAATACTAAAACGATTTAAAAGCCCAATCTTCAGCTTTCGGCCTGCTGTTCTGAAACCTATGGATTTGCTGGTGCTTTTACTCCCCTCTGCATTTTTTTCAGTAAAGAGTCGGCTGCTCCAGCAAGACTCTGGCCGAATGGTCTTCAAGACCCCAGAATTGCAGTCACCAAGCTTTCTTCAAGCCGATTTCTTCAGATCAAGACCTGCTGTTCATTTTGGACCGTCAAACCTATTCTTATTGTAACCGTCAAAAAGTCTGTTAGGAAGGGTCGCGCCTCGGTTCATGCTACCTGCTGAATCGAGAGCTTGTTATTATTTTGCAGTTTGGAGCTTGGGTGAATGCAGTAATGCACGCCAATCAACCATGATCGATTTTCTCGAGAGTATTTTCTTAGCTTCGTGTTATCTTCTCCATCTCTACTCTGTCCAATTCCGGAGAATGCAGTCGTCACTCTGTTTGTGGCAACAATATAATGCAAAGGTTTTAAAACTTTTATAGCCATTTGAGAAATCGATTTAGGTTTTCGAAACATGGTGAATGCGGTGAATGCCTGTGTAAGGGCATATAGCCAGATCGGCCTGCCCTAAAAACAGCCGCATTTGTGCAAATATGCCCTGAAATTTGTGCAAAATGGAATTTTCCCCTGCATTTTTATGCTGACCGATTTGCAATGATTGATGATTTGTTGTTGATCGATGCTGCTCTGGTCTCCAAGATTATGTTATTGTTTGGTAGGCTACGAAAGATGAAAATTTTCAGTGCAAATGCTAACTTCGTGCTATTCTTGAAGAAAAGGTATGTTCCTTGTGCCTAATTTAAAATGTTTTTTCAGTTTGATGTAGTATAGATCATCAGCTACCTCTGCATTTCACATTTAACATATATACTGGATGGACAATGTTTGAAATCATTGCAGGTGCTGGTCATTAGTCCACTGTTGAACAGTTAATGATTATGTTAGTTGGCCAGTTATCGAGGGCACCAAATAGATAGATGTCTTATGGGCAGACAGACCCGAGTATTAAATATGATGAAGCAAAGGGACATATCCAGTAAATACCTGCCACAACTTATTGCATCTGGTAGACTTTTGCATCCCGGTTCATGCACGAGGCAGAGCCCTGGTGGTCGTTGTGATCATCCTTGGTGTGGGATTCCAGTTCTTGTCACATCGCCTGCTGGAGATTCTTTGGACACAGTTATTGCAAAGACTGGTATGCTTTCTTGTGAGGAAGCACTGCGATGCTGTTGTGATATGCTATCTGCATTAAGAAGTGCTGGTTCTGCTGGAATTCAGCATGGGGATCTAAGTCCTGAACACGTCATTCGGGTTAAGGGTGCAGATAGTGACTATTATTATGTGCTTATTGATTGGGGCAGAGCTATCCTGGAAGAGCGCGACAGCCCTGCTATAGCTCCTCGATATTCTTCAACATATGCGCTTCAGGAGGGAAAGCTCTGTTCTCAATGGAGAGAGAGGGCATGGGCTATAAGGACTTTCCAACTTCATCTTGGGGAGGTTTCAACTGTGCTAAAGGCATTTGCAGACTATTTGGAGAAAAAATGGGGATAGGATGCCATTTGGGAAAACTAGAATCGGCATTTCATACGAGAAACAACAGCGAATAAATGATTCTGCCCTATTGTGTCTGCTGGGAGCATTTTCTTAGAAAAGGTGTGGATGAATAATCTTTTGTCGGTTTGGTTTCTTTCCTTTTTTCTGACTGTTATTATTCATTTCCTAAAATGGGCGATCTATTTTTGTGCTTTCGGCTCGTGCTTTCGGCTCAATCTAATCAGGTAACCAAGTGTATTCCACTATTCCTTTACAGGTTGGGCATTAATTTATGGTGATTGAAGCAGATATAGATAAGACCAAGCTCTTTTGCGCATTGACAAGTGATAATTGCATCTTGAGAGGATTCTTGATCGGATATTAACATGCATGCTGCCAATGGATGCATAGCATCATCACATGTAAGTGTCTTTATTTGCATGCTTTATTCTTCTCCAATGAAATAGCACAGCAGAAAATTCTTCATAAGATTTGGCAAGAAAATATTTTCAACATTGCTGTTCAATATTGCCATAGCTATAGTGCTTGCCATAGAGATGTGGAACTTGTAAATTTGAGGGTTCTTAGTTGTTAACCGCTTTGGGCACTATAGGGTTGATGCTTTGCCTTCTCAGATAGGTTTAATGTGCATTGTAGCAAAGAAAGATCACCTAGGTCTGATGGTATTTGGCCTGTCAAATGATTAGAAGACAAATCCAGTTCTTGCAAGTTTGGCAAGTTCGACCCATACCTATTGGAATTTCTCCAATAAAGCTGTTGCCTTGCAGAATTAAGGTTTCCAGGTTATGGCAGTTCAAAATAGATTGTGGAATATTTTCTTCTTGTCTCTTAAATCAAGATTTTCCAAACTTCCCAAAGCCCCAAGCAGATCAGGCAGAGGTCCAGAGAGGTAATTGCCAGAAAGCAAGATGTTTCTAAGATCAGTGGCAACGAAAAATATGATTAGGAATTGTGCCAGTAAAATGGTTGCCACTAAGATCAATTCGCTGAAGGTAGATCAGTTGGCCAATTTGTTCATTAATACTGCCATTGAGCTGGGTCTCAGAAAGGCTGATACCTACTACCCTAGACTCATGAGAAGCTATGACGGTGGTACAGAATATCCCATACCAATGGCACGGGTTCTCATCACCCCCATTCCAGTTCTATAGAACCTGCTGAGGATCATTTCCAATTCCATTTTTAAATGCAAGCATCCTTTGTGCCTTTGTGGCCTATGGCAAACATGGACATGGCATGAAAAGTCTAGATATCTGCAGCATTTCCTGCCTAACAGTTACTTAGGCATTCTGGATGTGAATGCAACTGCCTTCCCTCATAGCCGTCAAACTCTGTATATGATGCCTAGGTTAGAGCAGTATAATTATGAGCAATTCATAGGCTGGACAATTGGACATAGATGAATGTTTGATCAGTACTCCATGATATGTCATTTGGATGCTATGTTTATTTCATGGAATGCGTCTATTGTATTGCCTTGCATTATTTTGTACATAGTATCATGTTATTAATAAAGCGCCAATTCAGTGGCAGCTTGTGCACCAGACATTTCTTGTGCACCAGACATTTGGCAATGCAAAAGTTAGCAAGGGTCACCAAGGCCTGAATATTTGTTATGCATTATCGACTCCTCTACTATAGAAAATTATTATCACCATGAGCTAAATTATCACATAGAAAGCCTGAGGATCCATCATACATTTATGCCAATGCGTAAGACACAAAGTGATCAGTTTTCCGTTTGTGCTGGAGAAGGAGCTCATGTCATAGAGTATTCTCTGACACTCTTTGGCTTGAGGCAGATGTTAACATACACAATGCAATTATATGCTAGCAACACCTTGGCTTTGAAGCAGTTGCTCGGCATCGGCATTCTGCAGACGTGATTTCATCATTTTATTTTCCAGGTAAATATTAGTCGTTCTTTGTTGTTGCGTTTGCTTAAGGTTAGTGTTTAGAAAGATTAACAGCTAGCGATTGAAAGCTTCATAATGAGGGGTCATTACCATCCAATCCTAAGCTATGATCTTGTATTTACTCTGTATTATTTATTTTCACAGCAATAGTCAAACTGAAGCATTATGCTAACCAATAGTCAAACTGAAGGATTATGCTAACCTGGTTGCACTTAGAGAAAACCCACGTGATATCTTACGACACTGCAGCCAGCAGAGAAAGCATGGGAATCTTATAATGCAATCCCAATAATGCAATCCCAGCAATGCAATCACCAGCAATGCAATCACCGAAGGATGCTTGATCTTTGTTGAGCAATATTGAAGATGCAATAAGCTATTCTATTTGCTCCATAATTGATTTACCCTTTCTTTTGTGTCACCTGATTGCCCAAAAGCTTATCCTGCAACCATGTCAATGTAGTGTAACTGTTAATTGAACATTTTGGACAAAATGAATTATTTATAACATTTTTTTATGTTATGGCAACATGTATTTTAAGCCCGTTTCCATTGAAACTAACATAAAGCTTGCTTTGCATTTTCAGGATCTATATACAGTTTAAATCTAAAGGGCCATGGTCTTCTATATTAACTAAGATGTGCTATGCTTTACTTCGAAGCAGGTTATCGTGTAGTAGAGCACCCATGATTCATTACATTTGCCATTAATAGAAGGTGGCTAGGTGTTGGACCCAGGGTTTCTTTCTCACATGCCCTTGCAAATCATGCGAGAATACACTTACCTCCAAACAAAGATGGCACAATTGAAGGACCGTAGAAATGTATAGTGTGCTCCTGAGACTAGAACTCCAAGTGTGGTCTATTGATTATGTAAAATTGTATGTGTGCAACGTAATCAAGCAAGGATGCACATAGACTATTCAATTCTCGAACTACAATAATGCACCATATGCAAAATATGGATGCTTGCTACGGTACTGTTCAAGTACTCCCACTTTAGAGGTAAATATTGTTTATGCAAAGAGGATATACAACTACTTCGTAACTGTATGCAACTTTCTCTCTCAAGAGTCCATATTCTGGAGCAATGTGACCTCTGAATTGCAAAGGAAGATGGTGAAGTGAGCATTCAAACCGAATCTTTAAAATGTGTTCCTTCATGTTTTTCTTGCTTTGAACTTGGTTTTTATAACAATTCATGTCTGTAGTCTTAGAACACAAGCAGGTCCCAGCTCAACTTCTATCCCAGCATATGCATTTAGGATCTTGTTTCAAACAAATAGGATATTTCTTTCTGCTAGAAACGCAATTATATGTGCTTCAAATCCATAACTACTTACTTTCTCATCAGCCTACTTGGAATTTGCCATGTTGATCGGATTTGGCATGCTACTGTCCTAAACACCATGAATGGTATGCCTATAATAAGACCACATGACAAAAGCAGTAGGTTCCATATGGATATATAGAATATGATGTTCATATGGAGCATGCATCGAGCATACATATGTGCTCTGTGTCATTTTCCTTAAAACAATTAGAACCTACAGATATAATGTCTTTAGTACATTTTAGCAAACTGGCTATTTTTCTACTCAGAGTGAAAGCATGAGCATGGTCTTCATTTATCCTTTTCTTTTTTCTTTCATACTTTTTCAATCTCTGGTGCTACAAAGCTGTTACAGACTATATTCCTTATATTTGCATCCATGATTCCTGTTGCAGCTAAAAGGGCGTTTGATGAGATAGAAGGGATAGAGGTGGCGTGGAATCAGGTGAAAACCCAAGATGTTTTACAAAGTCGCGATGACCTAGAGCGGTCATATCATATTCAGAGGTTCATTTGCTGAAGACTCTTAAGCACAAAAACATTATCAAGTTCTACAACTCATTGGTGGATGCCAAGAATGGGAATGCTAATTTCATCACAGAAATATTTACATCGGGAACATTGAGGCAGTAAGTGACCTGACCTTTTTGTTTGCACCTATGCTTGAAAGTTCTTTCTGTTTATGGTCTTATGCTTCATTGTTCTCAGCGTACTTGCATGAGGGTTCTTAGAATTCACTGGTTTGCCATGTTTAGGTACCACAAGCAGCACAAACATGTTTATATGAAACCATAAAAAACTGGTCAAGGCAAATTTTGTGGGGCTTGCTTTATCTGCACAGCCATGATCTGCCTATAATTCATCTCGATTTAGGGGAGGTAAAGATTGGGGATATTGGATTAGCAGCTATTCTTTGTCAAACTCATGCAGCGCACAATGTTATTGGTAAGCAACTTATTGTTGTAATCTGAATGAGTCTGCAAATTTTTTGCAGAACGATCCCCTGAAATCCAGGACCATCCTCTGTGCAGGCACTCCTGTGTTCATGGCCTTGCACAGGCCTTTAAATAACACATTATATGTATAAATGTCTACCAACATTATTCATCTCAACAAACATTCTTCTTGCAGAATTAATTTGTCCTGAACTCCAAAGGCCTTTAATCAAAATGGTATAGATTATGACATTTGGTGAACAAAACCTTTCCTTTTTTCGAAGAGTTTAACTGCCATGTCCACAAATTTTATTTTGCAATATCCATCAATGGCCTGCTATATATGTTAATGCTAGGAGTAAACCCAGTCTTCTAATAGTTTATCCAAGAGATCGTGTGCATCATCTACCTTATTTGCCTTGCATAGACCATCAATCAACGTATTAAATGTAATAATATTTGGTTCACATCCTGATCTCCGTATCTTTTTCGAAAGCTTACATGCATCAGATGCTTTGTCTGCTTTACAAAGTCCACAGATGAGACTACTATAAGTAACAATAGTTCGGTGGCAAAAATGTCACAAAAAATATGCAGATGCAGATTTTAAGTACCACTTGATCCATAGAATAGGGCATACGTCCAGAACAAGAGTTGCTCTCTCCAGGACCTCCAGATTATGATTTTTTCAAACATGATTATGTTAACATAGAACTTAGTACAAGTTTAAATAAGTTCTAAGTTTGAGGTGCCATCCCTAATACTGCAAAGTAAACCATGTAGAGTTACTGCAAAGTAAACCATGTAGAGTTAAATCAAGTCGAAACGGTTATAAGACAACACTCATGATCTAACGAGCTACAACGAAAGTTCTAATACAAAATGAAATAAACGGTCCAAATGTGCACAGATTATCATCTTATTTCGGCTTTAGTTGAACGTCATTGCAACCTAGAACTTATTTTCTACATGGTTTACCCATTATGTTTCTCGCATTATATTTCTCCCATTGCACACCCATTATGTTTCTCTACTCACATGACACTTTCACAAAAAGACATAACAAAATTTATTTTCTCATTTCGACAAATAATTACTAAAGCCCCGGCAAATGTTGGTCTCATTGTCCTCATATAATCAACCCGGAGCCACTTTTAATACAATTTCAATATTTTTATGCCCGATTTAAAAGCCCAAAGAACGCTGAGCACTTTTTCTAGTATTATAGATATTGGATAACTAAGCAACAACGGAAATTTAACTTAGAAATGGTGAAAATGCCAAAGAAGCATCATTTTTCATGCTATGGAGTGTATTAAGGAGGATATACAGGCATACAATTTGTGGTATAGACGAATTTAAAATCATAAGGAAAACAATCCGAGCACAACCCTAACCCTAATATCTCCAACGTTTTTTTCTAAATGCGGCGATGGACTTGGAGCAAATAGGGAGCTCTTCCCGCTCTTGCCCAAATGCTCGCATCTTTGAAGTAGTCCATAAGGTGTTTGCTAAATCTTTCCAAAGGTTCGCAAGGTCAAGTATTTGTTTTAAGATGCTGGCCTTCTGCGTTTTTTTTTTTTATGTTCTATTGAATTTGCTTACCTTTGGCAGGTTTGTTCTTGCGGTGCGCCATTTTACAGATCTATTTTGCACAGTATAATGCATTTTTTCCGTCTTTCTAGAATGGTGGCTCATGCCAGCGAAAACGGCAAGGATAGTCTTGCTTTGATTGTTCTTATGCAATTATCCTTTTTTTTTAATTACTTTCTGTAGTATTGTAGTGTGGTTTTGAATTGCAGATTCTGAAGAATGAAGCTTGGCTACCTTGGTAATCCTAGAACGATATTCATCTTACATGTCCGTAAAAAACCGCTTGTATGGTAGTATTTCTTGCATTTTCAGAATGTGTCATGCTCAAGCTTAGGTTCTTCTCGTGAAGTAAAAGACAATAAGATCAAGCTCCACCAGGTAAAGCCAGAATTTGTAGATGATTTGCATGATTTGGTGCACAAGATTGTAAAATTCAGTTGTTATTGTAACATTGAAAATACCGTGTAGGTTTTGTCCACAACATTTCCTAATGATACCACCAAATTTGAGGTTTCTCTAAGAAGAGAGGAGTACTTTGTGATGTCTTTCTCTACTTCCCAAAATATACCTTGCTTTATAGGTTCTCAGTTGCAAGTTCGAAAAATTTCCACCTCACTTAACCGGATTGCGGATATCCCACAAATTGTCTACCCTTGCATACATCACGACCATCTCAAAATGACCTTATCCCATGCTAAACCACACTTATAATCAGGTGTGTATTTAGTGGCAACTGGTGGAAGATCAATAGTATTGCCAAAGGAATAATTCAACAAAAGAACGACAATGGCTTTGTGACTTCAAAAAATACATGTGGCTCCTGAGTTTCCAATTTCCGATCATCAATATATGGAGCTCTGAAATTTGGTCTCTAATACCCTATCTGGTTTTCAGCAAGACTAGCAATTGGCAATGATGCAAAGCTTGGATCCTCGTTGTTGTTCCTTTGGATCACTACATGGCAGTTCCTTACTCCTTATCTGTTTCTCTTTGAATTTTATAGAATGCTAAATATTAGACACCACCACTTTTTTTCAGTTTTGGAGGTATCAAACACCCTTTTATTCTTCTTTATCTTATGTGTGATTCTAACCTATACTTTTTCAGGGTTATTGTTGCAGTTATAAAGGATCTAATCAGAATGACCTCACATATATTGAAGAGATTAGGAATTGGGCGCAAAACTTGGGCGCTAAACTGGTCGCTAAACCGGTTACTAGGGTCTCCGTACGAAAATGGGTGCGAGGAGGAAGGCCACTTCCTCCTCCCAAGAGGAAGCAGACGATCCGGTGCTGCTGCTGTTACTGGAATTGAAAGAAGAAGTGCAGAGACTTCGGTCTGCTGTGAATGATCTGAGCACACAGAACAAAGAGCTGCAATCCCAGAATCGTGAGTTAAAGACCATGCTACTAAAACCGCCTGTGGAACAAGACTCCAAATTACAGGATAAAATTGAAGAACTGCAGATCAATTTGGCTGACCTGGTGGCTGAAACCACCAAGGAACAGATGAAATTGCATCACGATAGAGTCTCTTCTGAAAAATCCGAACTAGAGGTCAGAGCCCGGAATCTAAAGATCTCAGGCTTGGAGGAAACTGAAGAAGAGGTCACATCTGATGCCATTGAGCATTTCTTCAAGGAAACCATGCATCTACATGAACCTCAGTTTGTGTATTGCAGACGAATTGGTAAGGGCTTCAATAGACCAATTTTGGTGAAATTCAGGACAGAAGAAGCTAAACACAGAGTGCTGCAAAATCGTAGCACACTAAAAGGTCAAAAAATCTGGTTAGACCATGATTTAACTCCTGCACAGCAAGAAGTCAGAAAACGAGAATGGAACAAGGTAAAAGAAGCAAGAGCAACTGGAGTAGTAGCATATCTGGACAGCACAGGGAAAGCAATCATCACTAAACGGAGAAGAGAATAGCAGTTTCGGACCTTGAAGTTATTAGCATGGAATGTCCGTGGTTTATCTAAACAAAAAATGGAGGCATCTGTACAAACATGGAAAGATATGGATTTGGTATTAATAACCGAGACATGGGAACATCAGGCACGGTCTCTAATAGGTTTGCAAGGCTTTCATAACATAGGCAGTGTATGGAACGAGAAGGATCCAGGAGCGGGAAGAGGATACGGCGGTATGGCTGTGTATGCCTGTTGACCCGATTTTTGGCAAAATCGGGCTCAACATAGAAGAACACTATCAAGGTCTAAAGGGGTGGTGAAGATCAAGGGTCCAGATTCATTTGTGCTTGTTGTTAGAATCCAAGGGCCCATATTAAGTTGTGTTAGTTGTTAAACAAAAAGACAAATTTGGTTATGGAGAAGAAGAAGACAAAAAACAAAGGATTGATGAGGTGTAAAAAAGGAGTGCCAAGATCATGCCAAGTGGATGGCCAAGATTTATCAAAAAAAATTATAAATATCTTGAGGGGACTTGTTCTCCTCCTCTTTGGCTCTAGAATCTCACATGGAGCAAGGGTAGTGGCAATACAGGAAGATGGTGTCGAGACCTCTTCCCCATGCAAGATATCTTGAAGCATTGTTTTATATTATTTTCTTGAATAAAGTGGTGCACCCTCTTTTTATCTTCCACATCTTTTCCATTTTTCCATATTTCTACATTTTCTTCCACATTTCCTTTATCGAATTTTCATTACCAAATTTACGTTCTTTTTTCCTTCAAAAATTTTTCTTGGTTCTTTTGCCTTGCAAAGAAGACTATTTGATCCCATGTTTGCCTTTGAAGGCCGAATGCATGCGGGTATGGGGAAATCCGGCATCATTATGGAGGTTCTCTGAGAGATCTTAATTTTCCCCGGATCAAGTTTTGGTGTCACTGTAATTTTCCATCATTCATTCTTGCCATATCTTAAATTTTCCTGCTCTCTTTCTCTCGCCATCTTTTTCATGCCCAAATTTTCGTTCTTTCCTCGCACCATTCCTAGTGCTTGCTTGTAAAAATGACAAGATGCCAAAAGAGACAAGCTTGAAGGTCTTTTTTTCTACACAAGTCTGCTGATTCTAAAAGTGTTGGTTTTGTTACAGTGCGGGGCATCTCGAGAGAGAAAGAATGACAAATCAAGAAGGATTGATGTTTGCTTATGATTATTTCGGAGAGCCAAAAAAACGCCAGACCCTCCAATCTTTGTAAAATCATGCCTTGTGCCCCCGCTCTTGCCCCAGGTCTTTGCCTTTGCATACTTTGCCTTGTTTCTCTGTTGATTCTCTGTTGATTCTCTGCCTGCAAGGAAAACCATAGCCAAGCATGCAAAGGCCAAGAAGAAAAAGATCCTCTGCTCTTGCTTCAAGTTCTCCAAGCTCCAACAGAAAAACCATTTCCTCTTACTCGTTGCCTCTGATCTCTACTCCGTGCTCTGTGGGCGACAAAAGGATGAGCTAACAAAGACATTCGAAGGCGCTGTTTGCCCTAAGCTTGCTGCCGAACCTGCTAACCTGGTTGCACTTAGAGAAAACCCACGTGATATCTTACGACACTGCAGCCAGCAGAGAAAGCATGGGAATCTTATAATGCAATCCCAATAATGCAATCCCAGCAATGCAATCACCAGCAATGCAATCACCGAAGGATGCTTGATCTTTGTTGAGCAATATTGAAGATGCAATAAGCTATTCTATTTGCTCCATAATTGATTTACCCTTTCTTTTGTGTCACCTGATTGCCCAAAGCTTATCCTGCAACCATGTCAATGTAGTGTAACTGTTAATTGAACATTTTGGACAAAATGAATTATTTATAACATTTTTTATGTTATGGCAACATGTATTTTAAGCCCGTTTCCATTGAAACTAACATAAAGCTTGCTTTGCATTTTCAGGATCTATATACAGTTTAAATCTAAAGGGCCATGGTCTTCTATATTAACTAAGATGTGCTATGCTTTACTTCAAGCAGGTTATCGTGTAGTAGAGCACCCATGATTCATTACATTTGCCATTAGTAGAAGGTGGCTAGGTGTTGGACCCAGGTTTCTTTCTCACATGCCCTTGCAAATCATGCGAGAATACACTTACCTCCAAACAAAGATGGCACAATTGAAGGACCGTGAGAAATGTATAGTGTGCTCCCCGAGACTAGAACTCCAAGTGTGGTCTATTGATTATGTAAAATTGTATGTGTGCAACGTAATCAAGCAAGGATGCACATAGACTATTCAATTCTCGAACTACAATAATGCACCATATGCAAAATATGGATGCTTGCTACGGTCTTGTTCAAGTACTCCCACTTTAGAGGTAAATATTGTTTATGCAAAGAGGATATACAACTACTTCAGAATCAGATGCAACTTTCTCTCTCAAGAGTCCATATTCGAGCAATGTGACCTCTCGAATTGCAAAGGAAGATGGTGAAGTGAGCATTCAAACCGAATCTTTAAAATGTGTTCCTTCATGTTTTTCTTGCTTTGAACTTGGTTTTTATAACAATTCATGTCTCAGTAGTCTTAGAACACAAGCGGTCCCAGCTCAACTTCTATCCCAAAGATATGCATTTAGGATCTTGTTTCAAACAAATAGGATATTTCTTTCTGCTAGAAACGCAATTATATGTGCTTCAAATCCATAACTACTTACTTTCTCATCAGCCTACTTGGAATTTGCCATGTTGATCGGATTTGGCATGCTATCGCCCTAAACACCATGAATGGTATGCCTATAATAAGACCACATGACAAAAGCGTGGGTTCCATATGGATATATAGAATATGATGTTCATATGGAGCATGCATCGAGCATACATATGTGCTCTCGTGTCATTTTCCTTAAAACAATTAGAACCTACTGTATATAATGTCTTTAGTACATTTTAGCAAACCGGCTATTTTTCTACTCGAGTGAAAGCATGAGCATGGTCTTCATTTATCCTTTTCTTTTTTTTTCATTCATACTTTTTCAATCTCTGTTGCTACAAAGTCGTTACTGACTATATTCCTTATATTTGCATCCATGATTCTGCTTGCGACTAAAAGGGCGTTTGATGAGATAGAAGGGATAGAGGTGGCGGGAATCGGGTGAAAACCCAAGATGTTTTACAAAGTCGCGATGACCTAGAGCGGTCATATCATATTCAGAGGTTCATTTGTTGAAGACTCTTAAGCACAAAAACATTATCAAGTTCTACAACTCATTGGTGGATGCCAAGAATGGGAATGCTAATTTCATCACGTAAATATTTACATCGGGAACATTGAGGCGAAGTGACCTGACCTTTTTGTTTGCACCTATGCTTGAAAGTTCTTTTCGTTTATGGTCTTATGCTTCATTGTTCTCGCCAGACTTGCATGAGGGTTCTTAGAATTCACCGGTTTGCCATGTTTAGGTACCACAAGCAAAGACAAACATGTTTATATGAAACCATAAAAACTGGTCAAGGCAAATTTTGTGGGGCTTGCTTTATCTCATACGACCATGATCCGCCTATAATTCATCTCGATTTAGGGGAGGTAAAGATTGGGGATATTGGATTAGCAGCTATTCTTTGTCAAACTCATGCAAACAAGACAATGTTATTGGTAAGCAACTTATTGTTGTAATCTGAATGAGTCTCCAAATTTTTTTGCGATCGATCCCCCTCAAATCCAGGACCATCCTCCTGTGCGGGCACTCCTCGTGTTCATGGCCTTGCACAGGCCTTTAAATAACACATTATATGTATAAATGTCTACCAACATTATTCATCTCAACAAACATTCTTCTTGCAGAATTAATTTGTCCCTGAACTCCAAAGGCCTTTAATCAAAATGGTATAGATTATGACATTTGGTGAACAAAACCTTTCCTTTTTTCGAAGAGTTTAACTGCCATGTCCACAAATTTTATTTTGCAATATCCATCAATGGCCTGCTATATATGTTAATGCTAGGAGTAAACCCAGTCTTCTAATAGTTTATCCAAGAGATCGTGTGCATCATCTACCTTATTTGCCTTGCAGAGACCATCAATCAACGTATTAAATGTAATAATATTTGGTTCACATCCTGATCTCCGTATCTTTTTCGAAAGCTTACATGCATCAGATGCTTTGTCTGCTTTACAAAGTCCACAGATGAGACTACTATAAGTAACAATAGTTCGGTGGCAAAAATGTCACAAAAAATATGCAGATGCAGATTTTAAGTACCACTTGATCCATAGAATAGGGCATACGCCCGAAACAAGAGTTGCTCTCTCGAGGACCTCCAGATTATGATTTTTTCAAACATGATTATGTTAACATAGAACTTAGTACAAGTTTAAATAAGTTCTAAGTTTGAGGTGCCATCCCTAATACTGCAAAGTAAACCATGTAGAGTTACTGCAAAGTAAACCATGTAGAGTTAAATCAAGTCGAAACGGTTATAAGACAACACTCATGATCTAACGAGCTACAACGAAAGTTCTAATACAAAATGAAATAAACGGTCCAAATGTGCACAGATTATCATCTTATTTCGGCTTTAGTTGAACGTCATTGCAACCTAGAACTTATTTTCTACATGGTTTACCCATTATGTTTCTCGCATTATATTTCTCCCATTGCACACCCATTATGTTTCTCTACTCACATGACACTTTCACAAAAAGACATAACAAAATTTATTTTCTCATTTCCTGACAAATAATTACTAAAGCCTGGCAGCGTTGGTCTCATTGTCCTCATATAATCAACCTGGAGCCACTTTTAATACAATTTCAATATTTTTATGCCCGATTTAAAAAGCCCGAACGCCGGGAGCACTTTTTCTAGTATTATAGATATTGGATAACTAAGCAACAACGGAAATTTAACTTAGAAATGGTGAAAATGCCAAAGAAGCATCATTTTTCATGCTATGGAGTGTATTAAGGAGGATATACAGGCATACAATTTGTGGTATAGACGAATTTAAAATCATAAGGAAAACAATCCGAGCACAACCCTAACCCTAATATCTCCAACGTTTTTTTCTAAATGCGGCGATGGACTTGGAGCAGCCGGGAGCTCTTCCTGCTCTTGCCCAAATGCTCTGGCATCTTTGAAGTAGTCCATAAGGTGTTTGCTAAGTCTTTCCAGTGCCTGCAAGGCTGTTATTTGTTTTAAGATGCTGGCCTTCTGCGTTTTTTTTTTATGTTCTATTGAATTTGCTTACCTTTGGCAGGTTTGTTCTTGCGGTGCGCCATTTTACAGATCTATTTTGCACAGTATAATGCATTTTTTCCGTCTTTCTAGAATGGTGGCTCATGCCAGCGAAAACGGCAAGGATAGTCTTGCTTTGATTGTTCTTATGCAATTATCCTTTTTTTTTAATTACTTTCTGTAGTATTGTAGTGTGGTTTTGAATTGCAGATGCTGAAGAATGAAGCTTGGCTACCTTGGTAATCCTAGAACGATATTCATCTTACATGTCCAGAAAAACTGTTGTATGGTAGTATTTCTTGCATTTTCAGAATGTGTCATGCTCAAGCTTAGGTTCTTCTCGTGAAGTAAAAGACAATAAGATCAAGCTCCACCAGGTAAAGCCAGAATTTGTAGATGATTTGCATGATTTGGTGCACAAGATTGTAAAATTCAGTTGTTATTGTAACATTGAAAATACACAGTAGGTTTTGTCCACAACATTTCCTAATGATACCACCAAATGTTTGAGGTTCTCTAAGAAGAGAGGAGTACTTTGTGATGTCTTTCTCTACTTCCCAAAATATACCTTGCTTTATAGGTTCTGCGATTACAAGTTCGAAAAATTTCCACCTCACTTAACCAGTTAGGGATATCCCACAAATTGTCTACCCTTGCATACTGCTGACCATCTCAAAATGACCTTATCCCATGCTAAACCACACTTATAATCAGGTGTGTATTTAGTGGCAACTGGTGGAAGATCAATAGTATTGCCAAAGGAATAATTCAACAAAAGAACGACAATGGCTTTGTGACTTCAAAAAATACATGTGGCTCCTGAGTTTCCAATTTCCGATCATCAATATATGGAGCTCTGAAATTTGGTCTCTAATACCCTATCTGGTTTTCAGCAAGACTAGCAATTGGCAATGATGCAAAGCTTGGATCCTCGTTGTTGTTCCTTTGGATCACTACATGGCAGTTCCTTACTCCTTATCTGTTTCTCTTTGAATTTTATAGAATGCTAAATATTAGACACCACCACTTTTTTTCAGTTTTGGAGGTATCAAACACCCTTTTATTCTTCTTTATCTTATGTGTGATTCTAACCTATACTTTTTCAGGGTTATTGTTGCAGTTATAAAGGATCTAATCAGAATGACCTCACATATATTGAAGAGATTAGGAATTGGGCGCAAAACTTGGGCGCTAAACTGGTCGCTAAACCGGTTACTAGGGTCTCCGTACGAAAATGGGTGCGAGGAGGAAGGCCACTTCCTCCTCCCAAGAGGAAGCAGACGATCCGGTGCTGCTGCTGTTACTGGAATTGAAAGAAGAAGTGCAGAGACTTCGGTCTGCTGTGAATGATCTGAGCACACAGAACAAAGAGCTGCAATCCCAGAATCGTGAGTTAAAGACCATGCTACTAAAACCGCCTGTGGAACAAGACTCCAAATTACAGGATAAAATTGAAGAACTGCAGATCAATTTATTGACCACGGTGGCTGAAACCACCAAGGAACAGATGAAATTGCATCACGATAGAGTCTCTTCTGAAAAATCCGAACTAGAGGTCAGAGCCCGGAATCTAAAGATCTCAGGCTTGGAGGAAACTGAAGAAGAGGTCACATCTGATGCCATTGAGCATTTCTTCAAGGAAACCATGCATCTACATGAACCTCAGTTTGTGTATTGCAGACGAATTGGTAAGGGCTTCAATAGACCAATTTTGGTGAAATTCGGAGACGAGAAGAAGCTAAACACGTAGAGTCTTTTAAAAATCGTAGCACACTAAAAGGTCAAAAAATCTGGTTAGACCATGATTTAACTCCTGCACAGCAAGAAGTCAGAAAACGAGAATGGAACAAGGTAAAAGAAGCAAGAGCAACTGGAGTAGTAGCATATCTGGACAGCACAGGGAAAGCAATCATCACTAAACGGAGAAGAGAATAGCAGTTTCGGACCTTGAAGTTATTAGCATGGAATGTCCGTGGTTTATCTAAACAAAAAATGGAGGCATCTGTACAAACATGGAAAGATATGGATTTGGTATTAATAACCGAGACATGGGAACATCAGGCACGGTCTCTAATAGGTTTGCAAGGCTTTCATAACATAGGCAGTGTATTGAACGAGAAGGATCCAGGAGCGGGAAGAGGATCTGGCCGGTATGGTATGTATGCTGTTGACCCGATTTTTGGCAAAATCGGGCTCAACATAGAACACTATCAAGGTCTAAAGGGGTGGTGAAGATCAAGGGTCCAGATTCATTTGTGCTTGTTGTTAGAATCCAAGGGCCCATATTAAGTTGTGTTAGTTGTTAAACAAAAAGACAAATTTGGTTATGGAGAAGAAGAAGACAAAAAACAAAGGATTGATGAGGTGTAAAAAAGGAGTGCCAAGATCATGCCAAGTGGATGGCCAAGATTTATCAAAAAAAATTATAAATATCTTGAGGGGACTTGTTCTCCTCCTCTTTGGCTCTAGAATCTCACATGGAGCAAGGGTAGTGGCAGCCACAGGAAGATGGTGTCGAGAGACCTCTTCCCCATGCAAGATATCTTGAAGCATTGTTTTATATTATTTTCTTGAATAAAGTGGTGCACCCTCTTTTTTATCTTCCACATCTTTTCCATTTTTCCATATTTCTACATTTTCTTCCACATTTCCTTTATCAATTTTCATTACCAAATTTACGTTCTTTTTTTTCCTTCAAAAAATTTTTCTTGGTTCTTTTGCCTTGCAAAGAAGACAGACTATTTGATCCCATGTTTGCCTTTGAAGGCCGAATGCATCTTGGGTATGGGGAAATCCGGCATCATTATGGAGGTTCTACCGAGATCTTAATTTTCCCCGGATCAAGTTTTGGTGTTCTTTGTAATTTTCTCCATCATTCATTCTTGCCATATCTTAAATTTTCTGCGCTCTTTTTCTCGCCATCTTTTTCATGCCCAACTTAGTTCTTTCCCCTCGCACCATTCCTAGTGCTTCTTTGTAAAAAATGACGATTATGCCAAAAGAGACAAGCTTGAAGGTCTTTTCTACACAAGGCTGCTGATTCTAAAAGTGTTGGTTTTGTTCTGATACCGGGGCATCTCGAGAGAAAAGAATGACAAATCAAGAAGGATTGATGCTGCTTATGATTATTTCGAGAGCCGATAAAGCGCCGACCCTCAATCTTTGTAAAATCATGCCTTGTGCCCCCTCTTGCCACCCCATTTATCTTTATACTTTGCCTTGTTTCTCTGTTGATTCTCTGTTGATTCTCTGCAAAGGAAAACCATAGCCAAGCATGCAAAGGCCAAGAAGAAAAAGATCCTCTGCTCTTGCTTCAAGTTCTCCAAGCTCCAAATAAAAACCATTTCCTCTTACTCGTTGCCTCGATCTCTACTCAGGTGCTCAGTGGGCGACAAAGGATGAGCTAACAAAGACATTCGGCTATTTGTTTGCCCTAAGCTTGCTGCCGAACACCTGCTAACTGGGTTGCACTTAGAGAAACCCACGTGATATCTTCACGACCTTTGCCGCAGCCGGCAGAGAAAGCATGGGAATCTTATAATGCAATCCCAATAATGCAATCCCAAAGAATGCAATCACCAGCAATGCAATCACCGAAGGATGCTTGATCTTTGTTGAGCAATATTGAAGATGCAATAAGCTATTCTATTTGCTCCATAATTGATTTACCCTTTCTTTTGTGTCACCCGATTGCCCAAAGCTTATCCCGCAACCATGTCAATGTAGTGTAATCATTAATTGAACATTTTGGACAAAATGAATTATTTATAACATTTTTTTATGTTATGGCAACATGTATTTTAAGCCCGTTTCCATTGAAACTAACATAAAGCTTGCTTTGCATTTTCGGGATCTATATCGAGTTTAAATCTAAAGGGCCATGGTCTTCTATATTAACTAAGATGTGCTATGCTTTACTTGAAGCGGGTTATCGTGTAGTAGAGCACCCATGATTCATTACATTTGCCATTAGTAGAAGGTGGCTAGGTGTTGGACCCAGGGTTTCTTTCTCACATGCCCTTGCAAATCATGCGAGAATACACTTACCTCCAAACAAAGATGGCACAATTGAAGGACCGTAGAAATGTATAGTGTGCTCCACGAGACTAGAACTCCAAGTGTGGTCTATTGATTATGTAAAATTGTATGTGTGCAACGTAATCAAGCAAGGATGCACATAGACTATTCAATTCTCGAACTACAATAATGCACCATATGCAAAATATGGATGCTTGCTCTGATCTTGTTCAAGTACTCCCACTTTAGAGGTAAATATTGTTTATGCAAAGAGGATATACAACTACTTAAGAATCGTATGCAACTTTCTCTCTCAAGAGTCCATATTAGGAGCAATGTGACCTCTGAATTGCAAAGGAAGATGGTGAAGTGAGCATTCAAACCGAATCTTTAAAATGTGTTCCTTCATGTTTTTCTTGCTTTGAACTTGGTTTTTATAACAATTCATGTCTGTAGTCTTAGAACACAAGCGGGTCCCAGCTCAACTTCTATCCCATATGCATTTAGGATCTTGTTTCAAACAAATAGGATATTTCTTTCTGCTAGAAACGCAATTATATGTGCTTCAAATCCATAACTACTTACTTTCTCATCAGCCTACTTGGAATTTGCCATGTTGATCGGTTTGGCATGCTATTGTCCTAAACACCATGAATGGTATGCCTATAATAAGACCACATGACAAAAGCGAGGGTTCCATATGGATATATAGAATATGATGTTCATATGGAGCATGCATCGAGCATACATATGTGCTTTCGTGTCATTTTCCTTAAAACAATTAGAACCTCTGGATATAATGTCTTTTAGTACATTTTAGCAAATCGGGCTATTTTTCTACTCGGGTGAAAGCATGAGCATGGTCTTCATTTATCCTTTTCTTTTTTCTTTCATACTTTTTTCAATCTCTGGGTGCTACAAAGTCATTCTGAGACTATATTCCTTATATTTGCATCCATGATTCTGTTCTGCGACTAAAAGGGCGTTTGATGAGATAGAAGGGATAGAGGTGGCGTGGAATCGGTGAAAACCCAAGATGTTTTACAAAGTCGCGATGACCTAGAGCGGTCATATCATATTGAGAGGTTCATTTGTTGAAGACTCTTAAGCACAAAAACATTATCAAGTTCTACAACTCATTGGTGGATGCCAAGAATGGGAATGCTAATTTCATCACGCGAAATATTTACATCGGGAACATTGAGGCAAAGTAGTGACCCCTTTTGTTTGCACCTATGCTTGAAAGTTCTTTACGTTTATGGTCTTATGCTTCATTGTTCTCAGCGTACTTGCATGAGGGTTCTTAGAATTCAGGGTTTGCCATGTTTAGGTACCACAAGCGGCACAAACATGTTTATATGAAACCATAAAAAGCTGGTCAAGGCAAATTTTGTGGGGCTTGCTTTATCATACACCAGCCATGATCGCCTATAATTCATCTCGATTTAGGGGAGGTAAAGATTGGGGATATTGGATTAGCGACTATTCTTTGTCAAACTCATGCAAAAAGCACAATGTTATTGGTAAGCAACTTATTGTTGTAATCCCGAATGAGTCTCGCAAATTTTTTGCGAGCGATCCCCAAATCCAGACCATCCTGCAATGCGGGCACTCCACGTGTTCATGGCCTTGCACAGGCCTTTAAATAACACATTATATGTATAAATGTCTACCAACATTATTCATCTCAACAAACATTCTTCTTGCGAGAATTAATTTGTCACGAACTCCAAAGGCCTTTAATCAAAATGGTATAGATTATGACATTTGGTGAACAAAACCTTTCCTTTTTTGAAGAGTTTAACGCCATGTCCACAAATTTTATTTTGCAATATCCATCAATGGCCTGCTATATATGTTAATGCTAGGAGTAAACCCGGTCTTCTAATAGTTTATCCAAGAGATCGTGTGCATCATCTACCTTATTTGCCTTGCAGAGACCATCAATCAACGTATTAAATGTAATAATATTTGGTTCACATCCTTATCTCAGATATCTTTTTAAAGCTTACATGCATCGGATGCTTTTATGCGCTTTACAAAGTCCACAGATGAGACTACTATAAGTAACAATAGTTCGGTGGCAAAATGTCACAAAAAATATCAGGATCAGATTTTAAGTACCACTTGATCCATAGAATAGGGCATCGTCCGAACAAGAGTTGCTCTCTCCGGGACCTCCAGTTATGATTTTTTCAAACATGATTATGTTAACATAGAACTTAGTACAAGTTTAAATAAGTTCTAAGTTTGAGGTGCCATCCCTAATATTTTGCAAAGTAAACCATGTAGAGTTCTTTGCAAAGTAAACCATGTAGAGTTAAATCAAGTCGAAACGGTTATAAGACAACACTCATGATCTAACGAGCTACAACGAAAGTTCTAATACAAAATGAAATAAACGGTCCAAATGTGCACAGACTATCATCTTATTTCGGCTTTAGTTGAACGTCATTGCAACCTAGAACTTATTTTCTACATGGTTTACCCATTATGTTTCTCGCATTATATTTCTCCCATTGCACACCCATTATGTTTCTCTACTCACATGACACTTTCACAAAAAGACATAACAAAATTTATTTTCTCATTTCCTGACAAATAATTACTAAAGCCTGGCAGCGTTGGTCTCATTGTCCTCATATAATCAACCTGGAGCCACTTTTAATACAATTTCAATATTTTTATGCCCGACGAAAAGCCCAGCAACGCTGGGCACTTTTTCTAGTATTATAGATATTGGATAACTAAGCAACAACGGAAATTTAACTTAGAAATGGTGAAAATGCCAAAGAAGCATCATTTTTCATGCTATGGAGTGTATTAAGGAGGATATACAGGCATACAATTTGTGGTATAGACGAATTTAAAATCATAAGGAAAACAATCCGAGCACAACCCTAACCCTAATATCTCCAACGTTTTTTTCTAAATGCGGCGATGGACTTGGAGCAGCCGGGAGCTCTTCCTGCTCTTGCCCAAATGCTCTGGCATCTTTGAAGTAGTCCATAAGGTGTTTGCTAAGTCTTTCCAGTGCCTGCAAGGCTGTTATTTGTTTTAAGATGCTGGCCTTCTGCGTTTTTTTTTTATGTTCTATTGAATTTGCTTACCTTTGGCAGGTTTGTTCTTGCGGTGCGCCATTTTACAGATCTATTTTGCACAGTATAATGCATTTTTTCCGTCTTTCTAGAATGGTGGCTCATGCCAGCGAAAACGGCAAGGATAGTCTTGCTTTGATTGTTCTTATGCAATTATCCTTTTTTTTTAATTACTTTCTGTAGTATTGTAGTGTGGTTTTGAATTGCAGATGCTGAAGAATGAAGCTTGGCTACCTTGGTAATCCTAGAACGATATTCATCTTACATGTCCAGAAAAACTGTTGTATGGTAGTATTTCTTGCATTTTCAGAATGTGTCATGCTCAAGCTTAGGTTCTTCTCGTGAAGTAAAAGACAATAAGATCAAGCTCCACCAGGTAAAGCCAGAATTTGTAGATGATTTGCATGATTTGGTGCACAAGATTGTAAAATTCAGTTGTTATTGTAACATTGAAAATACCTGTGTAGGTTTTGTCCACAACATTTCCTAATGATACCACCAGCGTTTGAGGTTCTCTAAGAAGAGAGGAGTACTTTGTGATGTCTTTCTCTACTTCCCAAAATATACCTTGCTTTATAGGTTCTGCAGTGCAAGTTCGAAAAATTTCCACCTCACTTAACCAGATTGCAGATATCCGGTCAAATTGTCTACCCTTGCATACTGCTGACCATCTCAAAATGACCTTATCCCATGCTAAACCACACTTATAATCAGGTGTGTATTTAGTGGCAACTGGTGGAAGATCAATAGTATTGCCAAAGGAATAATTCAACAAAAGAACGACAATGGCTTTGTGACTTCAAAAAATACATGTGGCTCCTGAGTTTCCAATTTCCGATCATCAATATATGGAGCTCTGAAATTTGGTCTCTAATACCCTATCTGGTTTTCAGCAAGACTAGCAATTGGCAATGATGCAAAGCTTGGATCCTCGTTGTTGTTCCTTTGGATCACTACATGGCAGTTCCTTACTCCTTATCTGTTTCTCTTTGAATTTTATAGAATGCTAAATATTAGACACCACCACTTTTTTTCAGTTTTGGAGGTATCAAACACCCTTTTATTCTTCTTTATCTTATGTGTGATTCTAACCTATACTTTTTCAGGGTTATTGTTGCAGTTATAAAGGATCTAATCAGAATGACCTCACATATATTGAAGAGATTAGGAATTGGGCGCAAAACTTGGGCGCTAAACTGGTCGCTAAACCGGTTACTAGGGTCTCTGTACGAAAATGGGTGCGAGGAGGAAGGCCACTTCCTCCTCCCAAGAGGAAGCAGACGATCCGGTGCTGCTGCTGTTACTGGAATTGAAAGAAGAAGTGCAGAGACTTCGGTCTGCTGTGAACGATCTGAGCACACAGAACAAAGAGCTGCAATCCCAGAATCGTGAGTTAAAGACCATGCTACTAAAACCGCCTGTAAAACAAAACTCTAAATTACAGGATAAAATTGAAGAACTGCAGACCAATTTGGCTGACCTGGTGGCTGAAGGCACCAAGGAACATATGAAATTGCATCACGATAGAGTCTCTTCTGAAAAATCCGAACTAGAGGTCAGAGCCCGGAATCTAAAGATCTCAGGCTTGGAGGAAACTGAAGAAGAGGTCACATCTGATGTCATTGAGCATTTCTTCAAGGAAACCATGCATCTACATGAACCTCAGTTTGTGTACTGCAGACGAATTCGTAAGGGCTTCAATAGACCAATTTTGGTGAAATTCAGGACAGAAGAAGCTAAACACAGAGTGATGCAAAATCGTAGCACATTAAAAGGTCAAAAAATCTGGTTAGACCATGATTTAACTCCTGCACAGCAAGAAGTCAGAAAACGAGAATGGAACAAGGTAAAAGAAGCAAGAGCAACTGGAGTAGTAGCATATCTGGACAGCACAGGGAAAGCAATCATCACTAAACGGAGAAGAGAATAGCAGTTTCGGACCTTGAAGTTATTAGCATGGAATGTCCGTGGTTTATCTAAAGAAAAAAAGGAGGCATCTGTACAAACATGGAAAGATATGGATTTGGTATTAATAACCGAGACATGGGAACATCAGGCACGGTCTCTCCCAGATTTGCAAGGCTTTCATAACATAGGCAGTGTATGGAACGAGAAGGATCCAGGAGCGGGAAGAGGATACGGCGGTATGGCTGTGTATGCCTGTTGACCCGATTTTTGGCAAAATCGGGCTCAACATAGAAGAACACTATCAAGGTCTAAAGGGGTGGTGAAGATCAAGGGTCCAGATTCATTTGTGCTTGTTGTTAGAATCCAAGGGCCCATATTAAGTTGTGTTAGTTGTTAAACAAAAAGACAAATTTGGTTATGGAGAAGAAGAAGACAAAAAACAAAGGATTGATGAGGTGTAAAAAAGGAGTGCCAAGATCATGCCAAGTGGATGGCCAAGATTTATCAAAAAAAATTATAAATATCTTGAGGGGACTTGTTCTCCTCCTCTTTGGCTCTAGAATCTCACATGGAGCAAGGGTAGTGGCAGCCCTGGGAAGATGGTGTCAGAGACCTCTTCCCCCATGCAAGATATCTTGAAGCATTGTTTTATATTATTTTCTTGAATAAAGTGGTGCACCCTCTTTTTATCTTCCACATCTTTTCCATTTTTCCATATTTCTACATTTTCTTCCACATTTCCTTTATCGAATTTTCATTACCAAATTTACGTTCTTTTTTTCCTTCAAAAAATTTTTCTTGGTTCTTTTGCCTTGCAGCAGCACTATTTGATCCCATGTTTGCCTTTGAAGGCCGAATGCATGCGGGTATGGGGAAATCCGGCATCATTATGGAGGTTCTACCGAGATCTTAATTTTCCCCGGGATCAAGTTTTGGTGCTGCTGTAATTTTCTCCATCATTCATTCTTGCCATATCTTAAATTTTCCTGCTCTCTTTCTCTGCCATCTTTTTCATGCCCAGCTTCGTTCTTTCCTGCACCATTCCTAGTGCTTGCTGTAAAAAATGACAGTATGCCAAAAGAGACAAGCTTGAAGGTCTTTTTCTACACAAGCTGCTGATTCTAAAAGTGTTGGTTTTGTTACAGTACCAGGGCATCTCGAGAGAGAAAGAATGACAAATCAAGAAGGATTGATGCTGCTTATGATTATTTCGGGAGAGCCAGCAAAACGCCAGCCCTCCAATGCTGTAAAATCATGCCTTGTGCCCTGCTCTTGCCCTGTGCTGTGCTGCATACTTTGCCTTGTTTCTCTGTTGATTCTCTGTTGATTCTCTGCCTGCAAGGAAAACCATAGCCAAGCATGCAAAGGCCAAGAAGAAAAAGATCCTCTGCTCTTGCTTCAAGTTCTCCAAGCTCCAACAGAAAAACCATTTCCTCTTACTCGTTGCCTCTGATCTCTACTCCGTGCTCTGTGGGCGACAAAAGGATGAGCTAACAAAGACATTCGAAGGCGCTGTTTGCCCTAAGCTTGCTGCCGAACCTGCAAGAGTATGAGGAGAGAATAGAATAGAAGGTAAGATCAAGAAGCCACAACCGCCCTGCCTATTGCCGAATCCATCTGCCGCCAGAAGCTCTGTCTCTGCCATCGCTACCTGCAAGTAAGAAATGGGAAGGGAAGGAGAGAAGAGGAAGAAGGAAGTCTGCACATGTTGCCGCCAATCCATTCCGAAGACTCTCTACTGCATGCATACAAGAGACCTTTTTATTGCCCTTTCTTGAATTTGATATTTTTTTGACATCCATTTATTTCCCTTGCCTATTTTTTTTCGATCTTTTGGCCCTTTACTTTGCCTCGCATTTTCCCGTTAACGTTCTTTTATTTTTGTTTTATACCCCTACATTATACCATTATTACGTGCCACGTTTCCTCTTTTTATGCCTTGGCCATACCTTGCACACATTATTGCCTTTATTGCACCTTTACATACCTTATCTTGCCACTTCCTTATCCATCGCGGTAAATGTCGGACACTGACATGTTATACCCAGCCTTAAATGGCAAAAAATCCGCTAAGTCCACAAAAATGCCGTGTAATTTTTTTTGGGCGTGGCTATAACATGTCAAACACACGGATATACCACGGATATGCCCGTGGGTATAACATGTCAGCGTCCGATATTTACTGCGCTCCCTTCCTTATTGTGAAAAAAATTATCATTCGCCTTGATACACACCTTGTTGGACACTTTGGCTAGCAACTTGACATCTTTTTGTTTGTGCGACTCTATCTTACCATCCCCAATCCTTTGCATTTTTACGCCCTACCCCAAGGCCAAATACTATCATCATTTTTTCAAAATCTTTCTTATGGCACAAGTTACATTTTGGTGTAGTTACATTTTGGTGTTGGAGTACACCTAAAAAACTCCAAAATATTATCTTTTTTAATAGGTTTGGAGGGTCCGTTAAAACCCCCATTTTTTTTAATAGGTTTGGTGGGACCCGTAAAACCCCCAGTTAGCTCTTCTTTGTGCCAAAGAAGACTAATTTATTGTACTTAAATGTGAAAAGTGTTGAAGTTGGTGGCCGAGGGGACCGGCCACATCTTTTTGTTTGTGCGTGATGTTGACCCGATTTTTGGCAAAATCGGGCTCAACATAGAAGAACACTATCAAGGTCTAAAGGGGTGGTGAAGATCAAGGGTCCAGATTCATTTGTGCTTGTTGTTAGGATCCAAGGGCCCATATTAAGTTGTGTTAGTTGTTAAACAAAAAGACAAATTTGGTTATGGAGAAGAAGAAGACAAAAAACAAAGGATTGATGAGGTGTAAAAAAGGAGTGCCAAGATCATGCCAAGTGGATGGCCAAGATTTATCAAAAAAAATTATAAATATCTTGAGGGGACTTGTTCTCCTCCTCTTTGGCTCTAGAATCTCACATGGAGCAAGGGTAGTGGCAGCCCTGGGAAGATGGTGTCAGAGACCTCTTCCCCCATGCAAGATATCTTGAAGCATTGTTTTATATTATTTTCTTGAATAAAGTGGTGCACCCTCTTTTTATCTTCCACATCTTTCCCATTTTTCCATATTTCTACATTTTCTTCCACATTTCCTTTATCGAATTTTCAGTACCAAATTTTCGTCCTTTTTTTCCTTCAAAACATTTTTCTTGGTTCTTTTGCCTTGCAGCAGCACTATTTGATCCCATGTTTGCCTTTGAAGGCCGAATGCATGCGGGTATGGGGAAATCCGGCATCAATGCCAGATCTGAGATTGCACACAAGGTTAGCATTCAATCTAAGCACATACATAATCAGTATTTATGGGTTCGCATAGATCAGTCTGGTCAGAGTACATATCTAGCTCTATGCTATTTTGCGCCTTTGTCCATGCATGTCTATGATCACTTGGTAACAGGCAGATCAGACCCATTCCATGAATTATGCAAGGACACGCTCCAGTTTCGTGAAATGTGCGAAGTTCTTCTGGTAGGTGATTTTAATGCCAGAACAAAGACATTGCAGACAACCTCATTTGCGGGCTCCTTAAACGATGTTAGGCTGATTGAGGATGAAGATACATCTTTTCAAAGGCAATCTGCAGATCACATAAAAAACAGCATGGGAGATCTTCTTTTGGAGCTAGGGACAATCTGCAAATTGAAAATCTTGAATGGCACTGTAAACTTTCCTGGCTCGGAGTAAAAATACATGTTTCATCATTTAGGATCCAAAGATCTGATTGATTATCTCGCTAGCAAATGACCGTAACTCCAGGCCGACTTGATTTTTATGTGATGGATAAGTTGCCAGAATCAGACCACGTTCCATTATGCTTTGAATTAGCAGGACATGTATCTGCCAAACAGGACCCAATAAGTTTCACACCTAAATTGAAGCTGGATTATAGGAAGCAAAGCCAGTATGCCAGTCATTTTGAGACTCTCATCACAGATGTTGTGTGGATCGGAGAGGTGGAGGCAGATGCAACACAATTTTCGTCCTTATTAAGTGCAGCAGCCATGGAGATCTTTGGATGCACAAAAAAGAGAAGACCGGGCAGCAATGGTTGGTGGGACACAGAATGCCGCATAGCCAGAGCTAAATTACCTGCTGGATGCATATGCAAACCGAAATGGTATAGAGCTCTCATAAGAAGGAAGAAAAGATCTTACCTTAAACAGAGACAAGCTAACTTACAGGATTAGTTCTGCACACATCCTAAGACATTCTGGAAACAAATATCTAAAACACAAAAGCATCCGGATCTGGATCCTACTGAGTTACTTGAAATGGTCAAGGAGCTCTATTTGCACAAGGCCGAAGGTATGCAAGTAGAGCAAGTAGAAGAGGATCTATTCACCATCGGTGATGTGAAAACCGCCTTACAAACTATGCAGAATGGGAAAGCTGCTGATATGCAAGGCCTGAGCATTGAATTGCTGAAATGGTTAGGAGATGGGCCCATCGAAGTGGTGACCCGCTTAATGAACCAGTGACGGCACGGGGCTGCCACATAACCGAAAGTAAATAGAGTTTTCTCCATTCATAAATCTGGAGACGACACAATGTGTACCTAAACTACCGGGACCATATTGATTGGCAAAGATGTTCTCAAAATCTGTTGGGCAGCCTATTAGAAAAGAAACTTCGATCATTGGGCTGACGAGAATGGGAAGAGGGCTGATTGCCAGGCAGGTTTTAGAAAGCAGCATTGCACCCTGGACCATGCTCTTAGCTTGAGGGCACTGATTGAGCAGGCAAAAAATCCACGACAGGGTCTGTATCTCGCATTCATAGACTTTACAAAAGCCTTCGATACAGTCCCTCGGAGGGATTTGAGATTGAGAATGGAGCAGATTGGAGTACCAAAACCTATTCGCGGCGCCATCTCGCAGCTATACTCAGAGGTAATAGTGAAACTTTCAGTCAAATTTGAGGATGAAATCAACAGCACTATAGGTGTACGCCAAGGATGCCCTTTGTCTCCGACATTGTTTGGCTTACTTGAGGAGTGGTTGAGCGCGCAGGGCTTATCTGGTTCCAGGTTGGGTAATTTCCTTGTGCAATTACTTCTTTATGCTGATGATTTAGTTTTGATAGCAGACAAACCAGAGGGCCTTCAATCTCATCTAGATAGCCTGGCCACTTTCTGTGAACTAAGACACATGAAGGTCAACATGTGCAAATCGAAAGTGATGATTGTGGGAACAAAAAGCAGGCCGAGTTTCACAAACAAAAATGAACAGTTGGAAATAGTAGACAGTTATAAATATCTGGGATTAGAATTTTCAGCCAAGTACAGTTGGAAAGAATGTGTCAGGAAGCGGATTCAAGGAGGCAAAACAGCCCTATACAGCATGTTATCTAGATGCCATAGTGCATCTCTCATGGATTGGGGTCTCAAGAAGATTCTGTTTAAGACATTGGTGCAGACAGTGATCCTGTATGGCTCCCCGATTTGGGGGCCTGGCATCTCATTGCAGCAATGGTCTCAAGTGGAAACAGTATTAAAAACGTTTCTCCGTGAAGAGTTTGGCATTAAATCCCAAATCCCATATGCGATACTGCTGGCTGAGACTGACATGCTCCCTCTTGAAGCGGAGGCCTTATATCAGACCTTAAATTTTGTTATGAGGATTCACAAGCAGGCAGATGGACGGTTGTCCAAGTTAGCTCTATCTGAATCTAAAACATCAGGATGGTACCATGATGTGAATGTATGGGCGGAGAGGTGGGGGATATCCCTACATCATTTACCAGACACTGAACTGGGTGCCAGAGATTTAGTGCAGACGCAGGTCGTAGATCGGCTCTGGGTGGAGAAGGGTTCACGTATGGTTAAATATATCTCAGACATAAATCCCTTATTGGTATATACGGAGCAAAACTATCTGAGAGCCCAAATCCCCAGATATCTGAAGCAGTACATCGCCAGATATAGAACCAGCTCGCACCGGTTACATGTGGAAACAGGCAGGTGGTCGAAAATCCCAAGGGAAGAGAGATTTTGTAAGGTTTGTGGCCCAGGGGATTCACCTTTGATCAGCGTATAACCCATGAGAGTTCAACGGAGGGGTGTTTTTTGGACCATTTGCGTACGTATACGTAGGGGTTAGGGGTGTTTTAGGCACTAATTTGGAGCAATATCTATACACAGAGGGGTCAAATTGCCTTTTAAAAATGCGTATACAAGGGGGTTTTTTTGCTACCCTCCGAATGCAGATGCCATACCCCCCTTATGTATAAGTGCACCCCCGGGGGTTTGTGGCATGAACATGGTCGAAGATGAAACCCACACATTCTTACACTGCTCAGCATACGAAGAGATTCGAGATAAGTTCTGTATTAATGATGTTGATTTTTCCTCTTTGTTAGACAGAGATCCTATGACACTTGGTCTTTATTTTAAAACTATAGAAGCACATCGCTCTCTAGTTTTAAAAATTTGAACAAAATTTATTCTGTATGCATTCGCTCCATGGCCTTCAAGGTCCTAAGCGGGCGTGATCAATTTCAATTTCAATTTCAATTTCAATTTCAATTTCAATTTCAATTTCAATTTCAATTTCAATTTCAATTTCATATTGCACCAAGTTAATCAAAGTGACCTTACATATTGCACCAGGTAATGCTCCTTTCCATTTTAGTGCACTGCATATGCTCCTTTCTAAGGCATTTGCCCAATTTGACTTTGTTTGATCTAATTAATTGTAAAACATATGGTAAAATTGTGGGTTCAACTCCTACATGTTCACATTTCTATTGCATTCACAAATTTCTCTATTGCAGCATCACTAAACAACACTATTAAATATTCTATACTCAAGATCAAGTTGTTAAGTTGTATTGGTTAACTATATTCTATTTGGTGTCCTACAAAATAGCACATTTACCACATATGCAAACTATCAAAACTAAACCAACTATAATTATCACATTGTGGTATTTTAATAATTAATCACTATCAACGTTGTAAAAATTACCATGTACGCATACCGAGGAAGATAGATGTGATCAATTATCGTTCCACTAAACTTGACATATTAACCATTAGTACATATCATATAGTAAAACCTGTTAATATAGGCACTTCAAATTACCATTTCCACATACTGATAAAAATAGATGTGATCAAATATCATTCCACAAAACTTGCTAGATTAAGCATTAGTACATATCATATATTCTAAGCTGCTATAAAGACCAACTATAACTATCATGTTCTAGTACTATGTCAAAAAATAATGCTTGTTTATCATGTCCTGGAATTGTATTGACGAACTACATTATATAACTAGACATGGTTTGTAAACTTTTTGGCCCACAAACGCGTATTGATTTTAGGATTTAGTTTTCACTAACAAATCAATTCAAAAAAGTCATACTGATTCAAGTTTGGGGGCCTTGTGCTATCGGACCCCTAGGTGCCACCTCTAACACTTTCTCAAAAAAAATATCAAGGAAGTCCTTGGCTTGACCATCAGAGACCACACTTTGGCATTTCCTAGCTAGCTTCAGAGCTTCCCGCCCGACATAACCTCCAACATGAAACTCCCAACACGTTGACTCTAAAGGGCAGAAGGCTTCAATCAGAAAACTCGAAAGGGTCAAAGAAAACCCGTACTTATTCAGCCTTCCCTTATGCGCCGTCAGTAGCTCATACTTGATTGGTGAACAAAGGACAGGGTCGACCCAGTTTTCTTCTTCCTCTTCCTCTTCGTCCTCTATAAGGTCCACATCCACATCTGCAGTCCCTTTCCCTTTGTCTTCGCAATTGGATTCGACATAAAACACATTCTTCACTAGGGGTTCATCTAGCCGATAGCACTGCCAAGCAATCTTCTCACCTTCTGGTTTCCCCTTGAGTCTTTCATATTCTTTATCATCCATAATGGCTATCATCATGTGAGATCTTATTTTTGGTACTAAACTCACTATCTTTGTTTTCATCTATCATTACTGCTTGCCTCATCACTTTAATGCATTCGAGATCATTTGCAGCAGCTAGTGCATAGGCGTAGGACATGTCGGAGTGGCAAACTGTCACAATAGTATAATGCATCTCAGTCGTAAAACCACTGCATGTGTTGAAGAAGGTGTTGTAATCATCTTGTGTCCATCTCGTGCCACGGCTATCAAGAACAAATAGAGTGGTGTCGGTTGGCCCATCACCTACGTCTGGTAAGGCACACTTAAAACCAGTGGACACCTTATAGAAAAAAGGAGACTCATCTTCTGGCGTCTGTTTCACCAAAGCAACTTTTCTTTTTAGGTCAAACGCCACTTTCGTGTGAATCCCTTTTAGAGTTGCCACATTCTTCGCCTTTTGCTGCTTCACAAAATCTTTTGACCAAAACACATATTTCTTAATGTCATCATCAGATACATTTGTACTTTTGCATTAAGCCTATCTCTGATAACATGAAGTCTCCTGTGAGCCTTTGCAGTTCTTCGCCAACAGCCTTTTTCAGGACTTTCATATTTTTTAGCGATTCGCATGCATCTTCGAAAGATGTCAAGTGCTTTGCTGCAGACGTTTTCTTGTAGACAACTTCCTTTCTGATGCACCTATCTAGAACAGAGAGTAATTCTGCATCATCCAATCCTTGTGCCTTTCTCATTTCTGTGATACCTATATAAAAAATAGACGTATCTTGCGGAGGAAACCTGCTATACGAATCTGGAAACTTCTTTTCCGTATAGGCGTCCCAAAATTCGTTCCACTTTTCCCATACCTGGTTAGAAAAAAAAAACAATCTTGCAGGCATCCTTTGGCACCGTTTGATCTTCTGAGCTAGCTTGTGCATACCCTTTTTTCTTCTTTGATCTGGTGCCTTTACTCTTGTCCTGTATTATGGTTTGGCACAGTGTCCTTTCTAGTAATTTGAATTCGGCACTCTTAGATTGCCCTTGTCTGGTCGGCATTGGTTTTCCATATTCGATCCATTGGTTACGAGCATGCCGCAACTGCTCCACATACGAACTGCAAAATATGGGCCGTTAAATAAATAAAAAAGACAGGCCATCAAAGTAATAACAATATAAAACGCGCCAGGCGCGTTTTCGTTAATCACGGTTTTACGAGAAACGCGCCTGGCGCGATTTCTTCATGATGAAGAAATCGAGCCAGGCGTGTTTCCGGTAAATCCGTCAAAATAAATAACAACATAAAACGCGCCACACGCGTTTTCGTTTATCACGTATTTAGAAGAAACGCGCCTGGCGCGATTTCTTCATGTATCACATGAAGCGTTTCTTGTAAAACCGTGATTAACGAAAACGCGCCTGGCGCGATTTCAAACGCTATAGGAAATGCACATTAAAGCAGCAAATCGCGCCTGGCGCGGTTTGGAAGTTCCAAAATAAATATGTGCTAGAAAATAAAATACCTTTTGTATAGGAATGTCTTTCCCATGTCATTCAGTAGCGCGCTGATTTCGGCTAATTCTGCTGCTGTTGTTGAGCCACTGAGGAACCGGCAATTTCTGACTGAGTATAGTCTATGGAATAACTGATTTCCAGTTTTTTGTGCTTGACTGATCAAAACCTTCTGCGCCTCCACTGAATGCTGGCCATCTATTATCATGAAGTGAATATCCAGGTTGCCAGTTAAATCTTCAAGTTTATTCCATATCAACACCTTCTTCGTCTTCATATCAAAAGGCACCACATCTGCCGGCATTGGCACCTGCCCTGAGTTTTCTATCATGCTGTTGACTATTTCCATTGCGTGCTGCTTGTCGTATCTTCTGCTGACAAACATAGCCTTCGTGGACCTAAAAAGCCTGTCGACATGGATTGGATGCGTGAAGTTAAGGCCCAGTGGATACTTATCAGCATACTTCTTGAGTTTGCTCATGGCCTCTAACTGTCTCGCCTTATCGTCATCACTAGTCATATCTGTAATGCCTAGAACGTCTGTTGTTTCCCTGCCTCTAGAACTTGCATCTTCCTTCTCTTTTAAAGCTTGTAGGTACACACTAGCTGACGGCCTTGTACTGATTGCTCTTCTCACAGCTGAGAGACCTTCACATATTTTTTTTGGTGTCAATTGTTCACCACCTGACCAGCCAAATTTGAAGAGGTTATCTGGCCTCATCCGTTCTTAGGGCTGTCTCTTTAAAGGAACTGGCACTGCAGTAATTTAACTTCTTCAATACTTTTTTATTTTTCTGACCCGCTTCAAGTAATACGGAACAGTATGAATCGTCCTGTTCTTCGCACGTAATCAGAATACCTTGTTTCTTCATTTGATCTGTTTCCTTAACTCTAGACATGAAAATAAGATCTGTCTTTCCGCTAGTCTTGAAGATCTCCACATACCATTCAGAGCCCTCTGGTAGATCTTCTTCTGGACACGGAGGCTCTACCTGAGCCTTTATTATTCCGGTCGTATCGTCCATGGTCACAACGTGTGCCAAATCTGCAACTGATACATCTTCCTCCGTTCTTGGTTTTTTTGTTGCCGATGACCCTTGACCCTGCGCAGGCTTTGCTTTTCTTTTCACATTTTTAGAAGATCCTGAAAGTTACAATCATATGGTGAGTAATGAAATCGCGCCGAGCGCGTTTTGGTAGAAGCCTTACTACGAAAAACATAAATAGTATACAAGAAAAGTAGCAGAGGCAGCCGAAAACAATCAGGGGTTCATGACGCTCTCCCTTATAAATCGCGCGGAGCGCGTTTTTTAGAGAGGCCCTACAGACACTCTATATCATGAGACATACTAGGCTAGAAAAAAGACTTATCGAAAGAACTGGAGAATACAGAACAAAACTATAAACAAACAAGTGCAAGAAACTCTAATCAGACTGTCTAATCTATACGAACTGGAAAATACAGGAGAAGATTATAAAACAAAAAACAAAAAACACAGAGTAGAGGAGAAGATTAGAACAAAAAACATACAAAACAAGGTAGTAAAAGTAGTAGAAATGACACAGAAACAATATAAAAAATAGAAATAACACAGAGACAGTAGAAAAATGATAAAAAAAAGACACAGACAGTGGATAAAACTTAAAAATAACACGGAAATTGTATAAATCGAGAAGAAATAGTAAATACCTGCTTCCTGAGTGCTCTCGACCTGTTCAGGCACTTCCTGAGTGTTGGCCCGTCGCCCGGCTCTACCTGCGCCTCTCCCTCCGCCTCTACCTCTCGTTGCGCCAGATCCTCCGGACGCCATATCGCTGCAATGTTCGAATGCAATGTCATGGGACGCGATTCAAATTTATACGTATGGGTGCATTATCTGAACCATCAGATTACTATCCGATTTTAAATTACAATTATCCCGCCTATATTAACCGCTTATCCCGCTCATTTCAAATTAAAAACTTAATTTTCTTATTAAAGCACATCCACGAATATTTATTTTTATTATTTTCAAGAAACGCCTATGTGGCACGCCGAATTATTCATTCGCCACCGAATTCTTCAAGAAACCTGATCAACTCGCCGACTTCTTCCGGTCGACCGCCTCCTCGCCTGATCAACTCGCCTCCTCGACTGATCGACCGCCTCGACTTAGCGATCGCCTCCCCGACTGATCGACACGCGATCATGTCGGCCGAACTATGGTGAGTCTATCAGTAGGATTTGAAGAGTGTTCTAGAAACATACTGTATTCTTGAAGACTGTTCATGTGAAATCATTCTTTTAATGTTTTCAATTATCAGCGTGGGAGAAGAATGCTATTTATTAACAGCAAACTTGAAGCGTCGACTTGGATTATGTAAAATCGAAGACCTGGACCCTGAATCTAAGTGCCATGGTGTCCCTCTTGGAAACAGTTTCTGTAAAGTTAGCATTATAAATTGCAACTATGAGGATGAAGCTCTTCCAAGAAGACATCCTGGTGGCGACACAATTGGGGAGAGCGTGGGCACATTTGTGGCATGGCCAAAAGAACGTCTAAAAAACCTTCTGATACAAAGAAGCTATAATGATTCACAATAATAGAAGAATCTAGTGAAGATGATGAAGGTGGGGTACAAGATGAGTGTGCTGGTACATCAGATAGCAAACAAGTCGAGGACACGGGCACATCTTCGTGTATGTATCTAACTTAGGTAATACAATTATGCTTAGATGTTGTATGTTGTAGAGCTTTTGCAATACAGGCTGTATGTACATAACTTAGGTAATACAGTTAAGCTTTCACATGATATACTAATAATTTTGTATGCATTGTAGGTGTAAGGAATGATCTACAAAACAAGTGTCAAATTCTTCAACCAGCTGAAGTAGATCTTCAACCAACTGATATAGAAGAAACAAATCTAAGTTCCCAATATGCTGGCTGGGGGACTAATCCAAGGTCGAATACCATGCTTCCTGAGCTTTGGGAAATGGTTGAGAGAATCAGTGATTCAGATACTCGAAGCAATTTGCTAAATCTACTTGCAGTCCAAGGTTTACTACATAATCCTTGGGGGAGACCATCCTTTGCAGAAGTAGTTGATCAGCCAATAGGGTGGACCGGCCTTCCAATAGCCAGAGAATGCCCAACAGCAAGTGCTACTGCTGCAGCACATGTAAATCCCGAAAACCGTTGGAAGAAAGTGCATGATGCAATAGTACTGAGATATTATGTTCCAAATGACATAGTGATTAGGCCTGCTTCTTAAGTTATTAAGTGTGTACACTGTACTATTTGCTCCAGAAATATAATTATGTGTACCTTTTGCACTTGTCTACAATTTGAACTTCAACATGTTCCATGCTATATTTTACAAACCAGGTAGTTCACACAGTACAAACCACTGCAAATTCAATTCAATTCAAAAAGTAACACAATACAAAGCACTGCAAATTCAAAGCCTTCACCTAATCCAAGGCATCCACCATTTCGGGAAGACTTCCAAGCAACATCTCATGCACATCATCAGACAATGCAAAAGCTGCACTAGCACCTTTAACCCTGTGATTTATCTTCTTCATGGGAAATTTAGCTCCAATAACAGACTCTACTGGCACCAATACTTCTCTATCATCCAACAACTTATATTTGTTATGGCAACTTGGCAATTTCTGATAATAGTAAGCTGATATGACTGCGTCACCTGCATGATGCTCATTCTTGTAATCATCAATGACTGTTTGATCCAATACATGCTTTTCTCTAGTGCAAGCAAGAACATAGTATGGCACATCTTCCTCATTACCAGGAAGAGCAAAAGAAGCAAAATTATCACCAAACTGTATCACATCATGTAACTCCTCTACCTCATTTGCAAACATTGCGTTTCGATTCCAATTCAGACCTTCAAATGTGCACATGGGACTAGCTTCTTCAATGTCCACTTTCCACAGTGTTGAATAGACTCACATGCCTGCCATTCAAAGTTTATGCAGGCACTGCAAAAACAAGATAGTGGTCTAATCATCAGTAAGGTTGGGTCCTCCGGACTTATGGAAGATACACAGTGCCAGCTTTGGACACCAGGAAGGGGTTGCTTCCCAATACACTCTACGAACTTGAGATTTCTTGTTTCTCAAAACAACACAGGCATCATGAGCACCCTTTATTTCAATCCCATGCTCTCTTCTTTGCTCACTGGCCAAGAGTTGCTTGGCCTTGGCAGCCTCTCCATCATGTTCCCCCTTCCCATGCCCTGATCCGAAGAAATTCCATTGTACACGAATGCCATGCTGACAATGGTACCTGCATATGAAGTAGAATGATCTTCTGGATTTGAACTGAGCAGCACAACCATCTGACCACACGAGATGATACCGCATGTGAGATCCTCCATTCTCTTTCAACCACTGAAGATGAAGTTGAAATGCATGTTGTACAAAATGTGTGTCATGACTTCTATCATCAGAAACATATAAGTGAACAGTCTTCTGCAACTTACCATTTACCTTGAAGAGAGTGATGTGTACCAAAATAGTGATCTGGTCTGCATTCCAATGTTCAGACTGCACTTCTTTGAAGGGTTGCAATGTGTAATTTTCTGCAAAGTCTACTACTGATATCACAGAATCATCTCTTAGACTCTGAATGCTTCTCCTAAATTCCTTGCTCTGCCAATGAGCTGCAAAGTTGTGATGCACAAACTTTTTCATGTGATCAAACATGGCAGATAGCATGAAAGGAGCATCTGTTTGCTTCTCCACCAATCTTAGTCTTCTAGAAGTGCCCTTCCTTGACTTCTCGTCCATATAACAGTAAGCCTGCCATTTAACATCATCTTCATTATTCTGATCAGTCTCTTTTGGACATAAGGGAATCTTTTGCTTACCACATTTTTCACAATCCCCCCTTATGCACTTCAGATTGTGCCACTCTTCCCTTTCCTCTTTTTGGCAAACCATTTCTCTCCAAAGAGTGCTAACATTACAAAATGTAAGCTTTTGTGCCTGACAAACCCCATCATGTGTACCAACAGCACATACATCACAATTGCAACTGCAATTTATGTGAAACTTCTGCCTCATAGACTTGAAAGCTTTTCTGAAATTCTCTGCTTGTTCATGCTTGACACAACAGCAAGTGTTTCTCTCATTCAATTTCCTTATGCAACTTGGTTTCAGGTATTCGAACATTCTAATACCAACATCTGCATCTGGATTCTCCTCCACAAACTGCTCATACAGCTCAGCCTGCACATTGCAAAAGAAAATAGGTAAGTTGGAGAAGACTGTGCATTGAATACCTTACATATCCAGTACATAAGTAAGAAATACTATGTATACCAGTACATATCAGTTGTACATGTAAAAAGATTTGATTGAATCTGTACATATTCAGTACATATGTACAGTAGATTATGTATAGTATCAATTTATAGCACATTTAATCCTACATCCTTACACTTATTTCCTATGATGCTAAGCAGATGAGATTCTCTTTTGAGAAGTCGGATTGCAGCACATTATAGCTTTTACGAGGATTAATTGGCCGTCATGTCTCACCAAAGTAGCATTTTGAATATTGAATTCTTCGTTCATTAAAATATTGTAGTCGATTATATTATTTCCCTATGAAACAATTGAATTGTAATATTCATGTCTGCAAGCTCGTTACGATTGCACTACATATCATAATAGCACACTCAAGTTTAGTTCTTCAAGTAACAAAATCTCATTTTCCTAAATGCATTCGGTGGAATATCTTGCATATATAGGATCTACAAGCTGGGTGAATGTATAGTAATAAGCTGAGGCATAATATAATGTCTTAGAGCTGAAAAGGGTCTAGCATTCTATGTAAAGACAACACATTACTCATCCTAATATTCAAGCACCTATGTCCTTGCAATAGACTTTAAATGTTAAACAATAAACAAGCCAATTAGGTTTATCCAAACTTCTTTTTTTTAGTCTAATGCAGTCTAATGCAAAGGTAATGTAAACTTTTAACAAAGAATGATATTCATCTTGCAGTTGTTTCTTCATGTAACAGTCATTGGCATTGCAAGGTGTATAACAAAGAGCTCAAACATTGCTATCTGCTATATAATGTGCATGTGCATTGAGATTTATTCATTGTATATTCATTGGATTTGAATATAAGAAAAAATATCTTAGGTTTGGTGAAGCATCTTGTCTATTGTTCTCCTCTACTTATTTTGATACAATTCTTAATGTTTGAAATGTTTATATGATCTTGAAACAATATTTCACAGATGAACAACTTGAAGAACAAGATCAACTTGAGTTTATATTCTAGCAAAATTGAGCACACAATTTACTGCCCCACAGGATCCACTGGGTTATGGCAAATACATCTCGTTGGCAGTAGCTTATCAGAATGATCCAACTACTCCATGTAGCACCCAATCAAAGCCCCAAAAGTTAGATAAGAAAATTACATAGGCTTGCTAGGTAGTAAGGGAATTTTGGCTTGTGACGTATGCCTCAAATCAGTGGCAGAATTTGAGTTGCAAATTGGCCGCAGGTAAGTCGAATCAATCTGCTATATTAGCTTTCGAACTGCTACAATAATTCTTGGTTTCGCTACAGTGGTTTAGTCCATGTTGTCAATCCCTTTGTTCTCTATTGTTGTTGGTCGGTGTCTACTATCCCTTAATAGGCCGCTCCTTACATAGTCTCGGCTTGTCCTTTATTAAATGTCACAGCCTTTTTATTAGAATAGGGTACCTCCTTTATTCTCCTTAACCTTTTTATATACCATAGATGTAATCATTTATGCGTATGAATATAGTCTAATATTCCCCTTGCCCTTCATGGCAATGGGTCCACAAGGCCTTAAAGCCTGCTGGAAGGAGAAGCGAGCTAATTGGCTCTCCAGATGGAATGTGCAGGAGCACAGGTCCATATAGATATAACTGAGGAGAATCATAACCATTTTTGGGGCATCTGGTGCATGATATAACTCCTGTGCATACAGAAGAAGATCCTCTCTACTGAATTTCCCTGCGGGAGGTGCAACTGGCTTCATTCTGGCCCAAAGTTTCCGTGCATCATGATGCAGTTCATACTCTAGTTTTTCCTGCAATTCATGTACCCAAACTGCCTCCTTCCGTTTGAGAAATTTCCTGTATGCCTGCTTAGCTTCTTGCCTGGGTAGCTTAGCATAATATTCATTTTTAACCAGCCTGCACTCCTCATCCCGCCACGCAGCATTCTTATGCGATCCTCCCTTCGTTAGACCAAACACCTGAGAAGCAACATCCATCACAATTTTCAAAAAACACTTACTTTTTGTGGGCAGGTTGCCTTTCCAGTCTACGTTCGTCAAGCACTGCTCCAATTTCCTTTTATAATCTTTTTTCTTCTCATGCCTCAGTTTCAGCCTTCCTCCTGGGTATGCCGAAGCTTCTCCAACTACTTGAGCGCGTAAATCTAAGCGAAGCATGGTTAGATTCCAACTCGTCTTCCACCCGAAAGCTTTCCACCAACTCTCTTGCAGCCGGATCACCTATTAGATAGTCTGCAACACTAGCATTTTGGCAAGTGAGCTCTGCTGAAGCAGGGAATTTAGGAACACCATTATACAATACCAGGCCATGTGCTTCACAGAGTTGCAGCAACTTTAAGCCTGAATCATTAACTATAGAATCTTTAGAATACCTCTTCCAACCTGCTGTTTCAACTTCTACAAGTGATAGCTCTTGCAGAAGGACATCTTCCACCCCGTTCACGAACATGCTGGCTTGTCGCTCTGCAGTTCTGCCATTGAAATCTCTAGCGAGAAAGACCTCCCCTTTTTCCTTAAATGCATTGATGTCTCTGGCCAGGTGTAAGAATGGATCCTCTCTAGATAAATCTTCATGAAGGTAGGTACTACTAGATGCAGGTGCAAAGTATGCAGCAGCAATGTACACCAGCTTTTTGCCCTTGATTTCCAACCAAATGTATTGGTTATACGCACACACTTTTGTGATTCTCACCTTAGCCACAAAATTGTTTCTCACATAGCACGCTATTCCTCCAACCCCTTCCTGGACCTGCTCCCTTTGTATTCCAAGCCGATTCTAATAGAGTGAATTCATGTAGATGCCCTAGCCTTGCTGTTTCATGTTCCCAAGTCTCCAACAGCACCACAATATCTGCCTCTTTCCACATAGAATGAGTTGACACCTCCTTCCTATTCTTAAAGCCATGCACATTCCATACCACACACCTGAGGGCGCGTCCCTAGCAGCTATGGACATCACCATCCTTGTCCTTAATCCAGATTCTATCTCCCTTGATATATGCATGTTTCCCTTCTGCTTTTAGAGCTTTTACCCGAGTTAACATGTCATTGAATTCCTGTTGCTGCTGCCATGTGAGATCATTGTTCAGCCAAAAATGTTTGTCTTTCAACACTGAGCGATTATGCATCACTCTATCTCTGGCTTCCTGGCTTCTGAACTTTATAATTATGGGGCGTGGTTTCCCCAGTTGCTTTTTTCCCACCCTATGGCAACTCATAATTCCGGGATCGTGCAGGTGCATTTCTTGGTTGAAGAATTCTCTAACAACTTCAGAAATATCTTCCTCCTCATTTTCTATTACTCCTGACAACTTAACATTGTTTCTTTTTGTTGCACGAAGCTGTTCTTCTTTCAAGACTGTAGTGACTGTCTGTTCCACCCTTTCTGCAATACGAATTCCAGCATCACCTGCATCCTGCTCATTTGCAGCCCCTACTCTCTCTAATTGATTGCAGGTTCGTTTGAATTCTTCTCTAGTTGCTTCCAGTCTTTCTACAATTTCTGCCCCCTGCTCTTTCTGTTTCAGATCTTCAATATCTGCTCTAATTTTCTTTACCTCTTCGTCTACCTTGGATTCTAATCTGACTAACTCCGCCCTAACATGTTCCAGTTCAGTCTGAATAGGGGCAGTTACAGATTCCTGCAGAAATATCTTCAGGTCATCGGTTAGCTATTTGTACCAGACCGGGAGGGATGGAGCCATTTCGTACTTTTTAGTCATACACTAGTTCGATGTTTTGGGCGCCTAACAGATGCGCCTAACAGATTCTATACCAATGGGATTCTAGAGAATAATAGGTGCCCACCAGCAATGTTAAACCTGGTAGTTGTTTGTGCTATAAATTTGTTATGTCCAAAGCCATAATTCATTTAGTTGGTGATTTGAATTACAATCTGCAAGAAATTGTTGTGTCCTTAGTCTTACTTCAACAATTCTTTATTCTTTACAGTGGCTTCCTTACATTTGATTATTGTTCATTCATAGAACATTTTTCCTGCACAATGTCTAAACCTGTTGGCATGGGATTCACACAGGGAAGAGATAAGCCTTATAAGCTCCTTGCAAGCTTATTTCCTTAACCGGAGAGACCACTGACAATTAATGATGCACACAGGGGTGGCTGCATCAAAAAGTGATTAATATCTGCACATAGATACGTCAAATATTTACCTTGGAATTTTAGCTCCACTACATAAATTGAACAGCAAAATGTATCTATAATAACTTTAGGAAAACATGGATAAAAGATTTGTTAACAACACCAATGATTACACTAACCTGCTTGTGCTTGCCACTTTTTCAACCGCAGAGTTAGCATACTTCAAGAATCAATCCCTAAGCCTTGGTCTGATAATTTGAATGCCTTGAAAACATTCTCTCTTCGTCAAACCGCAATATTTAGATGAGACAACATTCTACTTGCAGGTTCAGGTACTCAAGAGTTGCATGACTGCCTGAGGAGAAAAACTTGCTTCTATACCCAAGCTAGATAATCATTTTAGATTAAATATTCTTACCATATCTTGTTCTTGATGAAGATGACATCCAGGCACACATTAATAATATTCAATCAATAAATAATACTTACATTCAGCAAACCTTCAGCCAAAAGGAAAATGTTACCAAGAATATACCATAACAGTGTTCAATGTATCATAATAGTGGTCTAGTTTGCTCCACCATATCCAACTTTACATATCCAAAACAACGTTGCTAATTTGCACCATATCCAACTCCACATATCCAAAACAGTGTTGCTAATTTGCACCATAAACAGAAACAAAAGAAGCAAATCGCCTTTTGATACCATATCTTCTAGTTTATAACCAACTTGATGAAGCAAATCCGCCCATAGCTAAGCAAGAAAAAGAGGAATCCAAGCCATTGTAATCTGTTACTTCTACTGCCAAACTCACATATGCCCAGATGAAGCAAGAACCATGGAATATAAAAGGTCTTTAAGAGAGGAGACAACAAAAGAAATGGTTCTTCTAAGTTCAGCCATGGCCGCTCTGAAGTTCCACACAACAACAAACTCTAAACGTTAAATGCCATGCTGCTGGAAATGAGTGCTTACAAAAATTTATAACTTAGAAAGATTTGAATGGCCACAATGTAATGTCGAAATTTCTCATATTTCCCGCAAAGTTCGCATGTCAGCATCCATCACATATCAGACTCCACCACATGTCATTCGAATTTCACATCCTGCTATGCATATCAGCACATTTTGCAGATCATTCACATACTGCAGATCATCTGAACAACATGTGGCACATAGACTGAATATTTGAGAGAAAAATAAAAGGAAGAAACAGCACTAACGTGAAAGAGCCTTGTCTCATTGAATTACTTATTTCTAAGAATCCATCGCTGCCGCCATTACAAAGCTCAAAAAATGGTTCTCTTGGTCTAAATCTAATATGAAGCTATTTGCTAGGGATGCCAAGAGTTACCATTAATCAGAGAGAAGGACGAATAAACATGTAACAGTTGCTATTGAATAAGATGACGGAAATGAAAGAATATTACCTTCAAGAAGCAAGCATGGAGATTTTCAGTATTACTCTGTATTGGCATGTGTGCTATAATCCTTTTAGGTTGCAGATGCAAACCTCGACCCCAAGAATATTGAGTAAAAACATCGGAAAATGGTTGCATACATGGCTGAATCATGCAACCATACGTACTCCTTTTTGCTCTGAGCTCTGAAAATCAAAGAAGCTTCAAAAATCAATCTCAGATGCTTCCAACAGCTCTGAGATCGACTTGATAAGCAAAAATCAAAGCTCTTATAAGCAAATATCTGAACCTTATAAGCTTTACCTGGACGCTTTTTCGTAACACATACTCTTCAAGCTGATCACAGAACTTGCTTTAGAGCCCAAAAATGATCCCAAGCTTCAAGCTCTAGCATTCGAAGAAGTTGAAGCCTAAGAAGTAAACGTGCCTTCTCTGTTTGTAAACCGACGTCTGTTTGTGAACCTATTCTTTTCGCATCCTCTGTTTCGTGCCTGAAAAAATAGCACACAGGTTAAGAGACGGCAAAGGAAATAAGTTATGACAAAAATTAACCCTAAATAAAATGAAAAATCTATCAGATGTCAAACCTGAAGCTTCAGGCGCTAAGAGTTTGCCTCGGGCATGATTGCTCAGAGCCAGCCATTTTGCTAGTCCGATCAATGCTATGAGGGAAAAAAAACGCAATAGAGCAGCATGCGTTATGCAAACTGGAAAGAGCAGAATAGAAGGAAGCATAGTGAAAACCCTAACCCGAGTGCTTCCTCAGCCGGAAAAGAAATATGATAACACAAAAAATGAAACATGAAGAAACTCGCCGGAAAAAGCATTACATCCGCCGGAAAAAGCGTTAGCGCCGGCGTTAGCGAACCGGAATTTTTTTTTTAAATAAGTAGATAATGATTTTCCCATACTATTGTGTAATATATTATATATTTTCCTATATATTCTGTAATCAATCTTTTTAATTTGGGATTATCCGGTATGGCCAAAAACGTTTTTGGAATTTTTTTACGATTGATTTTCTAAGGTTTTCAAAGTTTTAGCTGTCGGACAAAGTTTCTGACACTCCAAAAATCGTGAAATATTTTGTGCTTTGGGGTTTTTGTAGATAGAAATGCATAAAATGGGCAGGAGAGGTGGTGCCAGATTCGGCATGCATGCCACGATTGGTCAAGAGCTCGGCATCTTATGAATCGGGCAAATGAATGTCTTCTCTGCGGCATGTCTGCGATTGTTGCTTAGATCATCAGGGTTTCCATGGTATTCCGACCAAGTAGTGGCATCTGCATGCACTGCAGAAGACGATTCATGCACTGCATAAACGAGTTAGGGCTTAAGGCTGAACTACGAGGAAGGAAGACCGTTGCTTATATTCAAAGTTTATTATCCTGGCCAAGTCCGAAATTATGGAAATCCGTCGAAATCCTTGGCAGGTTTGTTTGTATATAGCTGTTTGTAGTTTCATAGTTTAGATTTTGTGAAAGTTTCATAGATTATTTTGATCTTATCTCCTATTGTTTTGTATATGTAAATGCCTGTAATAGACCTGTATGATTGCACATCATCTTTTGTTGAAGCAGGAAAGCCAAATCATGAGCATGTTTGTTCTATTTGAATCAAGTTTTCTATGGCTGTCTCATTCTATTTTGACCATTTAACATTCACGGGGCATTCATAAATCGCCATATCTGAAACCATATAGCTTACAAACCATATAGCTTACAGCTTTCTAATCCTCATTGGATGTTTGAGCAAGATGTTGGACCTATTTGTATGTGCAGATGCCTATTTTGGATCCTTATGGTTGTTGCAACAGGTTGTATTCAGGGAGGATAATCAAATCACAAGGCACAGGTATACTTTCATTTGCAGATCTTCAGTATTGATAGCATGATAATACATAGACTAAGAGTTTTATTTCGTATGTTTTCTCTGACAAGTCTTAGATGTGGCAATTGCAAACTGTTAATGCCTCATTTCCTGATATATTTACATGATATAGCAGCATAGTTAATATATCAAACGTTTACATGACATAGCACCACAGGCATACATGAACAACAGTTTCAGCAGAATGTGGTTTCACACTTTTTTGGAGCAGTACTAACATTATTATTGTCAAGATACAGGTCTGAAGCAAATTGCCAAGCTTTCTTCTAAACAATCTAGAATGACGTGCCCATGCATAGTTAAAAGCTCAGAGATGAATCGATAGAAGAAGCTTGATGTAATGATTGTGCATATATTTGAACAGGTTTGCCAACTTTCCATAGTTATTGATCATTGCTTTGTTGAAGGTTACACATTATCTACCTACAAGCTGCACGTATCATGTCTTATATCAGCTTTTCTGCATTTTGTTGAGAATCTATTCAAATTGTATCACAAATACCTTTTGTTTCTGTTACCTGACTTGCAGGTTGTATGCATAAGGAGCATTTGCCTTGCTGAGCTAATTTTGTAAGTTCTCAATGCCATTAAAGATGGGGCTGCAAATTCATGTGAGTTTCCAAGAGATTTATATCAATGCTAGCTTTGACAAAGTCAAATGTTTAAGAAGTGCTCTTCATTTGGATCCATCTTACTTTCCTTTTGAATTTTCAAAGCAAACTTTTTGTCAAAACTACAGCTTTCACTCTCCCAAGGCCTCATGAAGGGCGTTATTCTGTGAATACTCAAGATTTGGACATAGTTCAGTCTCTGATGCTAAGGGTAAGCCTCTTGATTTCTGTGTTGGAGAGGCAGATCGCATAAAAAGGAAATTTGTAATGTAAATTTGCATGCCTTTCCTCAAGATTTATCTTCCCCTGCTTTTGCTATGCATTTAAACACATACAACACATGTATCCATCCCTTCTACAGTAGCTTATCTGCTAGATAGAACACATGTATCCGTCACTTCTAGGCCAGCTTCTATCAGTTAGGAAGGAATATTTTCATTTGAACAGCATTATCAAGTCCTAAAAAGTCATGTACTTCCAAGTTCTAAATGTGGCTCTTTTGTTTTTAAGACACGGCAGATTGCTTAGCAGTTGCAGCAGAGTATAGGACCATGTTGGTGAACAGTGTAGTTTTGTCAAGATCTGTTTCGCCCTGCTTTTGCCATGCATTTACTCACCATTTGTTAAGTTTCTAGCATTACTTTCACTTTTCCTTCGAGAGGATAAGCATCTATTCAATCTTCACAAAGGTGAGCATCAAGAAACACATGTATACGTCCCTTCTAGGCCTGCTTCTATCAGTTAGGAACATTTTCAATTGAACATCATTATCAAGTCCTAAAAAGTTAATGTACTTTCAAGTTCTAAATGTGGTTCTTTTGTTTTTAAGACTTGGTAGATTGCTTAGCGATTCTGTGGCCTTTTGATGATTTCGTTGCATTCATCGCCGTAATACATTCTCATTTAACTAATTTGCAATTTGCAATTGTAATTCTTGATTGAAAATATGATGTTTTCTCTTTGTAGACTGGAGAAAGAACGAAATTACTGATGTTTGTGCCATCATGAACCCATGGTGCTCCTTGCTGATCTTATCAGGTAACAACATATCAATGATGGAATTGTGGACGCTTGATGTCTATGGACATATACATAATTGCTCCTTGGGTTATTTATCGCCGCCTGCTTTAGTCACTACAAAGTGGAAGTAAGCTGTGATGGAACTAGATATTGTAAATCAATACATGTGAATCATGATAACTGCCATAAATTTAGTTCCCATTGTAATTCTGATATTTGAATGATAAAATTGATAACTGCCATAAGTTTAGTTCCCATTGCAATCCTGATAATTGAAGGATAAAATTGCTATGTAAATTATGCCATCAAGATTTCTGTCTATCTTGCATTTTGTCCTATGTCGAAGAGGCCATGCTGAACCCAAGCTTGAGATCTTCTTCCAGAAATTTAAAAATTGATAGGCTGTATCATGGGGTCTTTGGCTTCATTTCCTTTGATGTGCTTAATTTCTTCAATCTCATTCTGCTTTCATTGACATCATTTTGTAAGTGCGCAGAGGGATTTATAAGGAACACGTGTGTTCGTCCAGACTCAAGGTGTTTCCCAACATCTTCTCACTAGGTGCGATTTAGATCTAGCTAATCAAATTAAGATGATGGATATATTACTGTGTGCACTTAAATCTCTTAATGAAATCCTTTTCCACGTAGTCATGTGTCTTCGAATCTTTGGCTAATTCCTATGGGACAAATAGATGAAGTGACTTTTATATCCTCTATGCCATTCTTTATGTGAGTTGATAATCATGCCAGGTTGTCAAAATTTTATATATCATGCAATAATGATGCATTGCTTGAATGTACTTCTTTGACATTCCTAAGCCTCTTTTCTTTTCAAGCATATTTGCTCAGCTTCTAATGCAGGGCATCTCACATCGGGCGGTTTATATCACTTGAATCTATCCGAGGGATTTAAATATTGGGACGCCAGCGTTTTCGAAATCAATTTCAAGAAGGCACCTGAAGATTCAATTCCAAACAGGGCATCCGAAGATATCCTTTCCGCTGCAAATTTGACTTCGTGAGAAGTTGTAGTGCTGACAGTTCCATCCAAATCTGAAGAATGTCAAGGCATAAAAATTCATTGTGGTAAGGTTCTAGCCCTGCACATTAAGCTTAGAGCAATAAAGAAAAATTGTGGGTTTATGGATCATGCATGTGCTCTGAATTTTCTCTCCCATTTGATAGTAGTTTGCTCTCTTGATTGACGATTTGTTATAGGTGCACACAAAATCCAAAGAAAGACGAGCCTTCCAGGAAGGTTAATTGTTGGAGTCTCTTACAGACTAATAGCACGATAGCCATTTAAGATATAGCAATGCTTGACTCGAAGATGACAAGTAGAAGTTTGCAAAAGCATAGATATTGTATATGTTTCGGATGTATGCTCAATTTGATGTCTATTACAAGTTGTAGTTATATAGGAGGATATGACACGTTTGATATTGAAATATGAAAATGACCTATATATTTCTAAATATGCAATAAATAGCTTTATCATTTTTTCTAAGATCTTGGTAGGCAAATGAGGCTGGACGTAACAAGATTAATGGCTATGGTAACGCGTTTATAATTGCCCTTTACTTCTGAAGCTGGACCTAGCGAAATTAAAGGCCATGATAACAAATTTATTTATAGATTGAAGGAATGTATACAACACACAATATCTCTCGAAGTAAATGGGAATTCCAGTAGTAGTCTATAATGTAATTATGCTTGGCATTGTTGGAATACTTATATTCAAGAACCCTATCCCAGTAGTGCCATATGCATATCTACCTTCGACATAATAGAAACCATCTTCTCTCTTTGATATAAAGCAACCAACCATATTACACCAAATAAATCCTATACGCAATAAGCACAACATAGGGCATCTTCGGCAAAATGAATCCTTGAGTAACTATCACACCTTTGTTTTATTCTCATCTACAAATATTGTTTTCATGCATGCTACACCTTCATTTTGGAGCCATGTTCTTGCATAATAGAGCTGATGTTGAGAACGATGGCCAACAATCAAACAACCACCCTGTCAAATTGTACTAAAGCCCGGCAACGCCGGGCACCATAACTAGTAGTAGGAAAATTTTAAATAAGTAGATAATATAATATAATATATAGGTGCTGAAGGCAGAATCGTGCATCAAGCGGAGGGACGGAATTGCCCTAGCTTGCCCGAACAAATCTTGACCCTCCATCTCAATCCAACGTGGAATTAATCCCCTCATACACGTCACATTTTTCCTGCCACGCCACGAAAAAACTATTTTATCTTTTATATTATAATGTTACTAGTAATGGTGCCCAGCGTTGCTGGGCATAAGTTTGGCCTGTAAATGTTTTGGCCGCAATTAGAAAAGCTTGCAGTGATAATCTAACTTTTGTAACTTTTTATTATAAAATAAAAACTTTTGTTTAACATCATGTTAAACAAAACCTAATTCCATGCTAGATAGTATTGCATTCGTATTTTTTCGAGCTTTGAGTGGGGAGCAAGTCCGAGAGAGGAAAATGTTAAGCTGAGCATGTTTTGAGGTAAGACTATAGTCAAAGCCTATAACTATAGACTATAATCAAAGCTTTTAATTATAGTCAAAGTCTATAACTCTTTGTGATGACGCTGGACATAAGATGCACATTGTAAATGATGAATTGGAGTCATCATTCTCGATATACGTTAAGATCATACCTGCCTGCCCAAAAAGTTGTAGTGCGACACTAATGTTGGAATATAATATGTGAATATTACGGATTGTTATGAAGCTGGACACTAACATTGTCAATATCGTAGTGCTACTACTATTGTAGTATCGTTCTAGCAAAATGTAACATGTCTTACATTGTAATATTATGTCCAACTTTTTCTACCCTTAAACAAAGTTGGAAACTTGTTAATGATAGAACCAAGTCCCTGTTCCATGCCATTGTGGACTCGTGTTTTGTAATAGCGCATGTCTAAATGCTCAAAAGTCACACTTGACAATATCATGCATTTGAACTACATTCTAGGTATTTTGTTGTCTCTAAAGCAATGTACCTACCATAAGTTGCACCAAGTAACACAATTATAAAATCCACTACCACAAATTCACACATGCAACAATCTGAGTTAATTGTAATCTCGGCGCCTTGTTCCAATATTTTGGCCCATAATTATAAAATCCACTACCACAGATTCACGAATTAGTTGTAACCTTGGTGCCTTGTCCCAATATTTTGCAACTGGCATTCTACTCTATAGAAACGTGTGCTTAGAAATGCCGGGCACATGTAGGTGGAATACAATATAGTACAAATAAAATCATCATGAATAATAAATTAATTGGGCATTTATCCTTTGTTTCCGGAGGTATATGTTATGCCGGGCATTAGTTGTACATGTAGGTGAAATGCAATAGTAGTACAAATAAAATCATGTCGCAGAGCAAATAATTGAAGGGTAGTTTGCATGATTGTAATTGAAGATGAACCATATAATATCATTACAAAGGGATAAGAGAACAAAACTTGCTTAAGTAGGAACGTCAATGAAAAGTAGGAACATCAAGTTCAAAATTACACTTGCAATATTACCATTGGGCAAGGGTAGTTGATGTTTCCATAACCATAATTGTGGGAGAAAACATTGTATATCATACATGTCTATATCAGATTGACTGAACGATGTGGTAACTTATATCCAACCTATCCAGGAACCTAAGAATGTTAGGCACAACTCTACAGGTGCATTTAACAACAATATAGATGGTAACACTAATAGTTCAGCTCTTATATTTGCAGTATAGACATTTTAAATAAGATATCTTGGCACAAATACCACTCTAAAATGGTTGGCATCCACAAAAAACTATGATTATTAGTAGACCATAGTTGTGTTTGGAACTACAGAGTTTTGTCAACTTCATTAATGAAACTGCACATTGGAGCAGCAATTGTCTAGGGTTAGAAGTGGAAAGCTAGTATTACAATTGAAGTTAATGCCGGACGTCCTGGCAGTTGTTCCAAATTGCCTAGAAAGATGCAATATCTCTCCAAGTTCGACTACAAATGGATAAAAAAATGAGGAGTTTGAGGCCTCCTGCCTTTGCTGAAATTCCAAGGTATGCTTTTCAACATCCTTCTGGAGGGAAGGCAGAAGAAAGCAGCTGCAGACAGGAAGAAATTTTCAGGATCAGGGACAGCCAAAGTTGCCAAGCAAGAACCTGGTGAATTGTATAAACTCATGGACCATCCAAGTAGGAAACCCTCCTTTGTGTTAGATTAGGCCCTTCAATATTACTCCTCTTGACCACATTACCCAAGCCTTTTCATTTAGTCCAGTTCTTTTCTTGCACTTGCATCCTTGCAATGTACCAGTCCTGAGACTCGCAGCTGGGTATCAAACCCAGGAGATCCTAATTTTGGGATCAAATTTGCTCTTTGGAGGTGCAGGTAGCAGACAATGTAGGTATAAATTAGCGGCTATCTTTTAGAACTTGGCTAAAGTTTAGACTGGAAATTAGGATTCTGGCAATTAATCATGTTTTAGCCAGCATATCTACATGTATTCAGCTTCCCAACATACGTCCAATTTCATAAAGTGCAGCTTCCTAAATTGTATTACTCATGTAACAAATTGACTTTTGCAGAGACCAAGCTTGGCATTCAAAATCACAAGACAATGGTGACATGTTGACCTTCATCGACATTTATGCTTTGCGACACTCTCATAAATAGGGATTGATGTCGATCAGGCTTTTCCTTCTGATATAGTCCCACAGAAGAGCTCTCTGAAGGAGAAGAAAGGCAGATGTCTCAACCAATCAAAATGGCTTCTTACATGAAGACAGGCCCCAGGAAGCTGGGTGTGGCTAAATCCATGAACAAAATCGCATGTTGATGGCACAACTCATGAGCTTAACTCTTTAGGAGGCCACATTGAGTGAGCATCATGTTACAGGAATTTAAGATGCCACTTGCAACTTGATGCCTTTCCTGAAGCAGACACAACATATAGCGTGTGAGAAATGTAAAATATCATACTTTGACATTATAAATATAAGAGCAGATGAAACGTTCGTCTACAAACAATCATATTAATCAATGCTCCTAAAGATGGAAAGTAAAACCATGAAAATAAAGACAATGCGAAAGCTAAAGCCACATACCCAAGAGATATGAAAGCTTGATGTTGCCTAAACCTTGCCATAGGTGAATGCAAAGAACCTCAACATCCGACAACGGCAATCGGAAATAACTTTTAACTCATTTCCTTCTTATCTCTTGCTCCATCTAGAACTGTGGTAGCATCCTTGGACATGGTAATAGGTGTTCTGGCATTAAACTGCAAGTGGCTCAAGATTAAGAGCACCTCCCAACATTTGAGACGCATTTTTTCTATAGACTCCTTGCTTGACTAACCTCGAACTTTAATCCAATACCACCTTCAATGACAAAAGTTGACGAACTTGCATTTTGTAGCCACAACATGCAAATTATGTACACAGATCCACTTTGTGTTGAATTTGTCTCTGCTTTTATGATAGAGCTCAATGCCGTGTTGCTCCCGAATCTCTTGAACTCAAAGAGATTCATTGCCGAATGCCCGTACATTCTCTAATGCAGACATGCCCTCTGCCGTCCTATGAAAAGGTTAGATCTGTAAACACATGTAATTGTTTAAAGATTCATAATGCTAGCTAAGATAATTGGACACTTGCCATGAGAAGATTAGATCCGACAACACAAATAACTGGAAACTTGCATGCCATTCATAAAAAAAAATCAATATGCAATAATACCTCGTAATATCTGCTTTTTTTGTTTCAAACCGCTTATGATTTTCGAGTTTTAAGAATAGAGTTTGGTTGTTCGAGGATGTAACGGCATTTGGGCCTCATACACATAATGGGATGTCATACTAAAATTCCAAATCGGACTTGCAAATGGCAAGAAATGTGCGCTTAAACAACATCTTGAAAATGCATCCTTGTACACACGCGTGTTCCGATGCATCTCTCGTGAGGCGGACAAAACTCATTGCACAAAAACTCAATTGCAAAAGCCATAGCCATAGCCGGATTTGGCCGAGACATTGTTTTATTCAAACATCCTCTCCGCGAATCACTCCAGTTCGTGGCCCTTTGTGAAAACAACAACGGATAGCTGATGCCGAAGGAACCCTATTGCAAATGCACGCGTTCCGATGCATCTCTGCGGAGGCGCGCACAAAACGCGATTGCAAAAAGCCATAGCTGCAGGTTTTCGTAATACTACTCAAAATTTCCGAGATGTAAAGACCTGGCCTTCTTGCTTGCTAGAAAAAACCCAGTTCTAAAAGCTCAGCATTTGGATTCCATTTGGTTTTCCAACTACTTCCCTGTATCATATTACCTCTAAGACCTGCTACTCAGCCGTGTTTGATGCAAGAATACCCTACCTTATTTGTAGAAGCATGCCGAGAAGATAGAAGAACGTAGCAGGCAGAGAATAGGGGAAACCCATGACCCGCCTTCAGCTCATACGCTTCAGAATAGGAGAATAGGCTGTGGCAAGACGCTTCAGGAGGGGCATTACGTCTACACCGTTGAAACCTAAAAAAAAAAAGGGATGAGAAGAGAAGAAATCTTGGCCGTGCAATGTCGATGGATCTCAGCCGTCCAAATTAGGGCTGGGTCCAACACTTACACAATAACATTATAATATAAGATACCGTAAGTCTGTAGTGCATCGAGCCCTAATTTGAATGGCCGAGATCATCTGGATGCATCGAAGGCCTAGATTTATTGCACGACTTACCAACACTGTGATTGGTCATGCTTCGATCTCTTAAGGGGAAAGGGTAAATGAAAAGGGGGAAAAGGAAAAGGGAAGTGGAAAGAGAGAATGTGAAGGGCAAAACGGCATGGGGAAAAGGGTAAAAGGAAAAGGGTGGGGATAAGAGAAGAGAAAAAGACATGGAAAACGAAAAAGGGAAAGGGAACCTGAGAAAAGGGCACGAGGGAAGGAGGAAGAGATAAAGTGGAAAAGGTAAATGGAAAGGGCATGAAAAAAAAAAAGGAAAGAGGAAAAAGGTTGAAAAAAGGAGAAAATGAAGGAGAAAAAAACATGGAAAAGGGGAGGAGAAAAAAAGCATGGGAAAAGGAAGGAGGAGCATGGAAAAAGGGGGAAAAAGAGAAGAAGAGGAAAAATGAAGGGACAAATTGCATAGGAAAAGGGAAAAAAAAAGAGGGAAAGGGAAGGGACAAGGGGGAACAAGAAAAGGATGGGGAGAGGGAAAAAGAAAAGGGGCATAGAAAAAGGGAAAGTGAGAAGAAAGAAAAAGGAAAGGGAAAAGGGGGAAAGGGAACCTAGGTAAAGGTCACAAGGAAAAAGAAAGAGGGAAACGAGAAAAGGGAAGGGGGAAAGGGCATGAGAGAAAATGGAAGAGGAAAATGGTGAAGAAAGGGAAAAAAGAAAAAAAGGAAAAGAAAAGAGGCAAGAGAGAAAGGGTGGGGAAAAGAGGAAAATGGGTATAGGAAATAAGAGAATAAAACAAATGTGCAAAAGACATGGAAAAAGGGAAAAGGAAAAGGAAAGGAAGGGAAAAAGTGCACAGGAAAAGGATCGGCAAAAAAGGAAAACGGAAAGAAAAAAACCCATCAAGAAAAGGAAACGGGAAAAAAGGGAAAGGGAAAGGGAAGCAGGGGAGTGATGGAGGGGAGGGAAAGGGAAAAAGGACATGAGGAAAGGAAAAGAGAAAAGAAAAAGGAAGGGTTGAAAGAAGGGAAAATTGCACGGGAAGAGGGAAAGGGTGGGAAAAGGAGGAAAAAGAAGCACGGGAAAAATAGAAAGAAGAAAAAGGTGGGAAAAAGGGCATGGGAAAAGGGAAATAGAAAAGAAAAAAGAATGGAAAAGGGGGAAAGAGAGAGAGGCACGGGAAAAAGGAAATGAGGAAAATGGAAAAGGGGAAGAGAAAAAGGGAACATGGAAAAGGGAAAGAGGGAAAGGGTGAGGAGATGGAAAAATGGAAGGTAAAAAGGGCATGGAAAACGAGAGGGAGAAAAAAAAAATGGAAGGGAAAAGGGCACACAAAAAAAGGAGGAAAAGAGTGGGAAAAGAAGGAAAAGAGAAGGGAAAATAGGCATGGAAAAGGGCGAAAGAGTAAAAGGTTGAGAAAAAGGGAAGACATGGAAAAAGGGTGGGGAAAAGAGAAGGCATAAAAAAAGAGAAAGGGGAAGGGAAAAGGGCAAAGAAAAAAAAGAAGAGGGAAAAGGTGGAGAAAGGAGCAAAAGGGAAGGGAAAAATGTTATCAGGAACAGGGAAGGGGGAAGGAAAGGGATGGGAAAACAAGGAAACATGTGAGAAAGACGAGAAAAAAAAGGAAAAGAAAAAAAAAAGTAAAGAAAATAAGAAAAAATGAAATGCGGGATAGAGCAAAAGGGAAAGGGAAAGGGATAGGGCTTTTCTCACTGCATCCCAAAGCATTTACATGCTCTCAACTTATGCCCAGCAACGCTGGGCACCATTACTAGTATATGTTAGAGAAGCGTAGATAATTCCAAATTTTTTTTTTTTTTGCTAGTTATTATATATATAGGAAAGATAAATATATATAGGCCCCATCCCCATTAGCCCAAAAATTCAAGGCACCTTTGCCATGTGGCGAACCCGGTTCTAAAATTTACGTTCCTATTGCATTTTTTTTCTGAATTTGGTTGACGTGGCCGGGTTACCTTCCCTTTTTCCAGAAGTCCTCGAACACTTCTGAGTTCCCCATTTGGGAACCGGGTTTGTCGTTTTGTGTAGATCTGGCAGGTTTGATCTGCCTGTAACCCCATGACTCCAGTAGCAACAGAATTTGGCGCCATCGAATTCGTCATTGTAGATGGCAATTTCCACCATTTCTTTAGTTTCTTTCCTTCCGGAGACAAGCAGAGAATAGCCGAAACCCTTTTCTTGAGCCATGAGAGGAAGCAACGGTGCTGGGCCTGCTTTTAATTTTTTTGCAGCACAACAGCAACATGATCAATATGAACAGTTTCACCAGGTGAGGTGATGTTTACATTTTATTGTAATTTACTTTCACATAATTTTAGATTTCCATTGTCTGTATAGTTATTGAAATTGCTAAAATGCTTAAATTATGATTGCACAGAACTCATTCAGTAGGATGCTAGATGAGCAGGAAGATGAAATTGTGCATGAAACTCAAGACATGGGATGCCATGACATGCCTACTGCTGCATTTGGCGTTGGTCACCATGCTTCAAATCCCATGTCTGCCATTCCCACTGTAAGGCAATATGCTAGCACACATTGGACAGCTCATGAATTACTGGTTCTACAAGCCGCCAAGAAAGAAGATGATGAGCTTCGTCTATTTGGTGGGGGAAGAGAGAAGATGAAGAAGAAAGAAGTTAGATGGAATGACATAGAAGAGTATTGTTGGAAGAATAACGTGCGCAGGTCAGCCAAGGCATGCATGAGCAAGTGGGAATCTTTGGCAGCAGACTTCAAGAAAATCAATGACTATGAAAGGCAAATTCCAAGTGGTAGAAATAGTTATTGGCAGATGGCAAATCCTGAGCAGATATACGCCCTCCTCAGACAATGATAATGTCTAGTGAAATGCGAGGATGTTATCACAAAAACAGACGAGCTTCATATGACAGCATTTTGCTCTTCGTATTAGTGACGTCATAGACCTGCCATGATCATCAACCTGCCATAGTTGCAAAAGTTGCAAAGTGTTACTTAAAATTGGCCTTAATGTGTATTTCTGGCTGTTTCATTGCCATCATCCTATGATACACTACGTTTTCTAAAGCTAATGAGAATATTCTCTTTTACTTTTGTAAGTATACACGACATGGACTACACCAATGTTTTCTGCAGGGATATAGCTGATACTTGAACAGAAAAAATTTAAGAACCTTAATTGATAACGTGTAGGCATGCTTCTTCTCTGAAACAATTGTGTAGAATTCAGTTGCATTTACTCAAATATCAGGGCAATTCAATTGCAAAGTCCCCAGCAAGAGCTAAGCACAAAATTTATCCTTAAATTCAACAGGAAATTTGATAAGCAAAACTGAGACATGTCCAGAAGTATTGAAATCTTTAATTTGTTTTTTTGAATGGTCAAATTGATCAGCTTAATGTGATAGCCAAACAAAGTCTCAATTGTCGAACATGTTAGTAGTGAAATCTGGAATTGTTCAAGGCAATAATTTAGTTGAGAATTTAATGAGGGAAGGATGTGAAATAATGAATGGCACCATTTGGGAGAATACATAAGTCCTGCACCATTTGGGAGACTGCAATTTTTCCAACTTTGCTGCATTCAATCTGTCATAATGTTTCAGCAAGCCTTTTAATGAGAATTCAGCAAGCCCAACTCCATCGTAGCTGCATACAATGAATTGCACAACAAAAAGCAAATGTATAATATGAAAACAGTACACATTTAATTGCACACCAAACAATAACTGTTTGTTTTGAACAGTACACATTGAATGTTTGTTTCCATTGAATGAATGGTCTATCTTCGTGTCCATAAATGATTGCATATGACCTGCCGCACTCAAAACCCGGTGCTATTAGGCTCCCGACCAACAGGCTCATTCAAGTATGGGAATGATGGGTCGAAGCCCACTGTACTCTCGATCACAGCTTGGGAGTAACGGTCACCTCTGTCAATCATAATATTGTGCAACATACAACATGCCAATATAGTTCTAGACAAAGCCTCCTTGTTTGGTTTGTAAATCTTCCTGTGAAGGAGTTGCCATGACCGTTTCAAGAGTCCAAAAGCACGCTCAACCGCCATACGAGTAGAAGAATGCATGTAATTAAACCTGTCAGTTATAGGAGGCAACTGTGTACCAGGAAATGGTACAATCAACCATGGAAGTAAAGGATAGCTTGCATCACCTATGATATATTCTCGGACACTACGGTTGTTGATCTGTATTGTAGGCCCATTCAATCGATCTTGTCTTTCAACTAGTTGCGCAAAGTTTGAGATCCTTAATTGGCGTGCATCATTAACACTACCGGGATAACCCGCAACTACGCCCAAGAATTTTTATGCGGCTATCAACTATAGCCCCGAACAAGCATAGAGTAGTTACTTTTCCTGTCAAACCAATCGACCTCGCTCTCATAGGCAGGAAGTTCCATTAAGATGTGTGTAGCATCAATTGCTCCACAGCAGTTGGGAAAGCCATGTATGGATTGGAAGCCTCGCTTGATCGCAAACCATTGCATCACCATTGGCCACTCTAAGTGATGTTGAGCATTCTCAGAGCAAGGCATGAACAAACTTGATAGTGACTCTAGCAAATTGTAGAAGATCCAATTCCAAATACTTCGAGATGCTCAAGAAACTATCACCGGATGCTAACCTTTTCAATGCAATGGCCACTGTTTCTCCAATCGACAAAGACACGATTTGGAATGTGAGAAAAAGTAGGTGGAGTATTTGTCTCCAATGCAGGTGCCACTAGGTTGCAAATATAGTGGAAAGTGTCTTGAGATACTCTAAATAATTCTTTGAAACGACCTGGATCCACTTGCATGACCCATCCTTCATAATGAAACCACCAATGCACTGAACGCGGTCGAATATACCATCTGCCATATGTTATCCCTGTCAAAGTCCCTCTGGGCATTTTAAATTCATCTGATATCATTGATAAGAAAAGGATGGAAGACATTAATCAGGGAATTCTTCAGACTCATCATAATCCATAATTTGTTGGTTTCCAATCACAAACTCATTCTCTGTATCCTCTTCTTCTTGCAGCTCAGTCAAACTTTCTAAAATGTTTAAAGCTATAGTCATGGCCTTCAATAAAATTGCAATCAACATAAGCTTGGCTGCATCCATTTCTGGAAAACTAACCTGTGAAGCAATTGCAATACCTGGCTTCGGGTGTAGCAACAATGTGAGATACTGCAGAACCCAGGCGCCTTTCACCGGAAAGAATTCGGAGCAGAGCAAATCGGATTGCAATGGGAACGTTTTTTCCGCCTTCCCTTTGCTGATGTGGCGAAATTAAATTTTAGGTTCAATGAGAATGGTAGACGGTCGAAAAAAAAATGCCGCCCTTAATTTGCTGACGTGGCTGAGTTCGGAAAATTAGTTCAGACGTTAATGGGAATGTGCCCCCATGTCAGGAAAAAGGTTTCCCAACGCTGGCCTAGAGGCAAGAAGCTTTTTTTTCATGGCAAGGCCACGTCATCTTTTGGACTCGTGGATAACTAGCCTTACACGAAAAGGCAAAAGGGAAAAAGAAATAGAAAGGGTTTGCAATTGCATGCTCTTGGAGGATCAGATTACCACGGCAGCTTCTGTTGTTTCTGGCGGGTTGGCGGGTTACGCTGGCGAAGGAGGCGGCCTAATTCAGCAAAGAAGAGATTGCAGTTTCAGCAAAGAAAAAATTGCCCTCTTTGAACATAAAGATTGCACTTTGCTGAAAATAATGAAGTGGTGCTCAACTATTATGGGAAAAATAATGAAGGAGTGCCCAGTTTGTATGGGGAAGGAAATAGCAACAGTTGGTATGGAGTGGTCAGCTGGTATGGAGTATTTGGGGAAAAAAAGAATGAGAAAGTGCTCAATTAGTATGGGGAAAATAATGAAGGAGTGCCCAGTTTGTATGGGGAAGGAAATAGCAACAGTTGGTATGGAGTGGTCACCGGTATGAAGTATTTGGGGAAAAAAAAGAATGAAGTGTTCGCAGTATCCCGCATCGTAGAGCCACAACAATTATACAATCGCAGAACTTGATTTTCATATTCAAATAAGATCTTGGCTTGCCTCGCAAATTGAGGATCTTTTTGGCTCATGCTTGCTTGTGTGCAAGCAATGGAAAGATGAAATTTTGTTGTCCGAGAGTTTTGCCGTGCTCCATCATAGGCACAAAGATCCGGGTTTATCTAGATATAACACACGCGAGTATGGTTTTGATCGCCATATTATCCAAATAAAGGGTTAGTTTTTCAGAACGGTCCTTATAAAGTTCCTCAAGGCGAAGGCCGGAAGTTGGTGAGATGATATGTTGTTCCGATAAAGGAATAGTCCGCACAATGGGTATGGTCAAAAAAAAGAATCGCTGGAATGTGAAGATTAGGGTCGGAAATCCATTAAAGGATAAGTGGAAAATAATTCCTAGTACTTCCAAATATCTTATACCACGTGTCATGAGTGTAGATACCTCAACATCACCACCGCTTTTAAGATAGTAGCTTGTAGTTTCGTGGATGCCCGACTTGTCGAAAATATTTGATTCAAGAGTAAATACCGGATCAAGGGGAACACCATTTGCTTAAATGGGCCCTTTCAAGATAAACTTGACAAAGCTTTGGTAACTTATCATCCCAAATGCGGAGAAAATAGTAGCCTATGACTTTGAACAAGATATATGGAGTGTAAAAAGCTACTTGTCACCGAACAAAAAAAAAAAAGGGGTGGAAAAATTTTGCTTTGGAAGCAGGGAGCCAATTTTAGTATCTAATTTGTGGCCCCCGGCCATGCTTTTGAAGGAGAAGTCCTCTTGCAAGGGCATCATCCAGTGGGGATTAATCGCTAAACTTGACTTCAAGGAATTCTTGGCACAACATAAGCTCGAGGTCAAAGCGAGATTAGAGTGGTATCCACATTGCACGGGGATGTTATCATAATTATGATAGATCCGCCTTGAAAAAGACAGCGGTGGCTACTTATGACATGAGAAAGGGTTGTTGGGAGCTTGCGGGATTAATGGAAGGCACATGTGCGTAACCCATTAAAATGAAATTCACTCCCGCGATTACAAATTTTAAAGGATTGCTTTGAGGGGCAAAATTTTACTGGAAATATCAAGTTGTTAATTCATGGATGGAACCGTGTCGGTGGGTGGTAGTTTGTTTTGTATTATTGATTTATTGAAAAAGACAGCTTTGCTTAATTACGAGATGAGAAGGCGCATGTGCAGTGTCCCAAATTTTGATTATAGTTTAAAGAATTGCTTTGAGGGGCTGGTAGGTTTTTGTATCAATAATTTATTGATTGACAAAGATGTGAAGAAGTATTACAAGTATGTGAAGTATGTGAAGAAGACAGCTTTGCTTAATTCCAGGATGAGAAAGGGTTGTTTGAAGCTTGGAGCCATTCAATGAAATTCAGTCCAGTTCTTACGCTTCAAGGATTATCCGAGTGGCGGTTTGGGTCAGAAAATGCAGCTTAATAATTTATGGAACCATGTGATGCGCAAATCAGTTTGTTTGTTTGTTTGTTTGTGTATCGCGGCCCAATGATAACATATGTGAAGCCATAATGCTCTAGGAATTGGTGGCCCATGTATTTCCTCTTTATGATACAATTCTCAGTTATTTGATCGGAGGCATGACTGCTAGGAAGTAGTTTGAAACTCAGATTTCTTGAAGGAGCTTTGGTACAGCTTTGAATGTGATCATGGTTGCAATTTGTTATGAATATATTTAATGTTTCCCGATTTCAATTGCGCTCTGGATTTTGCACATCAAATTCTGCTTGACTATGTACTGTGATTATAGCTGTGTTCCTTTCCTGGTTCAGCATGTGCTGCATGAAGGTACAAAGAGGGAGTATAATCCTAGTGAATTCTAGACTGAATTGCTTTAAAAACCTGTACTATTATTATGGATATAATGTATCGTTTGCTAGGTTAAACTGTCATCTCCCTCATAGGAGCGAGGCATCAACATAGAGAAGTCAATATGTTTGTCCATGGTAATTGCCTCTTGGGAGGTTGATAGAAACTTGCTAAATTTTGTGACATATTTATTCCGAGAATCCAGTTCACTCTTGTTTGATTGTGGCTCTGTGGTTATCTGCCTGCCTTTGGTGCTAGAAAACTTACTTCTTACTCTGAGGCAGATAACTCTCCCATAACTCTCCCATACTGATGTAACAACATCAAAAAATAAATAAATAAACTAGCAAAAGGCACACCAGAAGGCTTTGGCAAGGTAAAGTTTGTTAGGTTTATGTTTGTTCATATGTTTGTGACTTTTTACTCATTGGCAACTTTCTCAATATATTTATTTATCTATTATAAAACCATGGAATACAAGTATAGTTCTTGGCACTATGCCAAAACTCTAGTAGGACAAATGTTGTTTTAACTATTTTATTATGTACGAAATGGATCCTTTGTTTTGTTATATTTTATCATGTATAAATGGATCTTATACTTAGGGGTAGACGCTGGCTTTTCAACATCCAGATAAATTGTAAACATTAGGATCTGCTCGGGTGGTGGTGAATTGCTTGAATAACAGGAACAGAAATGCACGGTTACATACAAGAAGCTGACTTCCGCCTACAAGGTTTTCTTAGGCTTGAATACGAGCCAAGCATGAAACACGGTGCAACATCACATTTTGTTTTTATCAATGCTGGAGCTATGACCAGATATTCAAGCTATGACCAAAGGATTCGAACGGCCAAAACATATCATTTCCCAATATTACGGACAGCAAAAAGAAATAACAACAATGCTATAGAGGTATTTGAATAGCTAGAAAGAAGAGATCTTGTCAAATGGTAGTGATCAAAGCAGAAGCAACATACAAGCAGGAGAAAACGAACTAACTACAAGTGGGGTGTGTGCGCCTTTATAATATACATTAGCAGACACATGGTGAGCTATAAAGTGACACATCACCAAAGTCATATGATAATGTTAATTGAGATATGCGATGTGTCAGATTTTATCTAGAGTCAGCAGTAAAGTACTTACTTAAAGACAAGCTTGTGCAATGTGTGAAACAAGACAACATTTCACATGCCTTGCCAAGGATCAATAATTCTCTGTCCATAATACAGTTTATACTACCTTCTTCCAGATTCAGACACTTCAAGTTTGACCCAAAGCCATTATTAAATGTGCTAATACATCCATAAGATTAGACAAATGTCTGAGCCAGTAAGTGAAAATATCAGCTGATAAATCCTGCCAAAGGAATGCGTAAAATTAAGACTTGACATGTAAAGACCTGACATGAAAATATCTCTAGGAATAAATGTACTTGTTTCTCCACTGCTGCAACCACAAGAAATTAGCTTGGCGTAAAACTAGATTGTTCATAAAACATCAAAGAGAAACAATTGACAATATTCTGCAGCATACACACATCAGGATTTGTTTCTTGGTTGACTAAGCAAATTCTAGATGGAAAAAGGAGGAAACCTGGAGCTGTCATTTTGGATGTAACTGGAGATAAAAACCCAGATAATACCTACTGATCCTGGCCAGCTAGCAAGGGTAATACCCATGAATAAGGTAAGACACAAGAAGACCGGCACATCAACCAAACATTCGTTGGGCATGAACATCACCTTCCCTAGCTGAGGCCTGTATAAAAATGATTTCTAAAGCAGCAATAAAAGATGGAGTCTTAACCAGCAACGATGTATGTGTCTGAATTAACTATCAAACAGATTTAATTACGCCAAATAATTAAATGATAAGCCTAGATGTCTACTCATCTAGCAGTAGACATAATATCTTAACAAATGAATTCAATAAGAAGAAGATTACCATTGAAATGTTCTCAATTTGAATAGTGTCCCAAGCAACTCTGTTTCACAGCATTTATATAAAGAGTTCTGCAAGTAAACCTGCTCTGCCAACAAAACCTCCAGAGTCTAAAGGCTTATTTAAGAGTGCTACAAATCCATCCGACATTCTACAACACCAAAACATAATTCCGCCACAAGACTCAAAGGCACAAAACGACCAAGGCCATAACTGAGAAAGATCGTCTGGTTGAGGGAAACAAATAGGAAAATGAATGGAAAGGGAATGGATGGAAAATGAATGAAAATGCTCGCAATGAAAACCTTACTACTAAATCCTGTCGGTCAGTCTGGCGCATGCTACGGAAATGAAACGCCTAAGAGCAATGATGAAGCAATCAAGAAGTCTAGAAGAGCGGCACAACAGCCCCATGAGATGGCAAAGCCAAAACTGAGGACAACACAAAATTACCCCGGGCTTGAAGAAGCCTTCACCACACCGTAAATGTGTAAATGTGCAGATTAATCGAAAGGATAACACAATAGAACAAATGCGACATGATTGGCAAAGGACGGCAAGCTATCAATATTGCAGATTTTAAATAGCCGAAATGCTCGGCTGCGAGCTGCATTAAAGGACTGCCATAGCCAGCGAAAGGCCCCAAAAATGTCCAAGCGGACAGAAGAACACGAAAAAATGCAAAACAGAGCAAAGCACGTTAATCAGATGCAGACAGGAACAAAGTTCTTAGTCAACGATTACTCAAGCATTGTTATTCATAGCAGCAAGTAGAATGACACCTCTTAATGGAGAGCCTTTGCCAATTGAACATCGGTAGCAACCAAAAGAAGGCAGCCCAAAACCATATGATATACAAAGGTGATGAGAAGCTTGTAGCACGAAGCGTTAAGGTACAAATGCGAAAAAACATGGAAGATGAAGGAAATATATGCCTTCTAGCGATTTTATGATTAAACATGGTCTCAACGAAAAGGGAATATATGCTAAGATCAAAGAAAAGGAGGAGTTAATTTGGTATTAATGGCAAGATGTCTCAGTTTTGCCAGCAAGCCCTAGTTCAGGAAAGACAGGTCTCAGGGAAAACTACGGCATTTATGTATTCTAAAATTAAGAAGTCTAAAGTATAGTACGAAGAAAGATCAAAGCACAACACGTAAAGTTTTGAAGCCCTGCCACAAATATAGATGCTAATGCCAACTATATGACAGATCAAGTTTCCTACCTATTCCTCTTTAGCTTCAGTTTTGCAGGTTTTCCAACAAGAAAATAGAAATAGAATCAAGGAAATAGAAGGCCAATTCATTGATGAGAGTTTACATGGGAAACAATGGTGCATGTTATCCTGTAGCATTATGTCCTAACACTAGGTAAACAAACTAGTTTTCCTGCTGTACATAAATTGGCATATTGTTTTATGCACGCAGAATTGCCCTAAATATTTTCTAAATTTGTAGATTAACAAAATAACTTTGACCAAAATTAACATACCTGTAAAAGCCTCTGATGTCCTCTGTTCAAAATATAGAAATTAAGGAATGACTTATCCCTAAAGTTTGAAAATTGCTCAGATGCGACAAGCATGACCACATTAGAATAGGCGATGTATGACCAAGGTATAGATACACAAAGATGGAAAAGATTCCTAAACAAAATGGTACGAAATAATCCTTATGGCAAAGTTGCTACTACATCGGGGGGCAAGTGCAACTCGATAGGCTTTCATTTAGGCAAATGCTTGCTGGATTTACACAAATCGTATGATTGTTTAGGGGGAGAAATTTTTAGGTTGTTCATAAAGGGTCCATTTTAATCCTTGTAGCAAGGATAACTGTGGAGCAGGCCGTTGGACAAGAACACTAAATTTGAAACTTAAAAAAAACCTTGTACAACTTCCTCTCCGAATCAACAAATTTCTATTTGCACAGGGGTCTAACAGGTCAAACCAACTTTTGTATTATGACCAAGCTGAGAGAATCAGATACGCATTGTTGTTTGTAGTTTGAGATGGTCTTCATCGTTAGAGGCTCATGGCAATAGATATACCATAGCTGGGGTCACCTAGACCATGGTCTACAGAGATCAAAATGGAAAAAACATTATAACTGCATAATGGGTCAGAATGGAGGTTTATATGCTCTTTGCAAATATGGATCTACGTTGTATAGGAACCCAATGAGATATAGCTCTGTCTAAAATCACAGACTTATGTAGTACAAACATACTTTGTACCATCTGAAATTGCATTCGCATGTGCAACATATAACATGGCAATTATACACAAAAAAGCACGAGGCATACAACTGCCAAACTGTGGCTGAGTATAACCTTCCTCCACAACGTGGAATTCTTTCCATATTTTCTAGAAACTTGACATTGGTGAACTATGTCTAATTATCTGCAGGGGCAGGGGCATAAGTACTTAATATTTTTTATACTTATCTATATGCAGGCTGTACTTTATGTAATGATGGTAAATGTTTTCTTTCTTTCTATGTACATAAACATGTTCCAGGAGACAATGAGATACTGGCAACCTATGCACACAAACGATCCAAGAATGATCCACAGTTGTGTCATGGCAAACAGTCGACAAACGTAACTGAGAGCTTGCAAGAACATAGTACAAAGGAGAAAGATTGTAGCATGAGTTGTAATGACACTACTGATAGCTGCACTACAGACTGTATAAAATCGAGTCATGTACTTGATAATAATGTGGGAAGTGATGACTACTTGGACGAGGAACCAGGGACGCTTTCTGATATTGATGACAATGAGGTAATTTGGAGACTGTTTTTCATTCTAAAATCCTAATAGATACAATGGTGCACTTTTATGGGATACAGGTGATTGGATACCTGAACAATGATGAAGAAATAAGACTGAAGACCATTGTGTGGACAGAAATGAACAAGGAGTACCTCGAGGTGCATTTTCCTTGTAGGAACAAGAGGCTAAGGAAGCTGCAATTGCAGCTACAGAAGCAAAAGATAATTGGTCGCGCTTGTTGCCCTGGTTCAGATTCGCGATCGCCGCCGAAATTTGCAAAGAGACATTGCTGCCAAAAGGTATAATTTTCCCTTACAAAGACAAGCATTCTGAATTTATTTTGACATTAGCTCTATATTCCGAATACCACATTCAAAACCAAAACCAAGCCCCGATAATGAGAAGAAAGAACCTCAATAAAACTCCCGCATAACTAGGGCAAATGCTAGAACGCAAGGTCATCGCCATCCTTCGCAAAGTGTTAGCTCAAATAATCTAAATGCTTTTGCAATATCCTGTATTCCTTGGAAGGAGCGTGAATAAATCATTTCATTTCAATTTGTTTTATTTCAATGTGAATAATTGGGAAGCCCTACAAAAGGTCAACTATCGGCATTGTTCCCTTTGTTGCTTAAGTATCACCAGAATCTTTATCATAGAAACCGTTGATTGCCAAAATATGTATTTTTAACCTAGCATTGTGGTTGGTACGTAATTTTGATCAAGACCAAGCAATGTTACTTAATGCAGCTAATTTCCTCAGAATTTGGTATCTTTTCATTGAAAGTATGTCGGCATGACACTCTCTTTCTTTGTCAGAGAAGCTAAGCCCCCAAGCTAAATTACAAAAATGCTAGAAAAAGATGTTTGATGGAATGGTATATGAGAGTGTCTCCCTCCACTTTTAAAAATGGTTTTCTATTGTACTCGTTTCTACGTATTCTATAATTTCTGAGTGCATATACCTGTTGTTTTATTATGCACAGGAACAAGCTAAGCTAGCTGAACAACCACGGGAATTAGACTCAACTACAAAATCTCCACTTTCTGTTCATTGGGCTGACCAAGAGTCGTTACCAAGACTCTTGGTTCTAGTAAAAAAGTTGAAGATGCTATTAAAGGAGATTGTAACAAGGATTTAGAGGATGATTATGGAGATGAGGACGGTACATTAGCAGATGATGTACAAGTACCAGCATACAGTTTATATGAATAGAGTATAATAAAGAATATTGACTTGGGAATTTTGCTTCTAAATGCATGGAAAGCATGGCAATGTAAGATTTCGCATAACCTAATGTAAATAAGGCAAAGGTAACGATTGCGACACATGTAAATATGACCATATATTTTTTGGAGAACAAATTTAGACCGTGATGCCTGAGCATTGGTGAAGTTTCGCTAGTTCGCATAAATCGCAAAACCAGCATCGCCCCTAGTGAATATAACATGAAGTTGTTTTAGAAGCCCTAGATTTTATGAACATGTATCAAATAGACTTGTGGACCTAACAAAATCTTGCAAAAATTCTGGAATGGAGAAGCAGCGTAGCCATCATGTGAAAAATGTGGATCAAAATGGATACCTCGCTGGCAAAGGACATGGAGAAGAAAGAATAAATCCTCGATTTCAATATGATGGTGCCTCAAGCTTGAAGACAAAACGTGGATTAAGCAAAAGCAAGAACTTTAAGGCAAGATACCAGCCTAAACAACCGTAATAAATTACCTAAATTTGAAGCTAAAGCTCCAGCCTCACATCACCAAGGCTTCAAATATCTCATGCATCCCTGAGCAAACTGAATTGGTGTAAGGAAGAGTTGTGGGCTGGACAAATCTGCCGCGCACACTCCATCTTTGCTTTAAATTCAATGATTGGGCCGTAATGGATATATATAGCTAAAACGTCTCCGCCAGAGCAATGGCCTATACATAGGCTCACAGAGCAATTAGGTTTGCAAGGGCTACGAATCCTACCATCAAACATTGTACATCTAAGCCATATGGTTCAATTCCAAATCGAGAAAGAAGGTGGAGAAAGGAGCAAAGGGAAAGGGAAAAATGTTACTCGAGAACGAGGGAAGGAAGAGGAAAGGGATGGGAAAACAAAGGAAACATGTAGAGAAGACGAGAAAAAGGAAAAGAAAAAAAAAGTAAAAGAAAATAAGAAAAAAAAAATGAAATGCGGGATAAACAAAGGGAAGGGGGAAAGGGATAGGGCTTTCTCACTTTGCATCCCAAAGCATTTACATACTCTCCAACTTATGCCGAGCAGCGGCGGGCACCCCATTAGTATATGTTGAAGCGTAGATAATTCCAAATTTTTTTTTTTTGCTAGTTATTATATATATAGGAAAGATAAATATATATAGGCCCCATCCCATTAGCCCAAAAATTCAAGGCACCTTTGCCGTAGTAGAACGGGGTTCAAAATTCACGTTCCCTGTGCATTTTTTCACGAGATTTGGTTGGCGTGGCGGGGTTGCCTTCCCTTTTCCGGAAGTCCTCGAACACTTCCCCGGAGTTCCCCATTTGGGAACCCGGGGTTGTCGTTTTGTGTAGATCACGGCGGGGTTTGATGCACTTTGTAACTTATGACTCGGTATGAGATTTAGGCCATCCCAGTGCGTCTCATTGTAGATGGCAATTTCCACACCATTTGCTTTAGTTTCTTTCCTTCCTGAGACAAGGAATAGCGAAACCCTTTTCTTGAGCCATGAGAGGAAGCAATTCGCCGGGCCTTTTAATTTTTTTTGACGCACAATGCTTAACATGATCAATATGAGCAGTTTCACGAGGTGAGGTGATGTTTACATTTTATTAGAATTTACTTTTCACATAATTTTTAGATTTACATTTATGGGTATAGTTATTGGAAATTAAAATGCTTAAATTATGATTACGCAGAACTCATCTGTGGGATGCTAGATGAGGGGAAGATGAAATTGTGCATGAAACTCCAGACATGGGATGCTATATTTATGCCTATCTCTTTTGCTGCATTTGGCGTTAGTCACCATGCTTCAAATCCCATGTCACGCCATTCCCATTTGTAAGGCAATATGCACTTTTATTGGGCGCCTCATGAATTCATGGTTCCTGGCCGCTAAGAAAGAAGATGATGAGCCGTCTATTTGAGGGGGAAGAGAGAAGATGAAGAAGAAAAAGAAGTTAGATGGAATGACATAGAAGAGTATTTGTTGAAGAATAACGTACCTTGGTCAGCCAAAGGCATGCATGAGCAAGTGGGAATCTTTAGCGGCAGAACTTCAAGAAAATCAATGACTATGAAAGGCCAAATTCCAAGTGGGTAGAAATAGTTATTGAGATGGCAAATCCCGAGATATCGCCCTCCTAATGATAATGTCTAGTGAAATGCGAGGATGTTATCACAAAAGCGGTTAGCTTCATATGACAAAGATTTTGCTCTTCAGATTAGTGGCGACGCTACAGACCTGCCATGATCATCATCAACTGCCATAGTTGCAAAAGTTGCAAAGTGTACCAAATTGGCCTTTAATGTGTATTTCTGGTTTGTTTCATTGCCATCATCCTATGATACACTCACGTTTTCTAAAGCTAATGAGAATATTCTCTTTTACTTTTTGTAAGTATACCACGACATATGGACTACACCAATGTTTTTCTAGGGATATAGGCGATACTTGAACGAAAAATTTAAGAACCTTAATTGATAGCGATGTAGGCATGCTTCTTCTCTCAAACAATTGTGTAGAATTCAGTTGCATTTACTCAAATATCGGGCAATTCAATTGCAAAGTCCCGGCAAGAGCTAAGCACAAAATTTATCCTTAAATTCACAGAAATTTGATAAGCAAAAGCGAGACATGTCGGTATATTGAAATCTTTTAATTTGTTTTGAATGGTCAAATTGATCCAGCAATGTGATAGCCAAACAAAGTCTCAATTATGCGAACATGTTAGTAGTGAAATCTGGAATTGTTCAAGGCAATAATTTAGTTGAGAATTTAATGAGGAAGGATGTGAAATAATGAATGGCACCATTTGGGAGAATACATAAGTCCCGCACCATTTGGGGTACCGTAATTTTTCCAACTTTGCTTTGCATTCAATGCAATCATAATGTTTCAGCAAACCTTTTAATGAAATTCAGCAAGCCCAACTCCATCGTAGGGCCGCATGGAATGAATTGCACAACAAAAAAGCAAATGTATAATATGAAAGCGATTACACATTTAATTGCACACCAAACAATAGCTTTGTTTGTTTTGAGCAAATACACATTGAATGTTTGTTTCCATTGAATGAATGGTCTATCTTCGTGTCCATAAATGATTGGACATATGACCTCTTGCAGCTCAAAACCGGTGCTATTAGGCTCCCGACCAATGGGGCTCATTCAAGTATGGGAATGATGGGTGAAGCCCACTGTACTCTCGATCATTCTACTTGGGAGTAGCGGTCCATTTCATCAATCATAATATTGTGCAACATACAACATGCCAATATAGTTCTAGACAAAGCCTCCTTGTTTGGTTTGTAAATCTTCACGTGAAGGAGTTGCCATATTCAAGGCCATTGTTTCAAGAGTCCAAAAGCACGCTCAACATACATACGGTAGAAGAATGCATGTAATTAAACATCTTCGTCGGTTATAGGAGGCAAGCGTGTACCGGGGAAATGGTACAATCAACCATGGAAGTAAGGATAGCTTGCATCACCTATGATATATTCTCGGACACTACGGTTGTTGATGCGTATTGTAGGCCCATTCAATCGATCTTGTCTTTCAACTAGTTCGCAAAGTTTGAGATCCTTAATTGGCGTGCATCATTAACACTACAGGATAACACGCAACTTCGTCCAAAATTTTTGTGCGACTATCAACTATAGCTTTGAACAAGCATAGAGTAGTTACTTTTCTGTCAAACCAATCGACCCTCGCTCTCATAGGCGGGAAGTTCCATTAAGATGTGTGTAGGCGTCAATTGCTCCCGGCCGGTTGGGAAAGCCATGTATGGATTGGAAGCCTCGTTTATTTTGCAACCATTGCATCACACATTGGCCACTCTAAAGTGATGTTGAGCGATTACGTAGCAAGGCATGAACAAACTTGATAGTGACTCTGGCGGTTGTAGAAGATCAATTCCAAATAATTACGAGATGCTCAAGAAACTATCACCGGATGCTAACCTTTTCAATGCAATGGCCACTTTGTTTCTCCTTTTTGGCCTACGATTTGGAATGTGAGAAAAAGTAGGTGGAGTATTTGTCTCCAATCTTGAGGTGCCACTAGGTTTGCAAATATAGTGGAAAGTGTCTTGAGATACTCTAAATAATTCTTTGAAGCGACACGGATCCACTTGCATGACCCATCCTTCATAATGAAACCACCAATGCCTTTGAGCGCGTCGAATATACCATCTGCCATATGTTATCCACATCAAAGTCCCTCTACGGGCATTTTAAATTCATCGATATCATTGATAAGAAAAGGATGGAAGACATTAATCGGGGAATTTCTTCGACTCATCATAATCCATAATTTGTTGGTTTCCAATCACAAACTCATTCTCTGTATCCTCTTCTTCTTGCCGGCTGATCCAAACTTTCTAAAATGTTTAAAGCTATAGTCATGGCCTTCAATAAAATTGCAATCAACATAAGCTTGGTATCCATTTCGGAAAACTAACACGTGAAGCAATTGCAATACACCCCGGTGTAGCAACAATGTGAGATCTTGCTTACTTGAACCCGGTGCCCTTTCACCGGAAAGAATCTTGCAAAAGCAAATCGGATTGCAATGGGAGCGTTTTTCCGCCTTCCCTTTGCGATGTGGCGAAATTAAATTTTAGGTTCAATGAGAAATGGTAGGCGGTCGAAAAAAAAAATACGCCCCTTAATTTCTTGGCGTGGTGAGTTCGGAAAATTAGTTCAGGCGTTAATGGGAATGTGCCCCATGTCGGAAAAAGGTTTCTTGGCCCGGCCTAGAGGGCAAGGCTTTTCGTGGCAAGGCCACGTCATCTTTTGGACTTCGTGGATAACTAGCCATACCTAAAAAGGCAAAAGGGAAAAAGAAATAGAAAGGGTTTGCAATTGCATGCTCTTGGAGGATCAGATTACCACGGCGGCTGTTGTTTTTCCAAGGGTTGGCGGGTTCTGTTGGCGAAGGGCGACCCTAATTGTGACAAAGAAGAGTGCGGTTCGACAAAGAAAAATTGCCCTCTTTGGAACATAAAGATTGCACTTTGCTGAAAATAATGAAGTGGTGCTCAACTATTATGGGAAAAATAATGAAGGAGTGCCGGTTGTATGGGAAGGAAATAACAACAGTTGGTATGGAGTGGTCACCGGTATGGGAGTATTTGGGGAAAAAAGAATGAAAAGTGCTCAATTAGTATGGGGAAAATAATGAAGGAGTGCCCGGTTGTATGGGGAAGGAAATAGCAACAGTTGGGTATGGAGTGGTCATTTGGTATAGTATTGGGGAAAAAAAAATGAAGTGTTCGCAGTATCCCAGATCGAGAGAGCCACAACAATTATACAACTAGAACTTGATTTTCATATTCGATCGAAGATCTTGGCTTGCACGCAAATTGAGGATCTTTTTGGCTCATGCTTGCTTTGTGTGCAAGCAATGGAAAGATGAAATTTTTGTTGTCGAGAGTTTTGCGGTGCTCCATCATAGGCCGCGACATCACAGGTTTATCTAGATATAACACCGAGTATGGTTTTGATCGCCATATTATCAAATAAAGGGTTAGTTTTCAGAGCGGTCCTTATAAAGTTCCTGGCGAGGCTGGAAGTTGGTGAGATGATATGTTGTTACGATAAAGGAATAGTGCGCACAATGGGTATGGTCAAAAAAGCGATGTCGGTGGAATGTGAAGATTAGGGTCGGAAATCCATTAAAGGATAAGTGGAAAATAATTCCTAGTACTTCCAAATATCTTATACCACCACGGTCATGAGTGTAGATACCTCAACATCACCAGTTGCTTTTAAGATAGTAGCTTGTAGTTTAAAGGGATGCGACTTCGTGAAATATTTGATTCAAGAGTAAATACCACACGGATCAAGGGAACACCATTTGCTTAAATGGGCCCTTTCAAGATAAACTTGGGCGGGGCTTTGGTAACTACTTGTCCAAATGCGGAGAAAATAGTAGCCTATGACTTTGAACAAGATATATGGAGTGTAAAAGCTACTTGTCACGGAACAAAAAAAAAGGGGTGGAAAAATTTTGCTTTAGGCGAGAGCCAATTTTAGTATCTAATTTGTGGCCCCGGGCCATGCTTTGGAAGGAGAAGTCCTCTTGCAAGGGGCATCATCCGGTGGGGATTAATCGCTAAACTTGACTTCAAAGGAATTCTTGGCACAACATAAGCTCGAGGGGTCAGTGCGAGAGATTAGAGTGGTATCCACATTGCGGGGGATGTTATCATAATTATGATAGATCCGCCTTGAAAAAACGGCGGTGGCTACTTATGACATGAGAAAGGGTTGTTGGGAGCTTGCGGAAGATTAATGGAAGGCACATGTGCGTAACCCATTAAAATGAAATTCACTCGGCTTGATTACGGTTTAAAGGATTGCTTTGAGGGCAGCTTGGCTGGAAATATCAAGTTGTTAATTCATGGATGGAAAGGTAATGGATTTGGGTGGTAGTTTGTTTTGTATTATTGATTTATTGAAAAACTGACTTTGCTTAATTACGAGATGAGAAGAGCGTAATGCGGGTGTCCCAGCCTTGATTATAGTTTAAAGAATTGCTTTGAGGGGCTGGTAGGTTTTTGTATCAATAATTTATTGATTGTGCGGTATGTGAAGAAGTATTACAATATGTGAAGTATGTGAAGAAGAGCGGCTTTGCTTAATTCGGGATGAAAAAGGTTGTTTGAAGCTTGGAGCCATTCAATGAAATTCGATCGTTTTACATTTCAAGGATTATCGAGTGGCGGTTTGGCTGTAAAATGCACGGTTAATAATTTATGGAACCATGTGATGCTTGGCGGTCGGTTTGTTTGTTTGTTTGTTTGTGTCTTGTGCCCAATGATAACATATGTGAAGCCATAATGCTCTAGGAATTGGTGGCCCATGTATTTCCTCTTTATGATACAATTCTGGATTTATTTGATCGGAGGCATGACTGCTAGGAAGTAGTTTGAAACTTCAGATTTCTTGAAGGAGCTTTGGCACGGCTTTGAATGTGATCATGGTTGCAATTTGTTATGAATATATTTAATGTTTCCCGATTTCAATTGCGCTCACGGATTTTGCACATCAAATTACGCTTGACTATGTCTTTGTGATTATAGCTGTGTTCCTTTCCTGGTTCAGCATGTGCTGCATGAAGGTACAAAGAGGGAGTATAATCCTAGTGAATTCTAGACTGAATTGCTTTAAAACCCTGTACTATTATTATGGATATAATGTATCGTTTGCTAGGTTAAACTGTCATCTCCCTCATAGGAGCGAGGCATCAACATAGAAAGTCAATATGTTTGTCCATGGTAATTACCTCTTGGGAGGTTGATAGAAACTTGCTAAATTTTGTGACATATTTATTCCGAGAATCCAGTTCACTCTTGTTTGATTGTGGCTCTGTGGTTATCTGCCTGCCTTTGGTGCTAGAAAACTTACTTCTTACTCTGAGGCAGATAACTCTCCCATAACTCTCCCATACTGATGTAACAACATCAAAAAATAAATAAATAAACTAGCAAAAGGCACACCAGAAGGCTTTGGCAAGGTAAAGTTTGTTAGGTTTATGTTTGTTCATATGTTTGTGACTTTTTACTCATTAGCAACTTTCTCAATATATTTATTTATCTATTATAAAACCATGGAATACAAGTATAGTTCTTGGCACTATGCCAAAACTCTAGTAGGACAAATGTTGTTTTAACTATTTTATTATGTACGAAATGGATCCTTTGTTTTGTTATATTTTATCATGTATAAATGGATCTTATACTTAGGGGTAAGCGGCTTTTTCAACATCGGATAAATTGTAAACATTAGGATCTGCTTTCGGGTGGTGGTGAATTGCTTGAATAACGAACGAAATGCGGTTACATACAAGAAGGCGACTTCCGCCTACAAGGTTTTCTTAGGCTTGAATCTGAGCCAAGCATGAAAACACGGTGCAACATCACATTTTGTTTTATCAATCTTTGGAGCTATGACCAGGATATTCAAGCTATGACCAAAGGATTGAAAAGCCAAAACATATCATTTCCCAATATTCGGACGGCGAAAAAGAAATAACAACAATGCTATAGAGGTATTTGAATAGCTAGAAAGAAGAGATCTTGTCAAATGGTAGTGATCAAAGCGAAGCAACATACAAGCGGGAGAAAGCGAACTAACTACAAGTGGGGTGTGTGCGCCTTTATAATATACATTACTTGAGACACATGGTGAGCTATAAAGTGACACATCACCAAAGTCATATGATAATGTTAATTGAGATATCGCGATGTGTCGGATTTTATCTAGAGTCGGCCCGATAAAAGTACTTACTTAAAGACAAGCTTGTGCAATGTGTGAAACAAGACAACATTTCACATGCCTTGCCAAGGATCAATAATTCTCTCATCCATAATACGAGTTTATACTACCTTCTTCCAGTTTCGGACACTTCAAGTTTGACCCAAAGCCATTATTAAATGTGCTAATACATCCATAAGATTAGACAAATGTCAAAGCGGTAAAAAAAAAATATCGGTGATAAATCCTGCCAAAGGAATCATTAAAATTAAGACTTGACATGTAAAGACGACATGAAAATATCTCTAGGAATAAATGTACTTGTTTCTCCACTTTCTGCAACCACAAGAAATTAGCTTGGCGTAAAACTAGATTGTTCATAAAACATCAAAGAGAAACAATTGACAATATTCTGCCCATATACACATCGAGTTTGTTTCTTGGTTGACTAAACAAATTCTAGATGGAAAAAGGAGGAAACACAGGTGTCATTTTGGATGTAACTGGAGATAAAAACCGGAATAATACCCTCTTGATCCCGGCGATAGCAAGGGTAATACCCATGAATAAGGTAAGACACAAGAAGGCCAGAGCATCAACCAAACATTAGTTGGGCATGAACATCACCTTCCCTAAATAGGCACTGTATAAAAATGATTTCTAAAGCATAATAAAGATGGAGTCTTAACCAAACAACGATGTATGTGTGCGAATTAACTATCAAAACAATTTAATTCGCCAAATAATTAAATGATAAGCCTAGATGTCTACTCATCTAGCAATGAGACATAATATCTTAACAAATGAATTCAATAAGAAGAAGATTACCATTGAAATGTTCTCAATTTGAATAGTGTCCCAAAAGCAACTCGTTTTTTCGACATTTATATAAAGAGTTACGCAAGTAAACCTCACTCGCCAACAAAACCTCCAAGAGTCTAAAGGCTTATTTAAGAGTGCTACAAATCCATCCGACATTCTACAACACCAAAACATAATTCCGCCACAAGACTCAAAGGCACAAAGCGACCAAGGCCATAAATCGAGAAAGATCGTGCGTTGAGGGAAACAAATAGGAAAATGAATGGAAAGGGAATGGATGGAAAATGAATGAAAATGCTACGCAATGAAAACCTTACTACTAAATCACAGCCGATTCACCGGGCGACATGCTACGGAAATGAAAACGCCTAAGAGCAATGATGAAGCAATCAAGAAGTTCTAGAAGAGCGCACAACTTATTCCCATGAGATGGCAAAGCCAAAATCGAGGACAACACAGCCTACCCCGGCTTGAAGAAGCCTTCACCGTCACCTGTAAATGTGTAAATGTGCGGTATTAATCGAAAGGATAACACAATAGAACAAATGCGGACATGATTGGCAGTGACGGCAAGCTATCAATATTGCAGATTCTAAATAGCCAGCGGCTTCAGCGTACTTCATAAAGGACTGCCATAGCCAGCGAAAGGCCCCAAAAATGTCCAAGCGGACAGAAGAACACGAAAAAATGCAAAACAGAGCAAAGCACGTTAATCAGTTGCAGACAGGAACAAAGTTCTTAGTCAACGATTACTCTGCAGATTGTTATTCATAGCAGCAAGTAGAATGACACCTCTTAATGGAGAGCCTTTGCCAATTGAACATCGGTAGCAACCAAAAGAAGGCAGCCCAAAACCATATGATATACAAAGGTGATGAGAAGCTTGTAGCACGAAGCGTTAAGGTACAAATCTGAAAAAAACATGGAAGATGAAGGAAATATATGCCTTCTAGCGATTTTTATGATTAAACATGGTCTCAAATTTAAAAGGAATATATGCTAAGATCAAAGAAAAGGAGGAGTTAATTTGGTATTAATGGCAAGATGTCTCGGTTTTGCCGCAAGCCCTAGTTCGGGGAAAGATGCGGTCTCCGAGGGGAAAACTACGGCATTTATGTATTCTAAAATTAAGAAGTCTAAAGTATAGTACGAAGAAAGATCAAAGCACAACACGTAAAGTTTTGAAGCCCTGCCACAAATATAGATGCTAATGCCAACTATATGACAGATCAAGTTTCCTACCTATTCCTCTTTAGCTTCAGTTTTGCAGGTTTTCCAACAAGAAAATAGAAATAGAATCAAGGAAATAGAAGGCCAATTCATTGATGAGAGTTTACATGGGAAACAATGGTGCATGTTATCACAGAGCATTATGTCCTAACACTAGGTAAACAAACTAGTTTTCCTGCTGTACATAAATTGGCATATTGTTTTATGCACGCACAATTGCCCTAAATATTTTCTAAATTTGTAGATTAACAAAATAACTTTGACCAAAATTAACATACAGCAAAAGCCTCACGATGTCCTCTGTTCAAAATATAGAAATTAAGGAATGACTTATCCCTAAAGTTTGAAAATTGCTCGATCGACAAAAGCATGACCACATTAGAATAATAGGCGATGTATGACCAAGGTATAGATACACAAAGATGGAAAAGATTCCTAAACAAAATGGTACGAAATAATCCTTATGGCAAAGTTGCTACTACATCGGGGGGCAAGTGCAACTCGATAGGCTTTCATTTAGGCAAATGCTTCTTTGGATTTACACAAATCGTATGATTGTTTAGGGGGAGAAATTTTTAGGTTGTTCATAAAGGGTCCATTTTAATCCTTGTAGCAAGGATAACTGTGGAGCAGGCAGCCGTTGGACAAGAACACTAAATTTGAAACTTAAAAAAAACCTTGTACAACTTCCTCTCCGAATCAACAAATTTCTATTTGCACAGGGGTCTAACAGGTCAAACCAACTTTTGTATTATGACCAAGCTGAGAGAATCAGATACGCATTGTTGTTTGTAGTTTGAGATGGTCTTCATCGTTAGAGGCTCATGGCAATAGATATACCATAGTTGGGGTCACCTAGACCATGGTCTCTGAGAGATCAAAATGGAAAAAACATTATAACTGCATAATGGGTCAGAATGGAGGTTTATATGCTCTTTGCAAATATGGATCTACGTTGTATAGGAACCCAATGAGATATAGCTCTGTCTAAAATCACAGACTTATGTAGTACAAACATACTTTGTACCATCTGAAATTGCATTCGCATGTGCAACATATAACATGGCAATTATACACAAAAAAGCACGAGGCATACAACTGCCAAACTGTGGCTGAGTATAACCTTCCTCCACAACGTGGAATTCTTTCCATATTTTCTAGAAACTTGACATTGGTGAACTATGTCTAATTATCTGCAGGGGCAGGGGCATAAGTACTTAATATTTTTTATACTTATCTATATGCAGGCTGTACTTTATGTAATGATGGTAAATGTTTTCTTTCTTTCTATGTACATAAACATGTTCCAGGAGACAATGAGATACTGGCAACCTATGCACACAAACGATCCAAGAATGATCCACAGTTGTGTCATGGCAAACAGTCGACAAACGTAACTGAGAGCTTGCAAGAACATAGTACAAAGGAGAAAGATTGTAGCATGAGTTGTAATGACACTCATCGATAGTTGCACTCTGGTATCGTATAAAATCGAGTCATGTACTTGATAATAATGTGGGAAGTGATGACTACTTGGACGAGGAACCAGAGACGCTTTCTGATATTGATGACAATGAGGTAATTTGGAGACTGTTTTTCATTCTAAAATCCTAATAGATACAATGGTGCACTTTTATGGGATACAGGTGATTGGATACCTGAACAATGATGAAGAAATAAGACTGAAGACCATTGTGTGGACAGAAATGAACAAGGAGTACCTCGAGGTGCATTTTCCTTGTAGGAACAAGAGGCTAAGGAAGCTGCAATTGCAGCTACAGAAGCAGCATAATTGGCTGCGTTTGTTGCCCTTGGTTCAGTCTGCGGACTTCTGTGAGCTGCGGCGGCCATTTGCCGCCAAAAAGGTATAATTTTCCCTTACAATTACAAGCATTCTGGAATTTATTTTGACATTAGCTCTATATTCTGAATACCACATTCGAAAACCAAGGCTCGATAATGAGAAGAAAGAACTCAATAAAACTCCCCCGAAACAACTAGGCAAATGCTAGAACGCAAGGTCACTTTGTCATCCTTACGCAAAGTGTTAGCTCAAAAATGAATCTAAATGCTTTTGCAATATCCTGTATTCCTTGGAAGGAGCGTGAATAAATCATTTCATTTCAATTTGTTTTATTTCAATGTGAATAATTGGGAAGCCCTACAAAAGGTCAACTACTTTGGCATTGTTCCCTTGTTGCTTAAGTATCACTTGTAATCTTTATCATAGAAACTGTTGATTGCCAAAATATGTATTTTTAACCTAGCATTGTGGTTGGTGCAGAATTTTGATCAAGGCCGCTAATGTTACGAATGCAAATAATTTCTGTAAATTTGGTATCTTTTCATTGAAAGTATCTTTGGCATGACACTCCTCTTTTCTTTTCTTTGTCAGCTAAGCCCCCAAGCTAAATTACAGCGTGCTAGAAAAGATGTTTGATGGAATGGTATATGAGAGTGTCTCCCTCCACTTTTAAAAATGGTTTTCTATTGTACTTTCGTTTCTCGTATTCTATAATTTACGAGTGCATATACTGTTGTTTTATTATGCCGCGGGAACAAGCTAAGCTAAATTTGAACAACCCGGAATTAGACTCAACTACAAAATCTCCACTTTCGTTCATTGGGGGAAGAGTCGTTACCAAGACTCTTGGTTCTAGTAAAAAAGTTGAAGATGCTATTAAAGGAGATTGTAACAAGGATTTAGAGGATGATTATGGAGATGAGGACGGTACATTAGCAGATGATGTACAAGTACCAGCATACAGTTTATATGAATAGAGTATAATAAAGAATATTGACTTGGGAATTTTGCTTCTAAATGCATGGAAAGCATGGCAATGTAAGATTTCTGTACAACTGAATGTAAATAAGGCAGTGTAACGATTGCGACACATGTAAATATGACCATATATTATTTTGGAGAACAAATTTAGACCAGGATGCCTGATAATTGGTGAAGTTTCGGCTAGTTCTGGCATAAACTGCAAACCAGGCATCGCCCCTAGTGAATATAACATGAAGTTGTTTTAGAAGCCCTAGATTTGCGAACATGTATCAAATAGACTTGTGGACCGAACAAAATCTTGCAGTACCTGGAATGGAGTAGCGGCAGAAGCCATCATGTGAAAATGTGACTGAAAATGGATACCTCTGTTGGCAAAGGACATGGAGAAGAAAGAATAAATCCTCGATTTCAATATGATGGTGCCTGAAGCTTGAAGACAAAACGTGGATTAAGCAAAAGCAAGAACTTTAAGGCAAGATACCAGCCTAAACAACCAGAATAAATTACCTAAATTTGAAGCTAAAGCTCCAGCCTGTCATCAGTCAAGGCTTCAAATATCTCATGCATCCCGGTGAGCAACCAGAATTGGTGTAAGGAAGAGTTGTGGGCTGGACAAATCTGCTGCACACTCCATCTTTGCTTTAAATTCAATGATTGGGCTGTGGCTGTGATATATAGCGGAAAACGGTCCTGCCAGATAAATGGCCTATACATAGGCTCAGATAAATTAGGTTCAAAAAAGGGCTACGAATCCGGCTTCATCAGGCCCATTAAAATAATTCAAGCCATGGTCTGCGGTTCAATCTAAATCTGAGAAAGAGGATGCAGCTCCATCGGCATAAAAAAATACTCAAAGTAATGGAAAAGGAACGGGCCTTACCTGCCTCCGAGAAAGAAAGAAAAAATAGATAAAGATGGGTTTGGATGCAGGGTGGGTGCCGATTCATACAACATGCTTGAAGCACATATATGAGATATATCAGAAGAACAAACATGGCACAAACATCAACCAAAGAATTTACCTGAAGCTACCTGGGCACCATGAATCCCAAGCCTGACCCTAACTCTGAAAGCTACGGGTTTGCTGGATGCAAAAATGAAGGAAGGCATAGACATCCCGGCTATGCCTGTGTAAGAGGAGGTTATTTTGTAACTTTCTATATCTCCGTGCTCATTTTTGGTCGATTTTCTAATTTCCCTGGCCTTAGATTTGTAAAAGTAGAGATCTGACGGTGTAAAATAACCCACATCAGATTTTGATAGATTTTGATGATGTGGAAATTACACGTGGATAGGCTAGAAATTGAGGAAAGGCTGTAGGCCCGGTAGGGCTGGTGTGCTAAAAATAAAAAATAAAAAAAATCTTATGAAGCCTAAATAAAAAATAAAAAAAAATCTTATGAAGCCTCCCCTCATTGTTCCCTCCTTAGTTTACTTGACTATCCAAAAAGGCAAAATTAGGACGCTCATCCCAAACTCATCCAGCTCTGATTTATCCTTCCTCTTATCAACATGACAAAGTTGACACTATATCTGCATCACCCAAACCACATCAGAGGATGTATAATCGCATCGATCCGAGACATCGGATCGCCATTCTAGAATGGGACGAGCATGCATGTCATGCATGCATGCGGGCGGTGCATGCCCGTTTTGGTTGGGAGTTAAGCTATTTCAGGTAGCGTTTACGCATCCTCGTCTCATCGGTAGCTTCCTCTTCTCTCTGGATACCTTATTCTCTTTGATGTGTTTCGAGGCGGGGAGGGGCTTCTTCACCTGGTTTAGCTAATTGGCGTCTCTTTCTTGCTATCCTTTCTGCGGCCTTTGGCCTCGTCCTGTGACCTTAGGTCCTTGATCCTATTTTGTAAGGAAGTTCTCTAGTAGTCGGGCGGTTTGTTGGTTTCTTGCGAGTCCCATTCTAGAATCGCATCGATCCGGGCATCGGATCGCCATTCTAGAATGGGGGCGAGCATGCATGTCATGCATGCATGCGCGCGGCGCATGCCGTTTTGGTTGGGAGTTCGCTATTTGGCGTTTACGTATCCTCGTCTCATCGCGCTTCCTCTTCTCTCGTGATTGCCTTATTCTCTTTGAACCCCCCTCCCCTTCTTTGTTTATTATATTTTGTACAAGTTCTGTTTATCATGTTTTTCACACCCGCTGGGTGATGCTTTTTTTCCACCCGTTGGGTGATGCTATTCTCTGGTATGTTTTCTTGTTTGTTGTGTTGGTGATGTGCAGGTACAGGTTGGCGAGCGACATCTGTTTCGACTTCTCCATGCGGGGGTTTTTGGGAGCGATTCTATGCCTGACGTTTGTCTAAGCCCCTTGCCGAAGGCTTATCACTAGGGTTTTTCCTCGAAAACCCGAAAGGGCGGGGTTTTTTAATCCCGGTGATAAGCTTTCGGCAGGTACATCAGCCACTCTTCTATTAGCATTGTATTTGTTTGGGGTCCAAATGATATAATTGGATTTCCCCTTTATTTTTCGTGGGTAGTTCGCATGTGTGCGGCTACCCACTGTCCACCATTGTAGAAAATCTGCTGAAATGAATGAGAAGCCTATGGGCGGTTTGTTGGTTTCTTGCGAGTCCCATTCTAGAATGCTTATTAGCGGAATGCAGACATCAAACATGAAAGTTCTAATTATATTCTTGAACTGCTCAACTTTTATACATCTGGGGGCATTTTTTGGCAGACTTCTTACTAATTTGCATAATTCTCAACCGTTGTTGATCATTCATTTTCAAGTCCTATAGAAGATAATTCTGCATCAAAAAGTTGCCATTCATGTGATCACATTTCGCAGGTCACAATATGGATATATCTTTCTTATGCATTTGTTGGAAGCAAGAATCTTACGCATTTATTGGTAGCAAGAATCTTACGCAAGCTAAATAAGGAATTTGATTGAATGCTTGCACTATGATATTTCTTAGTAGTGCACTTCAGAAAGAAGGAGAGATCTTGTGGTGGTGTATGTTATTCTATTTTTCACTGTTATTATGCTAGATATTTAAGTAATGGAACTATTTTTTTTTTTCATTTCTGTGAGCATGCAGATGCACTTCATTTCACTTTAGGGTTTCGAGGCCCACAGTTCTGGCTTTCATCTGTGAGCCCAGACCCGTAGTTCTGGATTTTATCTGTGAGCCCATAGATTAATTTCATTTCATTTCATATGGTTTGGTTTGGTATATTGGGGATTGCAACATCTACATTAATGTATGCTATGGCACCGCCAGATCTAGCAGGCGGCTAGTTATCCATTAGGTATGTCGGACCCTTATAGAGCTCCATTTGCGTGCGCGGATTAGGGAGGCAAAGGCAAAGGCAAAGGCAGGTCGCAAGCAGCTCCACATAAGGTCTGTGATACGAATTCAAGTATTTATAGAGCTAGGAACCTCGAACGAATTTATAGCTTAAGACAAGAGCTAGAGTAAATCAGAGACAAGTTGCATTCCACAGGTTATATCACTGAAAACTGGCTTATCGGCAGCAATGCACTCCAAGTAGAAACCCATTAAAACCTTCTCAATTAGTTTATGAACAAGGAATTAGGCCTGGGATCAATTCCGAACCCTGATGTTTCTTGTAAGCCTTTTATGCTTGTCTCCAAGCTCTCGTTTTCTTTAGTAATGATAAAAGAAGTCTTTTGTGAGACTCAATTTCTGATCATTCAGGATTTGTCGGTGCAATATTGAATCGGCTAGTTAAGAATGGCAACGTAGCATCTCTTTGGATAGAGGAATCGGAAGAATTGCTGCAGGCCAAGTCAGTTATACTAAATCCGAATGACAACAAGTTAAGTAATTTGGCCTTTATGATTTATTTATGCAAATCAAAGGGAAGGAACGAAGGATTTGGAAGCAAAGGGAAAAAAGAAAAGCATGCTTGCTTTATATGTTTTTGGTAGGCTGGACATTAGAAGCAGTGTCACCCCTGAAGTAGGCTGCAATGGCAAATGGGTGCAAACTATTGTTTCTGAATTCATGGTGTTAGAAGCAAAGATTAAGGAAGAAGTTTTAACTCTATCTGTGGGTTCTAGCAAGAGGTTAAGCTTCTCTTCGTGGGACACAACTTCCAAGAGTTCTCCTAGATGTGCAACTTCATCTTTAGATGGTGGGCAATTTGTTAAGTGAAAGTCCGGCTCAAATGGGAGATCTCAACCTTAAGGCACCCAATCATTCCGAGCAGGGGCCATCCTTGGAGGCTAGACTTGGAAAGGCAGACAAATCTGTGTTCTTGAAAGAGCTATGGGCTCGGATCTTTAAGTTCTACTCACTGGATCTTCAAGGCTTGTTCTCTGGGCAGAAACAACTTGTGTAGAATGGATTTGGAGGGCAGACAAGGGGGATCTGTGTTTGCACTGCTGCAGACTTAATAAAACAGGTACTTCGTTGCCGTTCCAATCAGGTAAACTGCTCGTCCATTTTATAGCCAAAATTTCCCTTTTGCTAATGCATCATTGGGTAGACTTGTATAGGATTTTATGCATATCTTATTGGGGGCAACATAAGAGACATGTTGCTTAAGCATAAGAAAAACCGAGCTACACGAGGTATTCATAGCTCTTCATTCTTTTTTTATTTAAGAGGAGAGATATAAAGAAATTTCTACAAAGCATTTGAATGTCCATGAGACTTTACTATACATGGATAGATTGTTGTGGGTGCAGATACCAATATTGAGCTTCAAGAATCAAGATTAATAGAAGGCACACTCATCATTTCAAATGGTCTCAAACCTTTGTAGCAGAATTACATGAAATCTATGACATTGTGAAATAGGTTCTGATATGCAATTGTACTATTGACTCTCCAAATATTCACAATAGTACACCAGAATCTTATGCATTGCGTAGGCAGGTGTTGACAGAAGATTCAACCATTAGTATTCACGCTTAATTATTATAGCTATAATATGTCACTGTAGTGATTTTATGCACACTATTTTTTGTGTCACAGAACTTCTTATATTAACTATGTTCTCTACATTCTTTTATAAATTAAGATTGTATATTTGATTCAGAGATTTGAATGGTTTTCCATGAACAAGGTGTAGACCCAATTGTAGATAATCTTTGCTCTAATTCTCGAGGCCCCGAAGGGGCCAAAAAAATTTTAGATTTAACACAAACCATTACATTTAACACTTTAAAACTAAATTCCCCCTTAAACCCCCTTTGGTTTGGGTGCACATTCACACGGGGGGTGACGTAGGGCAGCGAGAGCCCCTAAAATTATATTATGCATGTACAAAATCAACACCGTATAGTACATTGCCTCAAATCTTATAGTATTTTGCAAACTATGTTATATAGTATACCAAAACTTGTACAGGCATACCCCACAAACGAGGACCTCTATATACGGTCTAGATCGAGGAATAAAGGGCATATATGCTTATCCAACATAAATGTTGCCTTCGGCAACATTGCCAATGGTGAGCAACAAATGTGAAGATCCCTACACTATAGGCTGTGATGGATTGACATGAACCAGCTAGTTGAAGGTATTCCTATCCAAGCAGTTTCATGGAAGATTTTGATGCGCGAGAGGTGAATGCTCAAGATTACATTGTTTTATTTCTTTTATTATGCTGGGATATTGTGTCTTGTTTGCCCGGTTACCATTCCCAAAGGTTGAGTCTGAGTCAACCTTCATAACCTATAGACTGCTTGTATAGAGTGCACAGGAAAAATGACCACTGGATTTAAAGGAGAGAGAAAAAAAAGGGGATTTCTCAAGAGGACCACGTTGATGTTGAACGTGACAAATTAAAAAAACAAAAAAACAAAAAAACATGGTGTTAGGGCTTCGTCCCCTTCGGAGCTCGGAAATCATGCCTAACCCTAGATCCTGAACAAAAAGAAACCCTAGAAACTTGCTCTCCACCGCTTCCCTCCAGGTAAATCCGGCATGTCTGCCTTTGATTTAGGGCCTTGTTCTGCTGATTCTTTGATCTTTTACCTGTGGCAAATATCCCAGCATAATAGGGGAGATAATTGGAAGACGGTGAAGAAGAAGGGCGCAATTTGGGGCAGAAAGGGAGACGGTGATGCAAGGGCAAGCTAGAAGAAGGGAAAAAGAAGGAATGAAAAGGGATCGGCTTCTTCAAGGGCGGATCAATACAAGAGTTTTTCCTTCGCTTTATCATCACAGGTTCATTTCTAATGCATAGAATCCAGTTTACAGCAGTATTAGATGGTATCATGGCAGAAATGTATGCAAAGACAATGACTTAATCTTGATCAGAAGAAGACATGTTAGCTGTGTATATGTCTGAAACTTGCAGATCAGTTCATACAGAGATGAGATTTGATGGCAGAAATGTATGCAGAAAGGCATCATTACGCAGGTTAGCTGGTTGTTTCCATAAACTCGTATTTCAGTTCATGTAGAGCAGAGATTGGATAGCATTGTGTTACTGATAAAAAACACAAGGCAGGTGATCTTAATAGAAGAAACATTTCAGAATTTGCACTGAAGATCTTATGGGAAGGACTTCAATGTTACCAGCAGTGAAAGGGTTTTAAGATTTACTATGCCCGAGCAGTAGAACATTGTGGAAGGCTTAGTAGTAATTGTGGTTGGGGATCTCAGCTTGGCGTCCAGAAGTTTCCATGCCGAATTTACAGTAATTAGCATTGGTATTGGATGGAGATCTCTATTTAAATTTAAAAGCTTCCTTATCACATGATGTAATTGGCTTTGTTCTTGGAATATAAGAAATCATTTTGTTGTACTTGTAAAAAAAAAAATCTGTTTTTGAAGTACAAATTTTCTAGTTCAGACTGTCAAAAGCAAAAAAGAAAAATATTTCAAAGGAGTAATTCCCCTCAAGGAATTTGGAGGTCCTTAGACTAGCTCCTATTGATCTCTGACCAGGGAAGGTCAACAACTAGACAAGCGGATATAATGACTACTGAGGGCTCAGTAATTGCAGACGTTTATCTAGAACCTCAAGTATGTATAATGCCAAGTCATGCACAGATGGTGCTCTGAGAAGGTGTGGAAGCGTGGAATGGAATGCTAAGGTCAAAAAACGATTCCGGACTATCTGGCGGTGGCAACTTCGAAAGAGTATGGCTTTCATCTTCAATAACACAGAATCGGCAACAGGCACATAGTCTCGCTTCTCAGCGGCAATTGCGGCCGCTCCCATCTACTGTCTCCAATCCGTAGCTGTGGGACCCTCAATGCGAATTGATGCAATAGCTACAAGCTTGTTCTGGACAATGAAGCAAGCAAAATAAGCTTGGGGCCCTTGGTGCCAAGGTGGGATTTATGTGTGCATGATAACGACCGGTTTTCACTTGGGCCAAAGTAATGGCTGCGTCCCCATATCTTTTGAGAAAAAGCGACCATTGAGATATTGTTGCAAAAGCTCGGGATCAGAATCGGCAAGCATCGTCCAGCGGTGCTTTCACGGTTTGCCGCGACCAGCCCAACAAACCATGTAGTGCAATGCTCTTTCCAACATCGTTTCAAACGCCGAGATTCAGCCATGGCAAGTGCAAGAACAGGATACCTAACATCATCCATGTGGTGCACCTTGCGGATATAGTGGAGATGGCGCTCATGGCGGGAGGCGTTGAAGAGGCCAAAAACCCGTGTCTCTTGTAAAAAGAATAGCATAGGGCACCGTTGTTTTAACTCCGAGGTCGTAAGTGAGAAAGGACTTTTGCACCCACTCCAAGCTCTCCCAAGCACTAGCAATAATGGCGTGCCCCCCACACTTGAAACCATACAATAAAACAGGCTCTACCAAAGCCCGAAACAAGTGGGCTTTCCGTGGCCAATCATGAATTCTCTTGTGAAAACAATTGTTTTGCATTGCATAGAGTGCTCTCCATCCAGCAGCCACCCGCTTGGTAATACATTGTTCCCAAAGTGTGTTCTTACAGAATTCTACACCAAGATACTTGTAGCTATCTACAACTTCAACTTCGCGGCTATCATAGTACATAGGGGGAACATTGTGACGAGAAGATTGAACTACCAAAAGCTTGGTCTTTTGGAGATTAACACGCAGACCTGTGTTTTCACAAAAACTGTGCAGAGCATGTAAATGTTGCTGCATACTAGTAGCGGTATGTGCTAGAAGTGAAACATCATCAGCATACATAAGTTGCCTAATGATATAGTGTGCCAAATGTGGACCTCCGCCGCCATGATTATCAAGCCATTCTTCCAATTGATCAATGTACAGAAGATTTACCTTTAAATCAGGTACATATAGTGTGCTCTCCAACTGTACTGCTCCAATAGGAAGTTTCATTGTTGCAATGCCTACTCCTTTGATAGTCAGCTTGCCTTTGCCAATCTTGACTTGCCTTTTGTCTGGCACTGAATTTACCTGTTCAAACATCTCCCTCCCTCTGACTGGTCATGTGATCACTAGCTCCAGTACCATAGGGCATCTCGGCTAGGATCCACTGGCATCTAAGTCTGATAGGCTGCACCAAAAATCATCCTCCTCATAGTTCCCATGCATCTTATTCTTTGTTGCAGCCCATGCAATTCTAGCACAATGTAACCTATTGTTCACAATAGTTTTAGAACTACAGATGCAGGCTCTTTTGGTTTGGGAGTCTCTGCCTTGGCCACAAGTGCTCTTGAGGTTGAGACAAGAGAGCCACTGCCACTGCCCATGATCCTGACGTTTCTTTTTCCTCACCTCTTCTTGCTGAATGTGGAGTGTTTTCTTTTATTTTTATCTGAGCAGTCCCTGGCAAGGTGGCCTCCTTTTTAAGATATCCCTTGATTATTTTCTTCCATCAATATGTGATGACATGCAGCTGCCTTTATCTTAGAGATGTACTCCTCTGCACTTGTGCATTCATTCAACTACGAGGTAAACATAGTGGAGTAAAGATTAGCCTGCTCTAAGAAGTGCCTTTTCTTATAGATGACAAACAATTGACCCAAGCCTCCTTATCACTATCAGTAGCAGCAGCTTCAACCTATGCCGACAGGTTGTCATCCAGGTACTATGAGGTACCTCATCATTTTGTTTCTTGCCTCCCATTTTGGACCTATTTCAACATTGCTTGCCTCTCCAGTTGTGAGGTCGACTCAGCTACTGTATCTGTCTTCACAGCTACTCTATCTATCTTCACAGTGGCTAGACCTGCTGCTGTAAGAGGTTGAATCCTTGGGTATATGAGCACTAGCCTCGACTCATCCCCTCTGCCACAAGCCTTTCCCTGCAAGCTTGACTCTGACTTTGATGAACTAGTAGAAGGCATTTGTATGAGATAGCTTTTCTAGCTTTTCCATCTTCCTTGAGCTGAGGCATCCATGATATTTGATTTCTATATCATCTTAGAAGAAAACACCATAAACAGGTTTAGAGGCATAGCGCTGTCTAAATCTGCACGATCTTTTGTATTTGTACTTGTTCTATTTGGTATCTATTGCATAGGTAATATCCATTTGTTCATGTACGCTGGATTGTTTATTTGTTCCTGCATGTTGGATTGTTTATTTGGCAGGAAAGGCATATGCATGCATGTTTTGCCAAACAGGCATAGGCTTAGAATGCATGTCTATTGGTTTGTCTTGCATAATAAATGTTTGTTTAAGGTAGTATCTCGATGCTTTTTTATGATATAATTGCAGGTCATTGAAATGCCGCCAATCTACTAACTCTTCAAATAATTGTGCTGAAACATCTGCACAAGGAGCCCGCAGAAATTCAAAGAAGCAATTTGTCATTACAAACAGACACGTGGTGCTTAGTTGCTCATCTTCCTCTGATGATGAATGTGATGATATATCTGACCAAGATGATCCTAAGACTGACAAAGACGCCTTAAAGGAGATTGATCTTTCCTACAATGTCCAATTTAGGAAGTTATCAAGGTCTAAGGTATGTGCAAAACTTAGTTTATGTTAGTCTTATCTTTATTATTTTGACACTTGTCATCTCTATTGTTGATCTTTATTATTTTGACACTTGTCATCTCTATTGTTGTCAAACTACTGCAGGTTTGTTTTCATAGAGGATAATTGCTAATGGATGAAGCAGGGCGTGAGTTCGACCAAAAAGCATCAGATGCATTGAAGACTTATTGTAGGGAGGTTGACAAGCTTTTTAGAGAGATTAAGCCACGACACTTGCAAAGAACTTTGAAGTACATCCATGAGCAATTTGGTGATGGGCTATGCGAGGTGGACATCATCAGATTCTTGAAGAAGCGTTGGAGACATTGGAGGTTAGAGACTTCTATAAGCTTTAAAAGGTTATATCAATCGCATCTTATAATTCTTTGTCTTATAATATCTCTGTTTTAATCTCTGCTGCAATAATTCATCCAAATATGAGAGAACATTGCAATATCATGCTTTTGCCTTATTCTTTTCCTGTTTATCAGTCAACATTTGTACTCTAGGATTCAGCTTACAACAGCAAAATGCTGCTTCTAATGGCAAATAGTTATGAGTTTTTGGTTCATGCAGGTGGTTCATTGCTTGCTCGCTTTACCGTGCTTGTTGCATGCAGATTTTTTGTTATTTGCACCTTGGTTTTGGCTCTCTTGTTGCTGCTACCTTGTTGTTGTATGGTTAGACTGTTAAAACTCTGTTCTTGCATATGCTTTGCATGGCTTATAGATTAGTCCCCAAAAGACAGTGGCTGGTCCCTTCAGCCACCACAGACATTGTTGCAGCCCAAAGAATTCTATGACATCAACAGAATATCTCAAGCTCCTTTGGTACTTGGCCTCGTGCTAAGAATATAAGTCGATTGTGCACTTAATTATGCACTTTGAACTGGAAGGAAAATTCTGCAACTACATAACGTCAAACTGGAGGAGAACTACTGCAAGAATGGTGCATTTTGAACTTGGTAGAAAAATGATGCAGCCACTTATTGGAGTACCTTATTAGTAGACTCCGCTTGCCCATTACCCTGGGGGTAATATGCACTACTTTTAACATGTTTAAGCTTTAATATGAAAGTGAGCTCACGAATGGTATCGTTTATGAATGGAGATCCACGATCTGTAAGCAGCTTCTTTGGTACACCATATCTGCAGCATATTTCTGTATAAATAAACCTTGCTGTTGTGTTAGCATTAGCATTCCTGAGCGGCACAGCTTCTGCCCATTTTGTAAAAAGGTCAGTAGCTATCAATACAAATTCATGCTGATTGGATGAGGGTGGGTTTATAGGCCCAATAAAATCGAGACCCCAAGTCTCAAAAGGAGCTGGTGATAAGATTGGAGCTAAAGGTGAAGCTAACAACTTTTTCTTCCCAAATACCTGACATTGGTGACACCTTTTGATGTATTCGTGGCAGTCCGCAAATATAGAAGGCCAATAGTACCCTGCTCTTAGTATCTTTTTGGCAGTAGCGTCTGAAGCGAAATGCCCCCCGCAAGCACCTGCATGGCATTCATTAAGCACCACAAGTTGTTCACCCTCATCTATACACCTTAATAAGACTCCATCCCTGTTAATCCTGCAAAGAAATTCGCCAACCATCACATAATTAAGTGAATCCATCTTGAATTTTCTTGCTGCTGCTGCAGACATCTCGGTTGGAAGGGATTGTGTGACTAGATAATCCTTAATGGAGGCCATCGAAGAATCGCTTGCCTCAATAAAAAATTCTTTCACCTCAAGACATGATGTTGGCTGTACTTCCTCATCAGAAATCTGATCCTCTAGTTCCTCATGATCAAAGAAGGCATGTGGTAGATAAGAACTAGGATCCGTAACCCTAATCAAGGTTTGAATTTTCATGTCATATTCCTGTAATTTAACAGCCCACTTATGCCACTTAACTTTCTTCACATCCTTACCAAAAAGCAACGGCAGCGGATTATGTTTCATATGCACCACTATTTCATGGCCATGCAACAGGTAACCATGCTTATCAATTAGAAACACCAAGGCTGCAGCATATTTTTCTAACTTAAGGTACCTTTCCTCTGGCTCTGACCACTGCTTGCCCGTATAGCCAATGATTTTTCGTTCTTGGGTAATGGCAATTCCTACAGCTATCTTCGTTACGGTAACATACACATCAAAAGTCACTCCTTCTTTTGGGCCAATCAAATTATGGGGTTGACTCAAGATACTTATCACATGCTCAAATGCTTTTTGACAATCAGAAGTCCAATCGATCAACATATGCTTGCTCTGTCTTTTAGATATAGACCCTACTCGTGTCAACTTCACAATGGGTCCCATGACATGAGAGTAATTGGGAACATAGATTCGGAGGAAGCTTAACATCCCCATCAATTTCTTCACTTCTCTCAAATTTTTTGGAGATGGCAGCTGCTTCAACGTACTGACCTTATCTTCTGAAACCTGTAGGCCTGCTGCAAAAATAGTGTGCCCCAATAATTCCCCTTTTTGCACCATAAAAATACATTTTCGTGGATTTAAACACACCCCTGATTGCTGGCATAATTTACAAAGCTTGCTGATTAAGTCCAAATGCTCTTTTCTGCTAGAAGCTAGGCAAAAATCATCCCAAAAAACTTTGAAAGAGTTAGAAGGCATAACCTTAAATGCTACTGTCATAGCTCTTTGAAAGGTAGAAGGTGCGTTCGTAAGACCAAAGGGCATTCTTCTCATAGCGAATGTGCCCCAAGGAGTAATGAAGGCAGTTTTGTCTTGATCTCCTTCCTTGATTGCGACCTGATTGAATCCAGAAAAGCCATCTAGAAAGGAACTTTACCTGCAGCTGCATATAAAACATCTTGAATAAAAGGCAGAGGAAAAAAGTCCCTTAAGGTTGCCTTATTCAATTCCTGATAATCAATGCAGATCCTTAATGAACCATTTTTCTTATGTATAGGCACTATGCACGAAACCCAAGATGGGTTTCTACATTCAAATATCAGCCCGGCGCTTAACATTTTCTATATCTCCTTCTCAATAAGCTCCAATAATGCTGGATTGATACGCCTAAGCTTTTGCTGAACTGGTCGAACTCCTGGCTTAAGCTTTATTTCCAATTCACATACCTCTTTTGGAATACCCTTTAACTCATCATAATTCCAAGCAAATATTTCATTCATTTCCTGAAACAAATCTTGCAAATATTGAAGTTCTTCTTCTACAAGCTGTATCCCAACCGATATCGCTCGATTCTCTCCTCCTTTGACAATCTCAAGTTCCTGTACTTCCTTTTCTCGCGATACATCCACTATCAAAATTGGATGTAGCTGCTGCAACCATTTCTCGTCTACCTCCTCTTCCCTAAGTGCCCTAACAATGCTTTTCTACACAAGGCATCAGCTTCACAATTTAGAGATCTAGCCACATGATTAATTTCCCAAACACTAAAATCCTGCAAGGCCTTAATCACCAAACCCTTGTATTTCTCCATCTCACCGTTCTTTGTCTGATATTCCCCTAGCACTTGCCTACAAACTAATTGTGAATCTCCAAAGATTTTCAGCACACCAATTCCTGCCACTTTTGCTTCTTCAAGTCCCAACAAAAGCGCCTCGTATTCTGCGGCATTCGAGGTAATTCCAGGTAATATCTTGCTTGCTTTTGCAATTATGCGCCCTTTGCCATCCTTAATAACAGCCCCAGCAACAGCTATATTCGCCTTACGTGAAATGCCTCCATCGAACCATAATGTTGCAGTACTCTTGTCCATGTGATGTTCCAAAGGCACGTCGTCATCTCTTATCCCTACGATAGTATAAATGCCACAAGCTTTGGATTCAAGATAATCGTCCGATTCAGCTAAAACGGCCTCCTTAGAAGCGTCACTTGCATCTCCTTCCCTATTATAAATTGTTACTATTCTAGTTCCATCCGAAACCCTTAGACCATATAGGCCTAGCATCTACCGTCTTCAGCCAAACCCTTCCAAGTAACAAATCATATATATCTGCATCCTTTCCTAGATGTCCAAAAGTCACTACTATAAAGTCAGTAGCTACTGTGATACCATGAACATTAATAGGCACTTTGGTAACCATACCTATAGGACTTATTTTCCCATTAGCAAAGGTCTTCAAAACTACTGGGGTGTGCTTATCTATATGGAGTCCCAACTGCTGCATTACATGATAAGGCATGACATTCATGCCTGACCCTCCATCCAATATAACCTTTGTCAAAAATTTGTCTCCTATGCTCCCTAAACTTCGAAAAATACCGGGGATTTACTTGTGGAATTATTAGATTGCTAGAGGTATCTTGACACTTATCCTCTTGATCAAACATCTTAAGTAATTGCTCCCCTCAGTAGGTAGGGGCGATTTTTAGCAAGGTATATATATCGGACTTCAGCCTTGAAGATTTAAGCAAAGCTTGCAATTCATTTGAGCTCTTGCCCATCCCTTTAAGACTCGTTGTTGCCATAGGCGCATCATGTCATGTATTTGGGCGCTAATATGTGAACCATGTTGCTGCTGAGAACGAGTTTGAACAGCTAAAATCCCTGCTTCCTCTCCTTCTTGCAATTCTAGATAGCACATTGAAGTATTACCTCCTGGTGAGTCTGGTTTCTTACTTGCCCTTGATGCTTCTTGCTGCTTCATCATGTATTCCTTCACACTGCATCGAAGCTCTGTGTGGCCAACCTCCTTGCAAAAAAGGCATATGGGACACTCCTTTCCAAAATGTCCCCTCTTCATACACCTTGGACATGGCCTACCATAACAGTTGTCTTCGCTATGACCATATTTTTTGCAAAAATTACATACACTTACTTGTGTAGCCTGCTGTTGAATCTTCATAACTTCAGCTAGCTGTTTGGATACTTCCAACAAGGTCTGCATACCAGATTCCAGCCTATCCGTGGCTTTTGATACTTCAATTCGTATTTCGTCTTCAAACCTAACCTTCTTTTCCTTTTGTATTGAGTAACAAGGTTGCTCCTGCTCCCAATCTGGATAGAAGTGTCCTGCAGTCCCATGCTCCTCTTCTGGTAGAGATTGTTGAAGCTTAGAAATTTCTATTGCTTTGGAGAATGCCTTCTGTATGGAATCCAAAACCCCAGTATTTTGCAATTTGCACATCTTCCTATATATTTTGAATAATGGCTTAAGACCTAGTACAAAGAATTCTACAATGTGGGTGGTAGGAGTCTCAACACCTTTTTTTTGACATCTCAGTATGTATGCATGAAATCTCTCGACATAGGCAGGAACACTCTCCCCTTTTTTTAAACAGAAGGTTCTCAATTCTTGTGCCAACCCACCCTGTGTACTCTCCACTCCAAATCGCTCTACAAAGTTCTGACTCCATGTATCCCATAGATGTGGTGTACAACTGGCCTGATATTGAAACCAAGTTCTAACTTCTCCTCTCATGCATGCTCCAAAGACCGTCACTTTATCGCCTTTCTTCCGTCCATAGTCTACGTAATATTCCTCAAATTGCTGCAAGTATTCCAAAGGATTGGAAGTGCCATCAAAGTATGGTGGAGTTACTGGCAGTACAACCTCTATCTGATATGGACTATTAGGAGGCGGCGATACTCCCAATAAGGTACTGGCAGCTGCCATCTGAGTCATAGTGGGAGCAGGCATTGGGATAGGTGTTGACGGAGTTGCCAGATCTCCCAGTTCTCCAGACTTTTTGGGAGGCATCACTATCTTCTCCTTTTCCACCGATTAAGATGCACCAGGCAGTTTAGAGGATCCCGGTAGGACCTCCAAGCTGTTGACCTTCCCTGGTCAGAGATCAACAGGAGCTAGTCTAAGGACCTCCAAATTCCTTGAGGGGAATTACTCCTTTGAAATATTTTTCTTTTTTGCTTTTGACAGTCTGAACTAGAAAATTTGTACTTCAAAAACAGAATTTTTTTTTTTACAAGTACAACAAAATGAGTGCACAATCAATTTTCTTATATTCCAAGAACAAAGCCAATTACATCATGTGATAAGGAAGCTTTTAAATTTAAATAGAGATCTCCATCCAATACCAATGCTAATTACTGTAAATTCGGCATGGAAACTTCTGGACGCCAAGCTGAGATCCCCAACCACAATTACTACTAAGCCTTCCACAATGTTCTACTGCTCGGGCATAGTAAATCTTAAAACCCTTTCACTGTTCTAGCTGGTAACATTGAAGTCCTTCCCATAAGATCTTCAGTGCAAATTCTGAAATGTTTCTTCTATTAAGATCACCTGCCTTGTGTTTTTTATCAGTAACACAATGCTATCCAATCTCTGCTCTACATGAACTGAAATACGAGTTTATGGAAACAACCAGCTAACCTGCGCAATGATGCCTTTCTGCATACATTTCTGCCATCAACATTAGAGGAAAAATGAGATCACATTTTGTCCCATTAAGGGATGCATAAAATGCCATGTCAGCTTTTTAAACTGTCCAATAAGAGAAGAGCTCCAGTATATCTCATTCCAGTATTATGTGGCAGCCTGTAATTAATGCAGCTGCAACTAACTTCTGTAGTATCATTTTTTCATTATAACTTTTGATCCAGAACTCCGATTCAAAAACTATTTGTAGCAATGGATTCGTCTTCACAAGATCTATCTAGTGATAACCCATTTATACATCTTTTACGATATAAATATATAAGAAATAAGCAAAAAATCATATTTTTTTAAGGTTAACGCATATGACCATATTGAAATACATCATAACCATATATCATTGGAAAGATCTTTTCATTCCGCATCTAATGCAACAAACGCCGCAACATTTTGACAAGTGGATCAAAAGTTATGGGGGAAAAACAACGGCACTGAAGTTGTTGGTGCTGCATTAATTGCAGTTAATAGAGGGTAGCCATTCCATTGGAGGATTCTTATGGGGATAAAATGAGATCTCAAATTTCCTCTAATGATCTCATCTCTGTATGAACTGATCTGCAAGTTTCAGACATATACACAGCTAACATGTCTTCTTCTGATCAAGATTAAGTCATTGTCTTTGCATACATTTCTGCCATGATACCATCTAATACTGCTGTAAACTGGATTCTATGCATTAGAAATGAACCTGTGATGATAAATCGAAGGAAAAACTCTTGTATTGATCCGCCCTTGAAGAAGCCGATCCCTTTTCATTCCTTCTTTTTCCCTTCTTCTAGCTTGCCCTTGCATCATCGTCTCCCTTTCTGCCCCAAATTGCGCCCTTCTTCTTCACCGTCTTCCAATTATCTCTCCTATTATGCCGGGATATTTGCCACAGGTAAAAGATCAAGGAATCAGCAGAACCAGGCCCTAAATCAAAGGCAGGCATGCCGGATTTACCTGGAGGGAAGCGGTGGAGAGCAAGTTTCTAGGGTTTCTTTCTTCAGATCTAGGGTTAGGCATGATTTTCGAGCTCCGAAGGGAACGAAGCCCTAACACCATGTTTTTTTGTTTTTTTTTGTTTTTTTAATTTGTCACGTTCAACATCAACGTGGTCCTCTTGAGAAATCCCTTTTTTTTTCTCTCTCCTTTAAATCCAGTGGTCATTTTTCCTGTGCACTCTATACAAGCAGTCTATAGGTTATGAAGGTTGACTCAGACTCAACCTTTGGGAATGGTAACCGGGCAAACAAGACACAATATCCCAGCATAATAAAAGAAATAAAACAATGTAATCTTGAGCATTCACCTCTCGCGCATCAAAATCTTCCATGAAACTGCTTGGATAGGAATACCTTCAACTAGCTGGTTCATGTCAATCTATCACAGCCTATAGTGTAGGGATCTTCACATTTGTTGCTCACCATTGGCAATGTTGCCGAAGGCAACACTAGTATCATCATTACTGCAAAGGTTTTTCCCTTGAAAACCTTTCGAGGCAGGGGTTTTTTAATCCTAGTAGTAATGATTGTACTAGCCCATTGTATGGGTCCCATGACCTATTGGTCTCCGTGGACGTTAAAAAAACTATTCTATTCTATTCTAAATTAGATGATGCAAACTTGTTTAACACTTTTGGCAATAAGCAGTGCATTATTGGAAACAAGAATAATGTCATTTTAGCCAAAGGCAGTAGAGCTGGCCCTCTATATCAGCTCAGTTGGTGTAAAGAGCAAACAATGGCATGAACAGATTTAGAAAACATACCAGCAAACACACAGTTATGCCCCTATATATGTTGTTTTCTTCATGTTTAAGAAACTCTAAACGTAAAGGGTGTGGTGCCAGATTTTGCATGATTAACAAAATTATATTTCTGTCTTCAAATTTCATTTCTTTACCTGGGATACACTTTAAATTCTACCCTTTCTATGGCATTGGTTTATCTATTCTATTTGGCTCTAGCCTAGAATCATTAGGATAAAGTGCTTTCCTATGCAGCCCCTGTAAGAACAAACAGACAATGTAGGTTTCTTCTGTTGGTTGATCAGTTGCTTGAATGTAATAAATAGTGCATCTCTCACATACAGACCTGCTGGTGCAAGATGAGAGAATTTCCGTATCTACTACCTATAGTATATCCACAAGGTTTTTGTTATGGCAAATTGCATGGGGAAGAAGTCATAGGCCTGCCTCCATATTAGCATCACATGATACTTGCAAACACTGAACAAAAGACATGTTCCCCCTATGCAACTAGCAGACTGGAACCGAGGCAAGTCCAAGTCAAAATCATGTCAAGTTATAAAATTTAGCTGAACTTTAAGCCTATAACTGCTTGGCAATCTATCAAATATGTGCAAAAAAGCATAAATAAATTCTGAGGAGCTGCATCATTTGCAACCAAGAAATCTCTCCAAGACATTTGCAACCAAGAAATTAAAAACATCTAAGAATGCAAATTAGATCTGACCTCTCCTTCGGCACCATTTCCATTTGATTTTTCTCCTTTTCTTTCATTGATGACCTGAACGATGTACCTGAGTCGCCGCCTTCATGATTTCTTCGTACCCTATTTTCCAGTTCTACCATCAAGGCACACAAGATGTCTTGTGGAACATTGGCTAGGAAATTTGTCATCTGGACTCCTCCCGACCTTTGCCTTTATCAGCTCCGTTTGCAGACACTAAAGGGGGGGAAGAAAAAAAAAACTCTAAATGAAACGATACAAATAAAGCCCACAAACACTCTTAAATGAGCAAATTCCAAAAATAGAAAGTAATAAGTTATGAGATGCAACGGGAACTTACTCTTGAAGAATGAAGACTGAGTGCAAGCGCAAATCTGAGAGCAATGCGTCGCGAACCTGAAAGCAATGCATCGAAATGTGAAGATATATGAAGACTGGCGAGAGTAGTGCCAAGATTCACATCATTCCCGCGCCAACAAGAAATTCGATCCATTTTTCTTACGCGGTAAATTTTGTTGGTTTGATATCGATCCATTTTTTGTTAGGCGGTAAATTTTGTTGGTTTGATATGCATCAAAAACTAGTCATTGCATATAAGAAAATAGTTAATATCATATATTTTAGGTTGCAATAGTCATAAGAAGAAGGTTAAGGTGAATATGTATTGCCTATTTTATCTGCAATAGGGAATGCAAATGCACTAGCTCGTGGTTTTTAGTTAACTTGCCTAGAAGAATTTTTCCAAAAACTCAAATGTTTTGCGGTTTTATATGTAGATCCATCATATGTTGAACATACGAATGTTCTAAATATGTCAGTCTCTGAGAGTAGCAGCTATAATAGTGGGGATGATTGCTTGCCACACCGCAAGTCATCTTCTTCTTCGCCCTCATCAAATTCATCTTCAGTATCTCGTCAAAGACAGAGAAAAAAGGCTAGGAGAAACCCGACTAAAGCCTTCTACCTCCATCGGCGCAGTTGTTGGTGCAACAAATGTAATGGCAGGACTAGTCTTTCCTATCGCGTTTGACAACAGCATGAAGCAGAGTTTGGTGTATCTCGAAGTCGACCTTTGCAACCTGATGAAGAAAATGACCTCGAACATGAAGCAAATATTGTAAGTGTGTCCTACATTCAAAAAATTATTTTTACTATTAATTCTATTTATGTATACACCCATGTTTGGTTATCGTCGTTATCACTTTTACATATTTTTTGTGGGTGTCGATATTGTGGGATATTTTGGGTTTCGATGAATTATAAATGTTTAATATAGAGTTTAGAGTTGTTTTCTATGATTTCTTATACTAAACCATGTTGGTAATATTGAGTCATCAATAATATAACCCTAGACTATTACAATATCATGCAAGACTGATTAGGAGTTGCTTTATTCTAGGGAGCAGTGCTTTCATTCAGGGTTCGATAAGTTTTTTATTTATTGTAAGTGCATATATAGTAAACAAAATATTTTTTGTACTGTTTAAAACTTCAATCCTTGGTTATGTTCCATTATTTGCCTTTGCCATTTATGAATTATCTTTTTAACATATTTGCTTGTTTTGTTATTTACTTATAATTGTATTCTATTCGGTCCATGTAGTCCTCAGATGAAGTGCCTGGCTCACACAATGCTTTCGCGGGTGAGGATGTGATTCATGATACCATCACAAATTTCTTTTCAATAAATGAACAAACCAATGGTGGCGAAAGTGATGATGGTGTTAATACAAGCAACAGAGATGATAACTCGCACAAGGAGAAAGCAACATATTTTCACAATGAGGCAAGCACACCAATGTTTCCAAACGCTCGTGTTTCTCGCCTTGCCGCTTGCATGCTTATTCTCATTCTCCAACACAAAGTTGGTTGGAGCAACAATAGTGTTTTTGAACTTTTCAAGTATGTAAAAGCAAATCATCGGAGCATTAATAGAAGTTTATTTCTATATGCTTATTTGCCTTTTTTATAGTTTGCTTGATAGAATATTACCAGATGGACATTGTCTTCCAAAGTCTAGGAGGGAGCCTAGGGAGCTATTGCGTTCATTTGGACTAGAGTATAACGTCGTGCATGCATGTGTTAATGATTGTATTCTATTTCATAAAGAATATGCAAATGATCAATCATGTCCAAAAGTGGCAAAGAAAGTATAAGGACATATTTTTTACGCCTTCATGAGGAATCCATTAGGGATTTTTGAGAAATAGACAAAAGTGGCAAAAAAGGTATTACGTCATATGCCTATAATCCCTTGACTTTGACATATTTTTTCCAACGATCGCCCACACTAAAAAAATGGTAAAAACTATATTTTTTGGAGTTTCATGGACTATCATGCGACATCGTAGTAGAGATGGAAAATGTGATGAGAACCCCTTAGCGGCTGCGGATGGGGCTTTGTGGAAGGGCGGAGATAGAGGAAAAATGGTGGCCTATATTTGCATTGGAACCTGTAGCGTTAGACTTGGGCTAGGGATTGACGGTGTTTGCCCGTGGGGATCTAGGTCATGTGGCGTGTGGCAGTTATAAATTATAACATTCCACCGTGGATGGCTACAAAACCTGGCCATATCATGTTGACTTTGATTATTCCAGGTATGTATGTGTATGTAAAACTTAGTTTTTATTGCTTGTATTAAGTATGGAATGGGATATTGCAGGAAAATATAAAGTAAAAAATATGAATGTCTATTTAGAACCTTTGGTGGAAGAACTTGAGATTCTATGGAAGGGAGTACACATGTATGACATTTCTAAAACTCCACATGACTTTACCTTCCATGGGATGTTTCATGACTATCCAGGTTTTATAGAAGTTTCAGGTATGATGTACTATAATGCAAAATTGTAAAAAACCTTAGATGTTCTTTGAATTAACCTTTTGTTGAGATTGTAGGTCTACAAACAATTGGTGCATATGGATGTCCTTCTTGTGGGAGTGGCTTAACATCTTATAGGTCAAAACATCTGAAGAAGCAAATATATGTTGGAGAGAAAAAGTACTTGACAGAGGGCCATCCTACATGTGGATCCGATGAGACCATGAAGCCAACGAGATGGACACCTAGGGATTGGTTGGATGCTTGGAAGGGGATGAATCCCAATCTGAATTACTTGACTAGTTATGAAGATGCAAATGCAAATCTTCTGCCAGGAATGAAAAGGTTATCCATATTCTATAGATTGGATTATTGGAGTGACTTGGAGTTGGTGCATTTACTTGATCCCATCCACATCTTCAAAAATGTCGCACATTCTCTTTGGCAGCATATAACAGAAGAGCGGGAAACATTGGCTGCTAGGATGGATCTCAAAGAGCAAAAAATAAAAAAGAAATATTGGCCGATCGAGAAGAAAGGCAGGAAAACCCTCACATGGAAACAAGGTGCATGGGTTCTAGGGAAAAAACAAGTTTTTGAGGTCAACAAAAGGATATCAAAGGTACGCACAACAACTGGATATGGAGCCTCTTTGGGAAGGGCATTTACTAAAAAAGGCAGTCTCATTGGATTAAAATCCCATGATTGGCACAAGTTTACTTTTGCTCTAGTTTCTTATGAAAAAATTATATTTTAACATATGCACTTATACTTCGTGGATTTTCCAGCATATACTTCAAAAGATTGTTTTTATTTTATTGTCTTAAAAGACTATCAAGAGACACTTTCAACTATAGCATCAAAACTTGTCATCAAAGCTTTTGATGTTTTTTAAGGACCTTGCATGACACATGTCACATCTTTGCTTTTTTCCACTCCAAATTATAGAATGAGGACTTGTAGCGGCATTGTGGTAGTCTTCCCTAGTTTTTATGGTAGACCTTATAAATAATGCCAAGTTAGATGTGGTTGATCATTGTATCATAGAAATATGCTCATTCATATGAAGAATGTATTATAGCTGTCTACACTTTCAAACTCTAATAGGATAGAATATAACCTTACTAAGAAGAGTTCATGCACTAATGGGAATATTTTTTGTGAATTAGCTTTCAATGTTGTGCTTAACATTTTAGCAATTCCATTTACAAACTCACAAAGAAAATATATTGCACACTTGCACTACATTCCCAATTGGCCATTCCGCTAGCTTAAAAAGATACAAAACAGAACATGTCACAATCCAGCCTTTTTACAACCTTCTACCTGGTTCATATGCATAACTTTGCAAGAAATGCCCTGATCCTTGAATTTATCAGAAACCAAAATCCCGGGATGGCATAACTTTGCAAAAATGCCCCGATCCTTGAATTTATCGAAAATCAAAATCCGGGATGGGATGGAATAGAAACAACGATACCCTTGCTATGAATTCCTTAAAAGAAACAATAGAAAAAGAAAACATTTTTACCATAGGCATCTTTGTTTCCGCCAAGCCATTTTTGCCATTTGCCATTGTGGTGCCCTGGTGAGAAACATTCTCTCAAACCCAATTTACTTTATTAGAAACGTGCTAAGCATGCTTTTCATTAAAAATGTGCTAATTTCATTAAAACATCTCATTGAAAACAAGGTAAAACTGAAAATAACTGTAATAGAAATGCCTCTTTTCAGCCTAAAACCATTTTTTTCTCTTCCTCCTATACGTCCCTTTACATAGTTTCATTGCATAGGTGTTCAAACATCTATCCTATTTCAATGTCAGAGCGGCTTGAAGGCATCTCAACCTACAAACGTATTGTGCTAATACCCCAATACTTTATCCCTCAAGAAAACTTCTCCTATTTAGATCCATTCCATATTTCCAGTTCCAGATCTGTTGCAAAATTTCAAATTTTACAGAAAATGCCTTTGAAACTATATGCTGCCTGTGACACGGGAGTTGCACGACAAGTGCTCGCTTATGCCTAAATAGATTTACAAAGCTTCTTTCCTTGCCTTTATTGCAAGCTTGCAGTGATATTAATCAATGAGACAGAGAACACAGCTTATCGCTTATAATATTCTGGCAAGATGCAGTTTGTGCCCCTTCTAAAATCTTCCTCTTTCAACAATAAAAGCTAAGATGGTCACCAAATTGAAGCCTTCCTCCACTTTTTCTCTTATCCAATAACACATTAGTTCGATACAATGCATCTGCTTATATTTTTTCACAAGATGGTTTGCCATAAACTTAAGTTTGCAAGCAAGCATAGCTAGATTGGCCTCATTGAGTGGATGGATGTAAAGTGGTTGCCTTAACTGAGTTGATTAACCTATTACAGAAGAAAATCCCAAATTTGAGGATCATACCTTGTTAGACCTGTGCAAGAGGTGATGTGGAAATATTGCTCATTGCATAAAACTGCAAACCCCAGATACACCTGAAACAGGGACCAATAACTCCAAACTCACCTGGAATTTGGAGGATATCACATGTGGCAAATAGGAATGATACTGCAATATCTTGTTCTTTGTTTGCAAATTGGCAGTAGGAAGCATTCTTTTGTCCAATGAATTGCACAACATGACGATAAGAATGGATACATGGGGTCACTTAAGCACATACCAAGCCTTCCGAAGAATCTATAAAACATGGCAAATCCTTTTCTATGGATCAACATATCTGCCCACAAAGAGTTCAGCAAAATGCCACCATAGCTTACACACTGTCAAACACCGAACGTTGCCACTCATCTAAAATTTTAAGCAGCCATGGCTGAAAACAACATCACAAGGCGAGAGGACTAAAATGTTCCCAAAGCACAAAAGACTATGGAATTTTGAAGTTTCTGTCATTGACTTTAAGCATGATGCTTGCAGATGAACGAAATGTGATACCAGTCTATTAAGGCTAGTTGCGCATGAATCAGAATGAACTTCAAGCTGGTCTATAGCGGATATCCAAGTATCAGCATTAATATCATAAATATGTGTGATTTGCGTTGTTTTGACCAACACCACTACTTGGATCCGTACCATTAGTAGTTCTGCCTCCAAGAACATAGATCATATCTGCAAATTATAAACCTTAAGTTTATATTATGGGGCAGATCTTTAAATGAAATTTGATACACTTACCATCCTGAGTATAGTTATGGTAAACAGGATCATACTTCCATAATGAATCAAGGATGGTGCCATTTACATTAAATCCACCAATGATGTATATCGCTTCCTCACTTTCGAACTGCAGCCTGATCGGTCAGCTGCTTCACCGTCAAGCATTTTACCTAATGTTAGAAATAATGTACAATCTTATTATGTCTTTAATATGTCTTAAGAAGAGGGATGCAAACTGCAAAATACTGAGAAGGAAGATTAACCGATTAGAGTTCTGACCAAATTGATCCAATGACTGGAGTTGCTCTAGGCACAATGCCTGTTGTTTAAGGGAGAAGTATTTCTGAATAAAGGTTACTTTAAAGCCAGAATGTAACATACCTTTGATGCAGAGCCAACGTAGTACAACTACAGCCCAAGTCAGCCATAACCTCCCACTAATGTCAGAGAAGCTGCTCTCGCCCTGTATCACATGGACACGTTTCAAAATTTTTTGCAACATTCGAACATCTCAAAAGGACACCATTCTTTTGTGAAAGTAATCAACCATTTCCACATACGTATATCTGTCACAGCAACATCCCTTTTATGTACAGAATTAGTTTAGCTGTTGAACTGTCTCTCAACTGTCATTTGATGAATCTATACACTCTGAATTTTCCAATAGCTCCCCATTAGTTGTTTTAGTATATACTAAGAGATAAATCATTCATTCTCTCCTGCTCCAATGATGTCATCATGGAAGAGAACTGTGCCTTCAAAACATGAAAGTAATGGCATTCAAAGCTGTAATGTCTTGGAAATGAAATGCGTATTCCATTAAGAGCAAGACATTCTGTGCGGCATGGAAGAGAGAATCATGTGAGACAATAATAATATATGTTGAGGATCCCTGAGAGATGGCTTATATAATTAGAGATTTCTCACTATGGGTTAAATTGTATTAATGGACCCGCAACCTTTTAGTACAGACTTTTAAGTTGTCTATTGAGCCTATAACAAAGACACACCTTTCAAACATCATACATATAAAAACCACAAAGGCAGAAATTAGAAATAATAGTTACAAAGCGTACTGTGAGAAAATATCATGTGCAAAGTTTCCTCCACCTCGTTTCCCATTCCCAGCTTGCTTCAAGCCCCCTTCTCCATAATTGTCATAAATTTGTCTCTTTTCTTGGTCTAGTAGCACTTCATATGTTGTGTAAGACAGCAAATACAAAAACAATTAGTCTAATCTGAATGCTATGCATAGCTTATTTTATTCTAAGAGGTCATATTAGCTTTACAACATAGCCCATTTCAATTTAACATCTGTCCTGTTTCTGGCACTTCGAATATACGATAGAAGACAATGTGAAGTTGACCACTTCACATCCCTTGACGTCTCCATTTTACTAATGAACATACCAAAACACGATGATAAAGCAACATACCATTGTTTATCTCTGCAAACTTTTTTGTTGCCTCAGCGTTTCCAGGGTTCTTATCAGGGTGGTACTTTAATGCTAGCTTCCTATATGCCCTCTTTATTTGTTCTTCTGACGCACTTTTTGGGACTTGCAATATGTCATAGTATCTTTTCCTGAAGTGGACAAGTAACACGGTATTTCAGAAAAACGACGTTCTATACCGCAATTGTAGGGTTGACGCATTAAAATAAAAGAATAAATTTTGTTCATGATATGAAGAGAGCATACCTAGCATATGCATTCAAGATATGAGATGCAAAAAAAATTGCCTGAGATGATGAAGCGGACCGAAGCCAACCCATTGTGCAAAACTTGAATTTATCTGCGCATAAGAATTGGCGGCTGGCACTGAAAGATGGAGCAAATCCGTATGTCGTCATGAAGAAGAACAATATAATCGCATAACCTCTTCAAAGATCCATGATTGCTTGAATCGATCCGAGAATAAGCTGGAGAAGGGTATTGAATGTGATATATTCAAATCAAGGCCGAACCCTACTTTAGCAAGCAATGCAAAATATTACAATGGGAAGGGTTGAAAGGAAAAGCGCACCCTTTCTTTCGGCACCCGCAATTAGGCGCCAAGCATCATTTTCTATTGCCGCCCTTTGCACGGATGTCTCTAAAATCTCTGTCATTTTAACTTTGATTTGCTTGAACCATGGAATGGAAACTGGATGGAGAAGCAATCGCGGACAAGGAGAACATGGAGCCCAGCCGGAATGGTGCATGCGACAAAGCTACCACGACTCCTCAATAACCGCAATGAAAACAATTTTAAAAGCATCTCGACCGTCGGTTTAATTTAACAGCCAAGATCGTGGACACACTATCATAAAACGCCTTTATTATTATATACTAGAAAAAGTGCCCAGCGTTGCTGGGCTTTTTGTCAGGTATAAGTTCAAATCTGAGGTTTTCTTTGGTACTCACACTGCAAGTTACATGCATTTTATTTGGGCCGTTTATAAAAGATTGTTTTTATTTTATTGCCTTAAAAGACTATCAAGAGACACTTTCAACTATATCATCAAAACTTGTCATCAAAGCTTTTGATGTTTTTTAAGGACCTTGCATGACACATGTCACATCTTTGCTTTTTTCCACTCCAAATTATAGAATGAGGACAGGAAGAAAAATGAGAGAATGGGTTATGTAGATTTAAATAGCTCCTCAATTTAAAAGTTATCTTCACAAACATCGTAAATTAGAACTAAGATGATCTTTCCCATGAAAATAAATTCATGTAAACCAGAGTCGAATTCACAACTTATGCTCTTTTGAGTTGTTCGACATTCTTAAAATTAAGGCACTATAACTTGCAAATTCCAACTCCAATTCAAATGATTTTACCAACATTGGAAAGATATTACTCTCATCTATAAACTTTGTGAAGGGTACTTCCTTCTTTGAGCAAACATTAAGAGGTTACCCCATTTAAGCAGAACATCATGTTCGAGGGACGCTTTGGTGATTTTAAGAACTTGTAGCGGCATTGTGGTAGTCTTCCCTAGTTTTTATGGTAGACCTTATAAATAATGCCAAGTTAGATGTGGTTGATCATTGTATCATAGAAATATGCTCATTCATATGAAGAATGTATTATAGCTGTCTACACTTTCAAACTCTAATAGGATAGAATATAACCTTACTAAGAAGAGTTCATGCACTAATGGGAATATTTTTTTGTGAATTAGCTTTCAATGTTGTGCTTAACATTTTAGCAATTCCATTTACAAACTCACAAAGAAAATATATTGCACACTTGCACTACATTCCCAATTGGCCATTCCGCTAGCTTAAAAAGATACAAAACAGAACATGTCACAATCCAGCCTTTTTACAACCTTCTACCTGGTTCATATGCATAACTTTGCAAGAAATGCCCTGATCCTTGAATTTATCAGAAACCAAAATCCGGGATGGCATAACTTTGCAAGAAATGCCCTGATCCTTGAATTTATCAGAAACCAAAATCCCGGGATGGGATGGAATGAAACACACGATACCCTTGCTATGAATTCCTTAAAAGAAACAATAGAAAAAGAAAACATTTTTACCATAGGCATCTTTGTTTCCGCCAAGCCATTTTTGCCATTTGCCATTGTGGTGCCCTGGTGAGAAACATTCTCTCAAACCCAATTTACTTTATTAGAAATGTGCTAAGCATGCTTTTCATTAAAAATGTGCTAATTTCATTAAAACATCTCATTGAAAACAAGGTAAAACTGAAAATAAGCGTAATAGAAATGCCTCTTTTCAGCCTAAAACCATTTTTTTTCTCTTCCTCCTATCGTCTATTTAACACCCTTTACATAGTTTCATTGCATAGGTGTTCAAACATCTATCCTATTTCAATGTCAGAGCGGCTTGAAGGCATCTCAACCTACAAACGTATTGTGCTAATACCCCAATACTTTATCCCTCAAGAAAACTTCTCCTATTTAGATCCATTCCATATTTCCAGTTCCAGATCTGTTGCAAAATTTCAAATTTTACAGAAAATGCCTTTGAAACTATATCTGCCTGTGACACGGGAGTTGCACGACAAGTGCTCGCTTATGCCTAAATAGATTTACAAAGCTTCTTTCCCTTGCCTTTATTGCAAGCTTGCGGTGATATTAATCAATGAGACAGAGAGAACACGACTTATAAACTTATAATATTCTGGCAAGATGCAGTTTGTGCCCCTTCTAAAATCTTCCTCTTTCAACAATAAAAGCTAAGATGGTCACCAAATTGAAGCCTTCCTCCACTTTTTCTCTTATCCAATAACACATTAGTTCGATACAATGCATCTGCTTATATTTTTTCACAAGATGGTTTGCCATAAACTTAAGTTTGCAAGCAAGCATAGCTAGATTGGCCTCATTGAGTGGATGGATGTAAAGTGGTTGCCTTAACTGAGTTGATTAACCTATTACAGAAGAAAATCCCAAATTTGAGGATCATACCTTGTTAGACCTGTGCAAGAGGTGATGTGGAAATATTGCTCATTGCATAAAACTGCAAACCCGAGATACACCTGAAACAGGGACCAATAACTCCAAACTCACCTGGAATTTGGAGGATATCACATGTGGCAAATAGGAATGATCTTGCAATATCTTGTTCTTTGTTTTGCAAATTGGCGATAGGAAGCATTCTTTTGTCCAATGAATTGCACAACATGACGATAAGAATGGATACATGGGGTCACTTAAGCACATACCAAGCCTTCCAAGAATCTATAAAACATGGCAAATCCTTTTCTATGGATCAACATATCGCCTACAAAGAGTTCACAAAAAAATGCCACCATAAACACACCTTTGTCAAACAAGAGCGTTGCCACTCATCTAAAATTTTAAGCGACCATGGCTGAAAACAACATCACAAGGCGAGAGGACTAAAATGTTCCCAAAGCACAAAAAGACTATGGAATTTTGAAGTTTACGTCATTGACTTTAAGCATGATGCTTGCGGATGAGCGAAATGTCATACCAGGTCCATTAAGGCTAGTTAGCGCATGAATCGAAATGAACTTCAAGGCGGTCTATAGCGGATATCCAAGTATCAGCATTAATATCATAAATATGTGTGATTTGCGTTGTTTTGACCAACACCACTACTTGGATCCGTACCATTAGTAGTTCTGCCTCCAAGAACATAGATCATATCTGCAAATTATAAACCTTAAGTTTATATTATGGGGCAGATCTTTAAATGAAATTTGATACACTTACCATCCTGAGTATAGTTATGGTAAACAGGATCATACTTCCATAATGAATCAAGGATGGTGCCATTTACATTAAATCCACCAATGATGTATATCGCTTCCTCACTTTCGAACTGCAGCCTGATCGGTCAGCTGCTTCACCGTCAAGCATTTTACCTAATGTTAGAAATAATGTACAATCTTATTATGTCTTTAATATGTCTTAAGAAGAGGGATGCAAACTGCAAAATACTGAGAAGGAAGATTAACCGATTAGAGTTCTGACCAAATTGATCCAATGACTGGAGTTGCTCTAGGCACAATGCCCATTGTTTAAGGGAGAAGTATTTACGAATAAAGGTTACTTTAAAGCCGAGAATGTAACATACCTTTGATCTCGAGCCAACGTAGTACAACTACAGCCCAAGTCAGCCATAACCTCCCACTAATGTCAGAGAAGCTACTCTCGCCCTGTATCACATGGACACGTTTCAAGCTGCAACATTCGAACATCTCAAAAGGACACCATTCTTTTGTGAAAGTAATCAACCATTTCCACATACGTATATCTGTCACAGCAACATCCCTTTTATGTACAGAATTAGTTTAGCTGTTGAACTGTCTCTCAACTGTCATTTGATGAATCTATACACTCTAAATTTTCCAATAGCTCCCCATTAGTTGTTTTAGTATATACTAAGAGATAAATCATTCATTCTCTCCTGCTCCAATGATGTCATCATGGAAGAGAACTGTGCCTTCAAAACATGAAAGTAATGGCATTCAAAGCTGTAATGTCTTGGAAATGAAATGCGTATTCCATTAAGAGCAAGACATTCTGTGCGGCATGGAAGAGAGAATCATGTGAGACAATAATAATATATGTTGAGGATCCCTGAGAGATGGCTTATATAATTAGAGATTTCTCACTATGGGTTAAATTGTATTAATGGACCCGCAACCTTTTAGTACAGACTTTTAAGTTGTCTATTGAGCCTATAACAAAGACACACCTTTCAAACATCATACATATAAAAACCACAAAGGCAGAAATTAGAAATAATAGTTACAAAGCGTACTGTGAGAAAATATCATGTGCAAAGTTTCCTCCACCTCGTTTCCCATTCCCAGCTTGCTTCAAGCCCCCTTCTCCATAATTGTCATAAATTTGTCTCTTTTCTTGGTCTAGTAGCACTTCATATGTTGTGTAAGACAGCAAATACAAAAACAATTAGTCTAATCTGAATGCTATGCATAGCTTATTTTATTCTAAGAGGTCATATTGCGCACTACAACATAGCCCATTTCACTTTAACATCTGTCACGTTTTACGGCGCCGAATATCGATAGAAGACAATGTGAAGTTGACCACTTCACATCCCTTGACGTCTCCATTTTACTAATGAACATACCAAAACACGATGATAAAGCAACATACCATTGTTTATCTCTGCAAACTTTTTTGTTGCCTCAGCGTTTCCAGGGTTCTTATCAGGGTGGTACTTTAATGCTAGCTTCCTATATGCCCTCTTTATTTGTTCTTCTGACGCACTTTTTGGGACTTGCAATATGTCATAGTATCTTTTCCTGAAGTGGACAAGTAACCGCGGTATTTCGAAAAAAGCGGCGTTCTATACCGCAATTGTAGGGTTGACGCATTAAAATAAAAGAATAAATTTTGTTCATGATATGAAGAGAGCATACCTAGCATATGCATTCAAGATATGAGATGCAAAAAAAATTGCACAGATGAAGCAGACCCGAAGCCAACCCATTGTGCAAAACTTGAATTTATCTGCGCATAAGAATTGGCGGCTGGCACTGAAAGATGGAGCAAATCCGTATGTCGTCATGAAGAAGAACAATATAATCGCATAACCTCTTCAAAGATCCATGATTGCTTGAATCGATCCGAGAATAAGCTGGAGAAGGGTATTGAATGTGATATATTCAACTGGGCGCTGAACCCTACTTTAGCAAGCAATGCAAAATATTACAATGGGAAGGGTTGAAAGGAAAAACTGCACCCTTTCTTTCTGGCCTGCAATTAGACGCCAAGCATCATTTTCTATTGCCGCCCTTGCACCAGATGTCTCTAAAAATCTCTGTCATTTTAACCTGATTTGCTTCGGAGCCATGGAATGGAAACTGGCTGGAGAAGCAATCGCGGACAAGGAGAACATGGAGCCCAGCCGGAATGGTGCATGCGACAAAGCTACCACGACTCCTCAATAACCGCAATGAAAACAATTTTAAAAGCATCTCGACCGTCGGTTTAATTTAACAGCCAAGATCGTGGACACACTATCATAAAACGCCTTTATTATTATATACTAGAAAAAGTGCCCAGCGTTGCTGGGCTTTTTGTCAGGTATAAGTTCAAATCTGAGGTTTTCTTTGGTACTCACACTGCAAGTTACATGCATTTTATTTGGGCCGCTTATAAAAGATTGTTTTTATTTTATTGCCTTAAAAGACTATCAAGAGACACTTTCAACTATATCATCAAAACTTGTCATCAAAGCTTTTGATGTTTTTTAAGGACCTTGCATGACACATGTCACATCTTTGCTTTTTTCCACTCCAAATTATAGAATGAGGACAGGAAGAAAAATGAGAGAATGGGTTATGTAGATTTAAATAGCTCCTCAATTTAAAAGTTATCTTCACAAACATCGTAAATTAGAACTAAGATGATCTTTCCCATGAAAATAAATTCATGTAAACCAGAGTCGAATTCACAACTTATGCTCTTTTGAGTTGTTCGACATTCTTAAAATTAAGGCACTATAACTTGCAAATTCCAACTCCAATTCAAATGATTTTACCAACATTGGAAAGATATTACTCTCATCTATAAACTTTGTGAAGGGTACTTCCTTCTTTGAGCAAACATTAAGAGGTTACCCCATTTAAGCAGAACATCATGTTCGAGGGGCGCTTTTGGTGATTTTAAGAACTTGTAGCGGCATTGTGGTAGTCTTCCCTAGTTTTTATGGTAGACCTTATAAATAATGCCAAGTTAGATGTGGTTGATCATTGTATCATAGAAATATGCTCATTCATATGAAGAATGTATTATAGCTGTCTACACTTTCAAACTCTAATAGGATAGAATATAACCTTACTAAGAAGAGTTCATGCACTAATGGGAATATTTTTTGTGAATTAGCTTTCAATGTTGTGCTTAACATTTTAGCAATTCCATTTACAAACTCACAAAGAAAATATATTGCACACTTGCACTACATTCCCAATTGGCCATTCCGCTAGCTTAAAAGATACAAAAGCGAGAACATGTCACAATCCGACCTTTTTACAACCTTCTACCTGGTTCATATGCATAACTTTGCAAGAAATGCCTGATCCTTGAATTTATCAGAAACCAAAATCCCGGGATGGCATAACTTTGCAAGAAATGCCCTGATCCTTGAATTTATCAGAAACCAAAATCCCGGGATGGGATGGAATAGAGCACTGATACCCTTGCTATGAATTCCTTAAAAGAAACAATAGAAAAAAAAACATTTTTACCATAGGCATCTTTGTTTCCGCCAAGCCATTTTTGCCATTTGCCATTGTGGTGCCCTGGTGAGAAACATTCTCTCAAACCCAATTTACTTTATTAGAAATGTGCTAAGCATGCTTTTCATTAAAAATGTGCTAATTTCATTAAAACATCCCATTGAAAACAAGGTAAAACTGAAAATAAGCGTAATAGAAATGCCTCTTTTCAGCCTAAAACCATTTTTTTCTCTTCCTCCTATCGTCTATTTAACACCCTTTACATAGTTTCATTGCATAGGTGTTCAAACATCTATCCTATTTCAATGTCGAGGCGGCTTGAAGGCATCTCAACCTACAAACGTATTGTGCTAATACCCCAATACTTTATCCCTCAAGAAAACTTCTCCTATTTAGATCCATTCCATATTTCCAGTTCGGATCTGTTGCAAAATTTCAAATTTTCTGAAAATGCCTTTGAAACTATATCTTTTTGTGACACGGGAGTTGCCGCGACAAGTGCTTTCGCTTATGCCTAAATAGATTTACAAAGCTTCTTTCCTTGCCTTTATTGCAAGCTTGCGGTGATATTAATCAATGAGGCAGAGAACCGCGACTTATAAACATAATATTACGGCAAGATGCGGTTTGTGCCCCTTCTAAAATCTTCCTCTTTCAACAATAAAAGCTAAGATGGTCACCAAATTGAAGCCTTCCTCCACTTTTCTCTTATCCAATAACACATTAGTTCGATACAATGCATGCAGCTTATTTTTTTTCAAAGATGGTTTGCCATAAACTTAAGTTTGCAAGCAAGCATAGCTAGATTGGCCTCATTGAGTGGATGGATGTAAAGTGGTTGCCTTAACGAGTTGATTAACCTATTACGAAAGAAAATCCCAAATTTGAGGATCATACCTTGTTAGACACATGCAAGAGGTGATGTGGAAATATTGCTCATTGCATAAAAGCGCAAACCCGGATACACGAAGCGAGGGACCAATAACTCCAAACTCACCTGGAATTTGGAGGATATCACATGTGGCAAATAGGAATGATACTGCAATATCTTGTTCTTTGTTTGCAAATTGGCAGTAGGAAGCATTCTTTTGTCCAATGAATTGCACAACATGACGATAAGAATGGATACATGGGGTCACTTAAGCACATACCAAGCCTTCCGAAGAATCTATAAAACATGGCAAATCCTTTTCTATGGATCAACATATCTGCCCACAAAGAGTTCAGCAAAATGCCACCATAGCTTACACCTTTGTCAAACACCGAACGTTGCCACTCATCTAAAATTTTAAGCAGCCATGGCTGAAAACAACATCACAAGGCGAGAGGACTAAAATGTTCCCAAAGCATAAAAGACTATGGAATTTTGAAGTTTCTGTCATTGACTTTAAGCATGATGCTTGCAGATGAACGAAATGTCATACCAGTCCATTAAGGCTAGTTGCGCATGAATCAGAATGAACTTCAAGCTGGTCTATAGCGGATATCCAAGTATCAGCATTAATATCATAAATATGTGTGATTTGCGTTGTTTTGACCAACACCACTACTTGGATCCGTACCATTAGTAGTTCTGCCTCCAAGAACATAGATCATATCTGCAAATTATAAACCTTAAGTTTATATTATGGGGCAGATCTTTAAATGAAATTTGATACACTTACCATCCTGAGTATAGTTATGGTAAACAGGATCATACTTCCATAATGAATCAAGGATGGTGCCATTTACATTAAATCCACCAATGATGTATATCGCTTCCTCACTTTCGAACTGCAGCCTGATCGGTCATCTGCTTCACCGTCAAGTATTTTACCTAATGTTAGAAATAATGTACAATCTTATTATGTCTTTAATATGTCTTAAGAAGAGGGATGCAAACTGCAAAATACTGAGAAGGAAGATTAACCGATTAGAGTTACGACCAAATTGATCCAATGGCCCAGTTGCTCTAGGCACAATGCACGTTGTTTAAGGGAGAAGTATTTACGAATAAAGGTTACTTTAAAGCGAAATGTAACATACCTTTGATCAGAGAGCCAGCGTGGTACAACTACATTAAGTCAGCCATAACCTCCCACTAATGTCGGAGAAGATGCTCTGCCATATATCACATGGACACGTTTCAAAATTGCAACATTCGAACATCTCAAAAGGACACCATTCTTTTGTGAAAGTAATCAACCATTTCCACATCGTTATATCTGTCCCGCGGCAACATCCCTTTTATGTACGAAATTAGTTTAGGCTGTTGAGCTGTCTCTCAAGCTGTCATTTGATGAATCTATACACTCACAGAATTTTCCAATAGCTCCCCATTAGTTGTTTTAGTATATACTAAGAGATAAATCATTCATTCTCTCCTGCTCCAATGATGTCATCATGGAAGAGAACTGTGCCTTCAAAACATGAAAGTAATGGCATTTAAAGCTGTAATGTCTTGGAAATGAAATGCGTATTCCATTGTGCGGCATGGAAGAGAGGATCAGGTGAGACAATAATAATATATGCTAAGGATCCCTGAGAGATGGCTTATATAATTAGAGATTTCTCACTATGGGTTAAATTGTATTAATGGACCCGCAACCTTTTAGTACAGACTTTTAAGTTGTCTATTGAGCCTATAACAAAGACACACCTTTCAAACATCATACATATAAAAACCACAAAGGCAGAAATTAGAAATAATAGTTACAAAGCGTACTGTGAGAAAATATCATGTGCAAAGTTTCCTCCACCTCGTTTCCCATTCCCAGCTTGCTTCAAGCCCCCTTCTCCATAATTGTCATAAATTTGTCTCTTTTCTTGGTCTAGTAGTACTTCATATGTTGTGTAAGACAGCAAATACAAAAACAATTAGTCTAATCTGAATGCTATGCATAGCTTATTTTATTCTAAGAGGTCATATTAGCACTTCTAACATAGCCCATTTCAATTTAACATCTGTCCTATTTCTGGCACTTCGAATATACGATAGAAGACAATGTGAAGTTGACCACTTCACATCCCTTGACGTCTCCATTTTACTAATGAACATACCAAAACACGATCATAAAGCAACATACCATTGTTTATCTCTGCAAACTTTTTGTTGCCTCGGCGTTTCGGGGTTCTTATCGGGGGTGGTACTTTAATGCTAGCTTCCTATATGCCCTCTTTATTTGTTCTTAAAGCGCTTTTGGGACTTGCAATATGTCATAGTAGCTTTTCTGAAGTGGACAAGTAACCGCGGTATTTCAGGAAAAACGGCGTTCTATACCGCGAGACTTAATTGTAGGGTTGGCGCATTAAAATAAAAGAATAAATTTTGTTCATGATATGAAGAGAGCATACCTAGCATATGCATTCAAGATATGAGATCTTGAAAAAACTGCCAGATGAAGCCGGACCCAATCACGAGGTTCAAAAAGCTCCAATAGCACGTGATCTTGCAAGAATCTAGAAGCAAATAAGTACCTTTGATTAGGAGCCGGAGATTGACTTCTTTTCTCATAACTTGATAACGACATTTTGCACCTTTGGTCCTTATTTTTTGGTAACATACCTTGAGGATGTACTACCCTTTTCAATTTAAGCTATCATGCTCTGCCATCTTCTTTTCCCTTTCTCATCTCTCCCACTTTGAAATTCTTGCATGCCACTGTTGTTTACTCTTCACAATTTTGAATTCACGGATGCCATCGATGTTTGCCACATTCGGTTTCAAAATCACCCGGTTGCATGTTCTCTGATCGCCACATTCGGTTTCAAAATCACCCGATTGCATGTTTTCCTGATCGCCACATTCGGTTTCAAAATCACCCATTGCATGTTTCACGATCACGGAAAAAATTCAAATTGTGTTCTACTTTCTTGGTTCGATCTGGAATTTTCTTGGAAGGAAATTTTTGGAGGAATTTTCACGGAGGAAATTGGAGGGAGGAATTTCCTCCGGGAGTTTAGCATCAACCGCCCGGCCTCTACTGGTCATAATTACAAACAAGCGGGAATTTTGCCCCTCTTTAAATATATAAGACAAAATTTATACATGAAATAAGTACATTTAAAATTCAGCAACCCGTTCAAAAGTTTACATGAATTGCCCCCTAATGTATGACACCCTAACGTGCTTTTACCCATATGTTAGCACCTGGCAACAATACAAATAAATAATATGCCACCACAAAGGGTGGCCCATCATCATCAGTAACAACAGAATACCATCATATCAAAGGAAATGCACCATAAATGAGGATTCTACCTAATGAGGCATCCCCTCCTCGGGCACAATGGATCCTGGGTGGGTGTGTTAGAGGATACGTGTCGCATTAGCAACCCTCGCATCCCCTGACTTAACCCCCCCAAAATCCATAGGCCACCTCGATGCACCCATCGAGCCCAAGGCATCCCTATAAGCACGTATCATGGGACTCAGAAGGTGTCAGACCCATACCCGACCCCAATGCGAGGACCGACTATAGACCTAGCATACTGTAGGAGCCCCAGTAATTGCGCTCAGTAAGGCTCCATCCCCGCTTCACCATGGTACCCGTTATCGGGTACTCAATCACATCATAGCCTCCATAGCCAGGTGGGCTCTTGTGCACAGGCCACATAGGGGATTTAAGGGATTCTAGCTAGGAGCATCTCTACTTCTACATAGCCTTTAGATCTCTACCCCACTTAATCCCACAAGCACAAAAGGAACAGAAAGAGAACAATCACAACAGATACATCCATCCATAACCTCAAGTAGAACATAAAATAGAGATTAAGGGTTAATCTCTACCTACAATCTCAAGCTAACTAAGCCTACTAATTGGTATTTGAGCTAGATCTCCCATCTGTCATGTTCTCCATGCTTTGCTAGTTGAATAGGATCCTTCTCCATCTCCAATTGCCCCCAAATCGATTTGGGAAGCCCCAATTTGGGTTAGCCTGGATGGGTAAGTCTTCCTTGCGCAATCAATTTGGGCCAAGTGTCCATCCTTAATTAGTTATCAATAAGTAATTGAGCATTTTAGCCTTTTTAATATTAGGCTAAGTCCTAAATATTTTAGCCCTATATTAGGTTTAGGGCTAGGTTTCCCTAATAATTAATGAGATAACATAGCTAACCTTAGCTTATGAATAACTTGTAATGGTGCCGTTCTTGCGGCTTATAACGCTCATGTTATATTTAGTGCCATTTTGCACAACTTCAAAAGAGTCACCAAATAACGTTCATTTAAAATCAAAATTTGTTGCATAGGAAGTTGATACCTTGTAATGAATACAATGACTAAATCGTGAGCTGCTCTTTAGAAGGCAAATGGTTTATTACAAAGTTGTCATTAAGAGAAGGCTACATATCTTTCTAGATTTGGAAGTTAGTGTAGAAAGTGTGACAATAATACGTATCTTATCGCTCAAGTATATTAGTATTATTTGTATTGTTTCATGCATAGCTCTATTTGCCATCTATGACAATTCAATTCAATTCATATAGAACAAAAAAGAACACAATAATATGGTGTATTTGGCAATAAGTTAAAGAGCATAATTTATAGAAGGGACAAAAAAGCGATTGTGCATTAGAGGGGGAAATTCAATGTGTGTCAAATAAAACCATGATCCCTTAGCAACTAAGAGGAGTGCTAGGCAATTTCTTAGGATATTAATCTATGCGTAGGTAAAAGTATTTGCAAGGGTCATAAGGAGGATCAATGTCATCCAAGATATATCCTTGAGCATAAATACATTTATATTAAGTGTCTCTAATATCATGTAGAGTGCATTGATCCAACTCCCGTGAACTCAATATTATCAAGGACTATCCTCTTGCAATGGTTAGGACTAATAATATTTTGCAAAGAATGACTAAGTTTTTGGAAAGCCTTGGTTATGCTAGTATAAAAACAAAGTTATTTGGGTGTTCTTATGTGGCATATCATATGGTTAGCGTAGTGAAGACTAAGCAAGCAATCTACAAAGTTTTGCAAAGTTAGAGTGAACTAATATGCAAGATATTGTCCCTCTACGTAGCATATGGTCTTTGCATTCTTGAAACTCGTTTAAATGATGCCTTTACAAAAAGCTCAATTTTCATGTATCATACTTAGATGCACCAAACAAACATGAAGCTTACCTTGGTCACTACATACATGTTATCGTTCATCACTTACATGTTGCTTTTAAAAGGTGTAATAAACCCTTGCCAATTGTTGTAGTCCTAAGGATGGTAAATGCTTTGTTACCTTCACCATATTTTTAAGGGACATCGTATAAAGCAGATTGATTTATCTATACAAGAAATTTATCGCTCAAGGCCGCCGCGAACATTTCTCTTTCCCGACTCTCACGTGGGGGGCCCAGGCGATGGGGAAACGTCTCTTGTGCTTAGAGAACTCAATTAGTAGAAAATTTGTTTCCTCTACCTTTCGGTTATTGTGTAAGTTGAGTTTAAACATATGTATGAAACTTCAAACTTTGTTCTAGCTTGAGCTAATAATACAAAGAAGCTTTTGGTGCTAATCAATTACATATAAATTATTGTTTCCTATGTTAATTGTTGATGGCATGATATTGATAGTCTGTGCAATAGCAATGGGTTGCTTAATTTATTTATAGACCAAAATCCAATGCTATAAAAGTGCAATATATGGAACATATACTTGTACATTTATCTGCTTTGTATGTGTCTATTTTCTAAGCATTTGTTGAATGCCTTTTTTGAGTGTTATTGATACAAAAATATTGTTGTGTAATATGTTGGATCATTTGTAGGAGCTTTTCACGAGTCCATTTGGACCAATTCGATCACATACATCGAGACATTATTCACTAAGATATGCTAGCTATTTCAAAGACATGCTAGCTTTGTTTTATAGAAACAGAGTGCTTGATTTGTTTGATTCATAAAGTTTATATGATATTTGATGACATTCACATACCAATTATGACTACCCAAGCGGGTGAATATAAAGTTATGGTTATCAAGTACTTGTCAAAAGCATATCTTTCATCAATTCTAGATCAATGGTACAAAGATTTTACAACACACCGCAACATCGAAGTACAAAGATGAAAAGTCCACTTTGTTCCCAATAAATATTAATCTACAAGAGAAGCATTAAAATGTAATTGCTTGAACTGAATCATGTGTTCATCCTTCATTTAAACTTCGATTCTGAGAGAGCATATTAGCATTTAGAGCCCCCAAATTTTTCAATGCGGAGGTATAGCTTCCTATCATGGATTCTTCAACTGGTTTATTATCTTGAGAAGCGATAGACCTAATAGCGTCAAAGCGCCAATTTGTAGATCTATGCAAATAAAATAGGAAAGAACATCGGTTGCTTTTGGAGTTCAATTCCTTCTAAATGCAAATCTGGAAATCTAAAAGCACATATTACACAATGCTCTTTGTCCTCAGTATTGTTGTCCTTGATTGATTCCATCGTGGTGACTAAATAGCTATTCAGAAATGCATAGCCCTCCTACTCTTAACCACATAAAAGCCTTTCAAGGAAGGAGAAAGAAAAGTTGAAACCATATACTTTATTTGAAAAAATGTGAATCATAAATAAATGGCCCACATAAGATCGAAAAGATTAGAGAAGGATTTGAGATAAATAGTTTTCAATAGACAAATTTGAAATAGATCCATGTTACATTTTTCAAATCGTGTGTACCAGCGAGGCGACACGGATTCATTCGAGGTAAAAAGCCAAAAGAATGGCACTGATTTGCATGTAGATATAGAAACCAGTTCTTATTTCGATAAGAAAAGCGAGAACTTCAATGGTTTAGAGCTCTACACCTTTATGCTTTTTGCTCCAAAAGTCGATTTCCTACTGCCTAGATATAATGAAAATCTTGAGAGAAATTGTAGATAAAGGAAAAAATTTAGATTTAAACACTGCATGTGGTCTGTAGCAAAGCACCTTTGAATACTGAACCTTATCATTTCCAGTTGCTTCTCCGGATCTCAATTTTCTTAGAAAAAATATCAGTCGCTTGGGAAATCTGGCATTATACTCTGTAAATATATCTCGATCTTTGGTGATCAAAGGGCTAGAAAAATAGTGGAACTTGAATCAAATAGCTACACAATATACTTATGAACAAAGTAACGATGGCTAATACATCCCTATTTCCCCAGGAAAACTATGGTTGATACCTTCAAATCCGACAGACAGGATTCCCCTTCACAAAGCTTAGTCTTCAACTCTTGCAAGGCCTCTTTGCAAGGATAAACTTAACTGAGCTTGAATCCCTGAACTGCATCTTCATAGACTCAATTCTTGAATCACCTGAAATTACTGCAAGCTCAATAAGCAAGATGCAGAACTTGAATGCATATAAGAGAGCCCTTGCAATGTCCGCATCCCCTATAACTTTTGCACCTGCTGAAACCCGCTCCTAAAAATCCAAAGGGAACTTAAATTCCTGAATTAATGAGAACAATATTAAAAAAGATACGACTTGTATGAGCTACTCCTTTGAAGATGAAGTCATATAGAATCAAGAGATATGCTGCCTCCATCTCCAAGATAGAGCATCGGACCAACTCTTTTAACAACTGTACATGCTTCAGCCATACCACCCATGCTTATAGCTTGGTCCAATAACCTTGCCCATGTTTCTCGCATGACAGAATTATCAAAATCTCCTGTGTAGTATGAGAAATGAAGGATCTCCAAGCATACCTACATAGAGATCATCTCAAATTGAGTTTACATCATTTATGGACATCTCCATAATAATTTTAACTGCACTATATCACATCTCCCAAAGTTCAAATCCAACTGCATATTCATTATAAAGTTGATTTTATACTTTTGAGCTCATGAGCTAACTCATCTATCTTCTCTTTAGTAGCAGTGGCGTGAGGCTCATCAATTGCATGTGCAAGTGCCATACTGAATGATGACATTCCAAGATTAACAATTTCTAATTTTTCAACAATGCATCTCACTGTATCATCATCATATATTTTAATTTGGAAATGTACAACTGCAAGTTTTTCTTCAAGGAGCTCTAGCAAATCGCCTTCTACAATTTTAGATTGAGAACCAAATGCTTCCATACCATGACTTAATGCTCCGTGCTTGAACAACTACATTACTAAGATAATCAAACATGTAAATCTAAAAATGATAACCATTTTGGCTTCACAATCGTAAGTAAGCTTCTTTTCGAGTTGATCAAAGGATAATACCATGACAACAATTCTAAATACTTTGCACGCTCCATGGATATCGGTGCCAAGACACATTTGTGATGGATGGTGCGGATGAATGCTTGGAATTCTAGCACTCCTCTATACTATGTAAAGCTGGGAAAGATAAATATAGTAAAAAAAGTCCTCGAGGCGGTTTATTAGATGTTAGTTAATCCTAGAAATCAATCTCTTTCACTTTGTGGATAATGTATTACATATAAAAGCTTGATTTACCTTCTTTGATTGGAAATTTTTAGCATGTGCAAATTGAGCTCAATCATTGTTTGGTACACTTGTTCATAGGAAACTGCGTTCATGCCATCTCGGTGAGTTGCACAATTGCCCTACATGAATATCTTGAGTTGCTGCATCAATAATTTGACATGCACCAACATAAAACCTGTCCAGGATCATAGAAATACTGAACTTCCCATTACCAATGGAAGCAAGCCCACAAACTTACCTTAAATCTTTAGAATTTTTGCATAGACTTCCAGGCTATACGGTATGACCAGAACTTACAGTTTCACGCAACTTGTAAGCTCTCACACATCTAATTTCAAATGCTTGGACAACTTTGCAATGGCAAATGCTTGGCAACTGGCCCTCTACTTTTTCAAGAAGAAAGGAAAAGAGAGCTCATCAGACAAAGTCAAAATTGGAACTAACTACCGACCACGTATAATAATAAATGAAGAACACTTTGCAAATGCAATTTGCTTGTCCTAAAGATGCATCAAAATGCATCTGCCATGATGATCTAATGTGATTATCTTGATCGATGATGTAAAACGCTTATCATCGGACCCGGTACTTTGAGCTGGTGCGAGAGACAAAGTTTGTTGGAGGCCGGGATCAGCGGGAACTCTCATGCATCAGTCACAAAATACCCGGCATAAAAACCCTGATAAAAGATGTATGCCCCGGACCGTTACCTAAACCTCTCTTGGACAAAATCATAGCAAGAATCCCGCAAGAAGTTGCCGATCAAAGTCTTTCCCATGATAAAGACCACTTGGAAGAAGCAATCCGTGATCTTCAATCAGCAAAGATTTTTGTGTGCATTTCCAATACCAAAAGGGTTCCTTATAATTCGATAATTGCGGGGCGAGATTATGGTGGGATCTGGTTGAGGCGGAGGTGGCGGCAGGGATGCAAATCTTCTTGAGATGGCTTGGGGTCATATGATTTTTTTTTTTTTTTTTTTTTTTATTTTTATTTATTTCTTTTTAAAAGTACCGTGCAGCTCAAATTTTTTTAGAGGCGGAAATATTACATCAAACAAAAATCAAACAGCCCTTATATATGTCATGATAACAACATAATAGGGGCAACAACTTCGATAGGGAGAGGTAGAACACATACATTTTGCAATCAAAGGGATTCTAATGTTGTCTTTGCTTTTTATTTAACATTTGCGAATCTAACTTCGGTTGAAATTTGCTTGCAATCTTGTATGATATTATTTTATAACTCTACAACTATAGAGACTTGGTTATTTAATTTAGAATACCGAGCATCAACAACGGTGTCATTAATATATTGATCTTTATATTTGAAAGAGAAGGCTTTGAGAAAAATGGGAGCAAAACATTCAGCAAAAAATGAGGTGAAATGCCAAGGTAAAAAATGAATTGAAATGTCAGGGTTGTCAAAACATCTAAAATATATTACTTTTACCGTCGATTGTTGTTATTGAGGTCTCGATTTATTCATGGAATGAATCATTAAAATTCATGGAATGAATCATTAATAATAGTTCTTGAAAGCTGAAATGTGCCCTATCATTTGAATCACCCACTTTTAAATTGAAAAGCTGATAACTAATTATACATATACGTCCTTGTTAACCTAATGTACCTGACGGACTCAAAAGTTAGTTGTTGAGTGCTTGTCTCAACTCCAACTGATGTCATTTGTTATATTGAGCACTTAAGATTAATATCCTGCTCCAAACCAGATGAGTAATACCAAAAAGACATATACACCTCTAAATCCCAAATGCAAACAAAGTTAATAAAAGACCACATAAATAAATATGTCAAATATAAAATGCCACATTGAGCAGGAGGGCACACTCAAGAACGACAAAAGTAACTACATATAGGAGAACATAATGCTATGGCAATAGCCAGCACGAAATATGCCAAATAGATGCAAACGATAAGAATTTAACATGGACTAACATTTGATATGGATCAACAATTGGATAAAACCAAATACCTCAGGATTATGATCTTCGGACAATACATGATAGGAGCATTAAAAATTAGTTATTTGCAACATAACCTAGGGAGCTAAAATAGCTACCCGGAATGGGAACTGGAACGGGAACTTGGACCCAAATTTGGGAAGGGGCCGAGGAGCGGATGGGAGCGAGGAGCGTCCAACTTTGAATTTTCTAAAAGTGAAAGCGGGTTTTGGAGTTCCCTTTGCATATAGATTATCATAGAACACTTAGAACAGAAAAATGTGAAATACATAGTGATGGGTGAAAGTAATAGATAAAACCATTCTTTAATGTTCATCAAGAGTTTGGTTCTCTTTCTCTTTGCTTCTGAATCTCAGATATGTTTACACATCATAATGGCCAGCTTTTGTGTATTGATCCTCATAATGTTGTAGATTTGTGACTAAAATGAGAACTTGCTAGACAGTCACTATAAATACTTATTATTGCAAAGGAGCATATAGTTTTAGTATGAGCTTTCAAAAAGCATTGAAAGCTTTCTCGATTTTCTCAATATTTAGCATATATCTTTAAGCATCAATGCGTCCTAAAAACATTTCCCTTTATTGTAAGATCATCCTGTGAGCATCCAAACATTCAGATAAAAGGGACAGAAAAAGACATGATTGCCTTGTATTGTTCCCTTAATCGGGTTATCATGTATTTGATTTACATATCAATATGATCATGGTATTTTTCCGAGTAGGATAAAAGCAAACAAAAGGATGAAATGACATGACCAGAAAGGTTTATATATCACTTACTTACAAATCTATGCTTACAAGTTTGCATCAAAAAGCTTACAAGTTTTATGCTCTTCTTTCAAAGATTTTGGCCCGGCCTGGCGGGGCTCTAGTAGTCTCCAACTGCTCCGGCCGGATAACGAGAGCGAAGGCGGCTCTGCGGCGAGAGGTCGAGGCGAGCTCTGCTCTGGCGAGGGTGTTTCATTCGAGAATGAGAGATAAGAGAATGAGGAGTACTCTCTAGATTGCTAAAATGAATTTACCTTAGGAGTTCGAGTTAGATGTAGAAGGCGGCCGAGGCTCCTCTAGTCAAAAGATATAGTAGACTCCTTCAACACTTTAGCAGCAATAGTCCCGATCCGACATCAGGCCACATATCCAACACCAAGCCGCCAAAAGCGATGAATAAGGGGGAAAAATAGCTCCTTTTTTGGTATTTTGACACCTTTTTTGCTGTTTCTTTGTAAATTTAATGCTAAAAAAAATTTGCTACCGGGAACTCAAGTTCCCATTTATAGGAACTTCGTCCGGAACTTAGTTCCCGGTAGCACATGTAGTGGGAACTTGGCTAGGAGTTCCCGGAACTCTGGACCCTCGAGGAGCGGTTTGGGAACAGGAACCAAGTTCGGAACTTGGTTCCCGGTAGCTATGAAAAAAACATCATATATCTATATAATAACTAGACCAATGAATGAAAATTTGTCTTATAGTAAAGCAGTGTTACCTTCAAAAACTACCACTAATATGTGTGAAATACATTTAGCCTTATTTGACTTATTCCTGTGTAAAGAGCTAGCAAAGGAAGGGTGTGAAGTAGCCTTCCAGAAGAGGTTAATACAAAAGTCAGCATAACCATAGCGAGGAGTGAAAACCTTTGGTGTTTCTTGAGCCGTTTTAACCCTTTCTAAGCTCTGACATTCCAAACACAGGTGCTTTTTGGTTTGTGGAGTAAGTATCATGGACAATATCATGCTCGGTTTGCTCTCAAGTAGAGAGTCTGATGGCCCGGCAAATAGGCTGTAAGAAATCATGCAAGAGCTTGGCGAGAGCTGAATTTTAGTTGAAGCTTTCCTTTGGATGGAAGCGAAAGAAAGCAAAATATGGCGATTTTAGTTTTCTGGCCCGATATTACAAAGTTATTGTTGGGACAATATACGATTAATAGCGACATCGGTCAAATTATATAATCTCTGTGGATGCTCCTTGAAGACTCAAATCGGTGCCCTTCGGTCAAAATCGCGCAAATAAATATGATGTTAATATATATATGAAGAGGTCAAGTTGGACATACAAATCGTTTGATGTTGCAAAGTGACTTCACGATGATTCATGAAGTAAAAAGCGTGATAACACAATCCACAGATAACAATATACACCATGATAAAATAGCGATATATGCTATAATCGTATCTTGACTTTTAAAAGATGCAAAGGCGCCAACAACAACCACCCATTCCCGGGCGACATTCCGCTAAGACCCTAACTCCACATTTGGCGGTGGTGATTTACACTTTACTTTGAACCTAATATAAAAGTTTGAACCTAAATATAAAAGGAAGCGAGGGGTGTGAGGTGTTGTGGCGAGGAGGATATGAACATAAAAGGAGCATAGAATGAACTTTTGTGGAAAAGAAGGACAATACTCATAGCGAGAAAATACTCATAGAGGCGGACAATCCTCATAGCAGAGATACTCATAGGTAAGCTTTGGGACAAAGCATAAACCAAATGATTTGCTCTGCATAGCAAGAAACTTCGGGCTCGAGTTTAGTGGAACATAAGCAATATGTGTAATGAAGCACATGAGATTGGAAGAAGCTGGAAAGGGATGAGATAATAAATAAATTGCCAAAATCTAAACCATGCCACCATAGAACACAAACCACGAGCGGAAATTTACGTTGGCTACGGTAAAAATGCATATGATGCATTCTGTTCATGTATCTACAATAGACTATTGTAACATGTATCTAACTATAGAAATGTATTTTACATGTGATAATGAGGTTTAAATCGGAGGAAGAAAATAATGACAACTGAGTTGGTTTAGGCTAGCCGATAGTGAGCCATAAATTTGCAAACTGCATCCGCGGAATGTAAGCATCGATAAAATGTAAACCTAGAAAGGATCGGCAACATATAAATCCATCCTTATACATTTGTAATCACTGCCCTTGGTCTACACACCCGCAACCTACTTACCAAACAACATTTGGCATCTGTGCATACATACACGCATCCTGAATCAACTTGTTTCGATAACGATAAACCAGCCCGCGATGTCGTAAACCAACTTTTCTTGGTCTAGACTAGTCTTTTTACAAACTAGCTAGTTTTTGTCCCAACTTTGCCAGCGAAGCGACCAAAGTGGAGGACATGTATAGGCTTTTAAGTTCTACCATGTCGGGGATCATCATCGTATAGCAGAAAAATAAGCATACATGATTGCAAGTCCTTGTGACCAATGAGCATCTACATACATCATAAAGCATGTCTAAACATATTTATAAAAGCATGTCTCAGAGAAAGAAAAAACAATGAGGAAGAAGCATTGAACTAAAATTTGGAGTAGAAAACTTACACATATTTTGTAGCAAAACGAATATATCTTTGAGAATTTATCGTCTCTTCTTGCCAATCCAATGCTTTGTTAAACCTTGGATAAAATAATATGGGCTTTTCCATATACCTCGTCTTGATAAATGACTTGCTAAAAATAAAAAAGATCTGAAACAACTTCGGAAGGCAATAGCGAAGGATGAAATATACTCGACCTTGAGATTTTAATATGTATAGATGCAGAACCACAATGTAAAAAGGCATTTGGAAAATTTAGGAACTCTGAATGTCGGATGAAGCTCCTTCACCATTTTGAAACCTGGGAAAAAAATCATGGCAGAGGAGGAAAACCAGGAATAACGGCGGCTGCAGTGCTGCGTTACCCAGTGCCCTGCAACTACATTTGGTACATTGGAATGCCATAACACCAAATTGTATCATTGCTTTACATCATCTCACATGTGTATCTTACAGCTAATACTTTCAATTGATTGAGACTACATTTTTTATGTTACAACTACTCATTCCTAGGATGGGTCCTGATCTACACATAAGTGGCCGATCATTGAGCTTTGTGAAATTGTACAAATTGATTCCCCTACTGGGGTAGAATTTTGAACGAACTTGAAATTTAAATGCTCCGAAACTAGACAATCATCGAGAGCACGAAGAAACTAGGACATACAAGACGAACAAAGATCTTTCATCCATTTTCGGTTTTACAAGGAAGAAAAAAGCGGTGCTTGCTTCTCCTCGGGATGCAAGCTCGAGTCATGCGATCCGGTGCACATCGATCACCAAGAGACCTCAGAATCAACCTGCAAAGGCAAAGATGAAGGAAAAAACCCGTCAAGGAGTTAGAAACGCTTGCGCATTAATGTATCAAATGTCAATCAATCCGAGGCACCCGGGGCCGCGGCCCGAAAAGGGAAAAACGGCCGACCAATGAGAATGCGTCCAGCGGAATGACCATCAGCGGAGAAAAATATTCGATTAGTGCTGCCTCGGAGAGCTACATTGCCGCGGCGAGAGATAAAAGTGGAGGATGCCTCGGAGGCTTCTGATTGCCATGGCGAGAACAATGAACCATAAGAACATACAAACTTGCCAAGAACCTCGGACAACGACAAACATGGAGGATGCGAGAGGCGATAAAACAACTGAGAGGTGGAGAAAAGAGACAGAAATTGTAGATGGCCACTTGACCAAAAGAAAAGAGGAGCGTCAACATGAATTTGGAATAACAAACATGAACAATTTACGCCAACCAACCCAAGAAACTCAACGAACGAGCAGGTAACCCCACATCATTGAGAAGCACACAAAAAGAGGGAAGGGCGGGAAGGTAGGTAGAAGCTAAAGAAAGAAGGCAAAGCTCAAGAGAATCTGGATAGGCAACAAAGAGGAAAACGGTCTATAAATAGGAGGCGTGATCTTGGGGCGTCCCATCCAAGGAATAGCGGTTCTATTGCTATGCGCGCCAATAGAGGCCGTAGCATTCTAGGATGGGTCTGATCTACATAAGTGGCCCGATAGAAGAGGAACCTACCTCAAAGACCAAGATGGCGGGATACAGTGATGCGCTCCCTGAATGTCCGGGAGGGAATGTAAGCGCAGTGGGAGGCGGCAGAGCGCGCGCCCATGAGGCGGACAATGTCAGAAGGAGACGGGCAACTGCTGCTTTAAGCGGCTGTTGCCTTCGGCCTGCATAGGTGCATCGAGAGCTCAAGCGATAAAACGAGACCTCGGCTCACCCACGAAACGAACGCGGCATATGACAAAAGCGTGTGAGAGGACAAGATCTTAGCAATGACCAGTGAGACAATATCAGCTAACGATAACATAACCGAAGAGCGTCACGGGCCTAAAGGACCTCTAATACGCCAGCGAGACTAGTATAGAACTGGTCTTCATGAACCTCGTCGAGGCGAACAGTGTATAATTCAGTGCCGAAATTAAGCTCAGCTCACTTGAATGTGACGAACAAACATGAAAGTACTATATCAACAATAGTGAAAATAAAGGAAGGTGGTTGAAAGCGATGAAACAGTCGAAATGCTTGTCGCCGTGAGAAGGAGAGTGGAATACGAGGGGCGGTTTAATAGCCCAGCGGGGAAGAGGGGGCTGAACAAGGCGATGGGAAGTTGACCAAGCTATGAAAAAAGGCAATTCGGCCAGCCAGCCCTATAAGTAGGACTCGATGGGTAGATATTAGAGAGAGAAGAGGCGACAACATGCAAAAGAGGCGGGGCGTAAAAAGGCGTAAAGGCTGAGAGTGACACCAAAACGGCCCAATTGAAGCGGCGGAAGAATAAGCGAGCAAAGTGGGGGTGCGCAGGCCCCAGAGAAACTACGGCCGGCGAAGAAGGGGGCAGCGAGGGCCGTCATAAAAAGGTAAAATATCTGGAACAAAGGGAATAAGCAAGTGTTAACATCAACCAACCAAAAGAAAACTAACACCATGGACTACTCCAAGCTATCCCCAAAGTGACCAACAACTCGAAACCGATCCGAGCACTATCAAACAAATGAAACAACCGCCGATAATGAACAAACTTTCTAAAATCATGGAGACTAAAAGAAGGATGTGAGAAGAGACAATATTAAGTATCGGAAAAATCACTGGCGCCAAAAGCGAATAGTGCCGCATGGCAGACGGACACACGCAATGCGGGAAGAAGGTGATGGTAGTAAGGCATGGGAGAATTCATGAAAAGAAAAGCTGCGTCTCGAACAAAAGATTGCCAAGTGGAGGAGTCAGCGACAACGATGGCCACCAAAGAGGCGGGAGAGGGCCAAGAAAAACAAAGTAGTGTGAGGCGGGCCCGGCAAATCTGAGCATGATGCAAAACCTCGGGAACCAAGGAAGGTGGAGGAAAGCGGTAGTTGTTAAGCGGAGCGCCCGATCATAAAAAAGCGTTAAGGTGCGATCCGATGAGGATAAAAATCTTTGGTGTTGAAAAGCTGGCGGGGAGGCGTTAGAAGGGTTAGCAAAGCGATCAACATGATGTGGCCCCAGCTCATCAAAGAGGCAAAAGGCTGAGGGAAAGAAAATTCATCAAAGGCCGAATTTTGGAAGATAGTCAGCCCCCTCATTCTCAAAGCGTGGAACCAAAGCTGGCTCCAAGCGAATATGATCTTGCTGATAGCAGAAATTAGTACTTCCGGCGGCAAAAAATGAAGCCTGGGGGATCGCGAACCGCCGATATTCACATAATAAAAGAACACATTACGATTGTCCCCACGAGCTATCACCACGGGAGTGAGACAACAACGAAACACCTTTAGCTGCAAGATCTGAAAAAAAGAGCAAAGAGTTCCGCGCCAAGTAGAAGATTGGGCGAGGCGTGTAGAAATCTCGAGAAAAGAGAAGCTTCGAACCGGACGTGAAAGCCAACCACCCCATCCCTCATCAGCGGCATCAAAACCCAAGGTAGAAGCCCGACCCACGCCAGGTGGCCACAATGGGAGCTCAAAAAGCCCGACAAATAAGGGATGCATGGCTGGATCTCTGTTTTGCAAGGGGAGATAGAAGGGGAGTATCCCAAAGGTCGGCTGGCGTAGATCAAAATGGAGGCCACAAGACAAGGCAACACAAAGATGACCCAGGACCAGCGAGGGATTGGATAAAGCCAAGAAAGCGGGCAATCGGTGCAGGAGTGACCACTTGGGAAGACAACAAACTAGAACACGAGGCGGGGACCCGTTCCTTCTTAGCGGGATATCTGAAAAAAGCCCTCATGGCGTCCACTATGAAACCTAAGAATATTGTGCAATGTGAGAGGCGAAACCGACACTTCTTCCAAGCTAAGAGAAAAACGGCCCGTTGCAAATCGAAATGGCGGGATCTGTAGAGCCTCGGGGACATGTTTGGCACAAGAATAAAATATCATCGACATAGGGTAAACAGCGGGCCTTGACCTGCCAAAACCGAACTAAGCGTCGACTAATTTGGTAAAGACAAAAGGGGCTGAAGCTAGACCAAAGGGGAGGACATTAAAGACATAGAAGCCCGGCCATTAAGCTCAAAACCAAGAAAGTGCGATGAGAAGGCCCGATTGTGATATGATGATAACGGTTCGGTCGGCCAATGCGAAAGTCGTTGGGTAGACCACGGATGTGACAACGACTCGAGGGGACTCATCAAAAAGAGGGATGGTCAAGAAAGAGTTTAGATAAGCAGATCAAGATGAGGCGGAATTTATTTAGGCCTTTCGGGACGACCCCCAGGGAACGAGAAGAAGGGGCGGGGAGGTGGCTGGGGATCTCACGGCACCCGTCGCTTGAGGAGATCGACCCCACGGCCGGAGGCGGGCAAAAATCACGATGGGCGGAACAAAGGCGAGTGGTTTGGAAGCGGAAAGCATCAGGCGGACACGTGGATGACCAAGGAAAGCGATAACCAAATTGTATCAATTCAAAACCTGTTGTGAGGAGCAAATGGATTGCCGAAAAGGAAGGGCCGCATGGAAGGCGATTCAAGACTACTATAGTAGCGAAGCCAAGTCATCGGTTGGGGGGGTCGATGCAAGATGAGGATGGCCAGGAGTAAATGGAGCACATACGAAAAGAGGGCACAAAGCCCGTAAGTAACCAACCAAATAACCAAGGAAATCATCAAACCAAGAAGGCAGCGGGACCACGCAACATTATATATTTTGCCGTCGAGTTAACAACCAAGCTCATACCTCCAAGGCTGCGCATACAGAATAAACCTACATGCAACCGTAAACCAAAGGAGAAAGTTGGCGAAGACTAGAAAACACCTTGGGGCTAAGCACAAACAACCCAACCATCTGAGCACACCCCATAGGAAAATAAAACTCTAACACCACCCGACTCTCAATTGGATACCATCCCAACATGCTAGAACAAAATTGAAAATCAAACAACAAAAACGTGAGCTAATAAAGAAAAGGGGCGAGTCATAAGCACCAAAAATCATCTTAATAAATTCCATATGTAATAGTATTGCTTTAATCGGAACATCGAGGAAATCGAGAGGGAGGCATAAATCATGGGCGGGGCGAGGAAAAAAATGGAGTCGGGGCCGGCACGGAGGACCGGAGGTGGAATCAATCATGGAGGCGTTAGGAGACCGGCATTTACGAGCATGGCGAGGATTCAATTCGATGGCCAAAGCCGACCACAAAAAAGTCAGAAAGGGCGAAAGCGGATCGAGATGATAGAAAGCGGGATGGAGGCGCAGCAGAGAAGGAAAACCCGGTGGAGGGAGCGAGGGTCCTCGAAAGCCGCCCAATGGATACATTACCGAGCTAACTAATTTTAAGGAATCATCGGGAGATAAAAGCAGGGCCGTGATGGTCATCAAAAATCTAAAAAGCGACATCATAGCCCCTCATGATCAGCAATAATCAAGAACTTCATTCTCCTGTAGAGTGGCGCCACCTTCCTCAATAATCTGAAGAATCGTCTCGGGCCAGGAGACAAAGCCAAGCGAAAGCATGAAGCTCGAAATCTCGACTTCAGTGGCACAAAGGAACTCATCTTGGGTGGCGTGTGATTCCACCTCTTAAAGTTGGGAGCAGATCCGAGGCGCCCGTTCTCGAACCTCCTGGCGAAGCACCTCAATCTGCTCATGCACAGAAGCATCAGAAGTAAGTGAGGACTGAAGGCTCGATATGCGCCATCATGTGAATCGAGGGTGCGTGCTTGGTGAGGCACCATGTCCAAAGATGGAGAAGGAATAGAGGAGCCCGGCTTGAAGGAATGGCTCAGCCCAATGGAAGGACCCGGGGTGAGAAAAAACCTGGGGAGGAACCCAGCAAAAGAAAAAGGTAAGAGACAACCCGGAGATGGACCGCTGAGCCGCGAATGGGAAGGCATGCTTGTGCATCTAACGGGGATTGCGGGCGGGGATTCGGGTTCAACGAAACAGCAGCCGGCCCCGATAGTGGGCCCATCAGATGCAATAGAGACCCCAGCAGTGCGTGCTCGTCGGACGGGTGGGGTAGACGGGCAAGCGATCGACCATAACCCTCTTGGCCCGCTTCGGCCTCGTAAAAAGCTTGAGATGTGGGAGAGCCGGATCTGCCATAATGTGTGAGATGTCTAGAAACAACAAGTTGCAAGCATTAGAACATAACCAAAAATAAAATAGATTACCAAGACATAAGGAGGGGGGGCAAAAGCGAAAAGGGCATGATGCACATGAGTTAACAGATTAAATTGGAGGAAAAGGAAGAAATAGAAAAATAATAAAAGAGAACCGAAAAACAAGCTACAAACCTAAAACGAAAACATAGACAAGGAAAAACACCTTCAAAAACATAAAAGAAATAATACGGGATAATGCTTGCATGTACATATGCACCATAGCATCAAAACCTCAAAACCAAATATAGCGAGGTAAGCAAGACGGGACCAAAAGCACGCGAAACCATAATGTGCAATTTGGACCATATCGCAAATATGCTAAATAGATCAAAAAAGTTACAAAAGCTATATGATTAATGGGACCACAGTAAGAACCTTCCAAACAAACATAACGAATATCCTAATGACAATCTAAAGGGACCAATCTAAATGGAAAAAATGCCAAAAACAAGATGATATGAAAACAATGAGGGCAAGAGATAAATTTCAAACAAAGAGATAAGCGAAGAAAATGCTATAACTAGATTACCAATGAAACACGGAAGGAAACAGAAACGGCGCGGCGGGTGAAGAAGTCAACGCAACCAAACATCTATAAGAAACAACCTAAAGGCGGTTTTGGGGAACTAGAAAATGACCTCCATAAAACGACTTAGTGTAAGCAAAAGGTCCCAACTTGTAGGGCAGAAACAAATAAATATACCCATGGGGACGCAAGTTCAATCTTATGCACGAGGAAGCAACAAAAAACAAAAACACCTACAACTAACAACGAAAAACCATACAACCATAAGACGAGGCCAAGACACAGAGCTGGCAACAACTATATGAACAACACGATCGGATACCCCAATGCGGAACACAAAAACCCAACGAAAAAACAAACCCGAGGGAGCAGGAAAAAACAATCGAAAAAGAGGAAAAGACAAAAAGAATGCAAGGGAATTAAAAGCAACGTGCAACCCCCAAAAGAAAAAACAATCGAAAATGAGGAAAAGACAAAAAGAATGAAAGGGAATTAAAAGCAACGTGCAACCCCAAAGGAAAAAACAATCGAAAATGAGGAAAAGACAAAAAGAATGCAAGGGAATTAAAAGCAAACGTTACAACCCCAAAAGGTGCACAAAAATCGAGGAAACCAGGCTGGGTATTCCGGCAAAAATGGGAACCGAACCCGGTATCCCTCTCTTGAAAGAGGAGGTGGAAGCGATGGCCACGGCAGGCCCGGAGCTGGACGGTGGCAGCCCATAGGAACTCCGGAATCAAAATAACAGGGGCTCAAGACGTGGTAAGACCCAGAGCAAATGGGCAGAGCTGAAAAATCCGAGCCATATCTGCGCAAAAAGATCCCACGAACCAAAAAACCCAGACAGATAGGATCGGCCGACATGGATAAGGAAAGACTAAAGGAGGACGGGAAAAAACTGCCAAGGCAAGCAACTCACCTTCCAAGCAAACCTGGTTCCAGCGATCGTTCTTTGGGCCGAGAGGGTATATCCGGCGGTTGCCATCTTGCCAATCAATCGGCGGATGGCAAACCGGCCGATTCCATGCCAACGGGCCGTGGAAGCGAACGGAAAACAAAGAAGAAAGCGGGATTGGAACGGGGAAAACAACAGAAAACGGGCCGAGGCAAAAGAAAGCCAGAAAGCGCGGGGATCGGAACCAAAAGCATACCATGGCTTCGCCAAATGAAATGGACAAAAAACGAAGGGAGAAAACTAACCAATACCGCTGTTGAAACCACTGAGTTGAGGCATCCATCGAGCCTAGCGTGGCACATGGATCCAAGCAAAAACAGGAGAGATTAACCCAACACAAACCAACAGCGCCTTTGTGCGGGGATCCCATGTGGGGCCTTGATGAGAACAGAGGCAGCCACCAGAAGTTCGTCTTGGCGTGGATGTCCCTGGATGGTCCCAAGCGTGGATGGCCTTGGCTGGTGCGCTTTGAAAGGTAGGTAGAGGCGCTAAAGAAAAGAAGGCAAAGCTCAAGAGAATGCCGATAGGCAACCAAGGGGGAAAACCGGTCTATAAATAGGAGGGCGTGATACTGGGGCGTCCCCATCCAAGGAATGACGGTTCTATTGCTATCGCAATAGAACCGTAGCATTATAGTGCTCTTCTGACCACAATTATCATAAAGGATGAATAATAGGTCCTTAAATATAAAGAGAATATGTATCAGGCCTACCTTCTTGCCAAATGATTTCAACAAAGTAACTGCGCAAATCTTTTAGTGCTCCATTTGTCTCACTCGGAAACTAAAAAACAACAGATCGGGTTACATTTGAATTAAACTAATGGATAATCATGAATAATCCACATTTAATCAAAATCTAGCACTTGATATCCTTGGTGCAAACCCAGATCTAGCAACTAACTTAAAAATTAAGATCGAGATGGGGAAAAACACAGATATAATAGTTGAACTTCATTGTGGAACTCTCAAACTTCGTTGTGAAACATTCTGTTGGTCCCCTTGTAACAGTTTCTCGGAAATCTTGTGCTCCCACATCTTTTGTTCTCAAGGCACCTTCGAAGTTCTGTCATGCATTGAAAAGAATGATTTGTTGGGCTCAGCTATTCCCAAGACCAAATCTCTGCTTTACTCAAACATGACAATTAAGCAGAATAGGTTATGTTTCCATGTAGACATCATCTCATCCGTGTTTGTGTCTAATGCCATGCTCACCACAGTCCCAGTACCATGAAGGATCTCATGCACATATAGACATTATCTGTTCGTGTTCGTATTTAATGCCATGCTCATACAGTCCCAGCACCATAAAAATTTTCATCCACACTAATGCATATCTCAACTGCAATTAGGAAAATATTAATCCACCAAGTGAATCAGACTTCCTACTCTGTAGAATGTCAAGAAAGAATTTCATATTGTGTTGAATGATGCACTTCTGTCCATATGGCAGCATGCATAAACAACTTAGTATTACCTTGCCATTCATAGAAACCCATTTGTCGATTCCTTATAGAGCATTTTACTCGCACGCTGACGGAGATCCGAGGATTACGCAAAAACATCCATGCGACAACGAATGACATTTTTACAGATAGAAAATATAGATGTATTCTATGATAGAAAATATATATATGTATTTCTTGCATGCGAAAGTCGGATGTTTCTATCGTTATCTAAATTAGCTTGCAAACATAAAACTATTGGAAGCAAAGCTGATTTAGGAGCTTGCCAAAACCCTTTACACCTTTGCAAAGTCTCTTACGTTTTTGCGCGAAAAATGAAGACCTACGTTGCCGAAAATGGCGAAACCTTACCTCAAAAGTTTACTTGAGAAGCTAACTTCTAAAAGAACATGTAGAACAAATCCTGAAGAAAGAGCACATTGTCAAGAAGTGAAAACATTTAACGGAATAAAAAGCACACGGTTAAGAAGGAACTAAAAACATTTACCTGAGTGAGGCTCCAGCCTACTATCTGGACGCTAAAATCCTAAATCTGAAAGCAATGCCAGAAGGATTTGTGGATGCTGCTGTTGCCATTCTGAACAAATGGAAAAATGATGGAAGGCGAGGTATCCGGCTATGGCGGGCAGCCTGCCAAACGAATGATGGATCCATTAAATTTGGGTTCTTCTGCAAATTAGTTTGAGCAAATACCTAAACCCTGAAGCTCGAATGAACTTAGACTTTAAAAGAGACCAAAGCGGTGTGCTCAGTGTTGCAGAGGGCAATCAATAAGCAAATCCATAGAATTACCTCAGGACATCCGGCGAATGCAGCCGGTGGCCATGGCAGAATACTTCTCTGCCATCTCCATTCAAATGAAATCCGCCAACACGCGTATTCGGTGACATGCAAACAGATCAGTGAAAAACCCTCTCAAAATCATACAACGAAAAAAAAAACATTTTAATTTTTGGATAATCGGAAAAAGATTTCAGCCTCAAAAATTCCCACAACCTTAGAAAAGTGGCTTCGAAAAAAAATCTAAAAAGTTTTCAGAACCCGGAAAAACCAAATTTAAACAATAGGATTAACGCACCATTAATTATTCATAACTAGAAAAAGTGCCCAGCGTTGCTGGGCTTTTTGTCAGGTATAAGTTCAAATCTGAGGTTTTCTTTGGTACTCACACTGCAAGTTACATGCATTTTATTTGGGCCGCTTATAAAAGATGCTAGGAAGATGGCTCCCTCAACATCTGGTTTAATGCATCTTCAATTGTTTTTATTTTATTGCCTTAAAAGACTATCAAGAGACACTTTCAACTATAGCATCAAAACTTGTCATCAAAGCTTTTGATGTTTTTTAAGGACCTTGCATGACACATGTCACATCTTTGCTTTTTTCCACTCCAAATTATAGAAGGAAGGAAGGAAGGAAGGAAGTTTATTTTAACGTCCACGGAGGCCAAAGGCCTATGAGACGGTACATGCAGAGAACAGGCAAAAAAGCCAAAAACCCCAACACCAAAAACAAACAATGTAACTGTACAGTAGAACCCTACTACCGGGATGAAAAAACCCCCACTTGGGAGGAAAAACCCTAGCAGTAGGCTCTCAAATACCATGCCCCAGAAGAGCAAGTCTGACGGCCGAAATCTGCAGGATGTAAGCTCCCAGCCGCGCTACCATAGGTGATGCAAGTAACTGATGTAGCGGTGTGTCAGAGCATCTAAGATCAGTGTGCACTGCTCGGACATGGGCATATGCTGGGCATCGCTGGAGGGCATGGTGCTCATCCTCTATCACGTGCATCTCACAACACTGACATATCCTTTCCTCCCTGGGGATCCCGTGCCCGCCATTCAACCCCAAATGACTGTTTCAATTACGAGGTAATGGGAACCCGTCCTTATGGCAAAGAATAGCTCTCCGTTTCTTCACCGAGATGTGTGCTTTCAAGGCACCGATGGGGTCCATGCTCAAGGCGGGATTAACTGGCGTGATAGTGCTCGTCTTGGGCTTTGCAAGAGTAGAGGCATCCCACGGGGGTGGCAGCATAGCCCGCATCCAATTGCCCATTCTCAAGGAATCGCGGTGCCACCATCCGTTGGTAATCCATAGACCACCTCCTAAACCATCCCTTACGATGCTCGTGCCATACCCTCTTCACCCGGGGGGCCCTCCGTTAACAACACAACTGTGGGGGCAAGCGATGCTCATCCATCCCATCCACCTTATGGAAGCAAGTAAGATGCTGCGCATAGCGAATCGTTGTAAAGGCGAACCCCCGCCTCATACAACAAAATCGATGCAGTGCGGTGTCCTTCACTCCCAAGCTATATGTCAAGAAAGCTTTACGCACCCTTTCCAACCTATCCCATGTATTTTTGCTAACTCTTTGGGCCCCAAACCTCCACCCCATATAGCAGCAGACCGACCAAAGCTCTAAACAGTGTGCTCTCCTCGCCCGATCCACGGAGATCTATCCGCAACACGCGTTTTTTTGCCGCATATAAAGCCTTCCAGCTGCCACCGGCTCTCCTCTCCACACACTCATCCCACGGCATGTTAGTAGTGAAATCAATTCCCGGATACTTGAAGCTCCGCACCATCTCCACTTCCCCGCCCCCTGTAATATAACTCCTGGGATAGGGTGTTGCGAGGACGAGGATCGCGAGAAGCTTAGTTTTGTGCAAGTTCACTATCATTCCCGTTGCCCCACGTAACCCACCGAGGGCATCCAAATCTTTAGCGCATACTGGCTGGCCGTGTGGGCTAGCAAAGCTACATCATCCGCATATAGTAATCGCCCACGAGGTCGCATCGATAATTGCACCCGGCTCCCCATGGTGCTTTGCATCCACGCCTCCAAGCTATCAATGTACAACCCAAAAGCGTTGGAGACAACGGGCAGCCCCGCTTAACTCCCATAGTGCTAGCTACCGCCCGATCTTCATAAGGCGGTAGCGGCATAAATCCCATCATAAAGCTGGTGCACCACATTCGCAACTCCGTGGAACTTCGCAATTCTTGCAACCTCTCGCCACGGCATGTCTCTGGGGGGGCGGTATCATATGCGCCTTAAAATCTACAAAGCAAAGAATACAAGTCCTTCGCGCATTGCGGCTTGCCTCCATCAACACTCTCAAAGTGAAGATATGGTCGGTCGTGGAGTGAGCTGGGCGAAAGCCTGCCTGGCCAATTGCCCGCACCCCTGCCTCCTCGGCCCACTTAGTGAGTTTCTTCTCCACCACCCCTGCCAGGAGCTTTGCAAACAGCGAGCTTACCATAATCATCCGGTAATTCGTCGGCTCATCCGTATTACCAGCTTTATGAACAGGAACAACCTTACTAACCATCCACTCCTGGGGGAGGCCCTCGCTCAGAGCCTGGTTAATGATCACCGTCAGGGGCCCTACCATAGATGGGCCACCCCACTTCAACAGCTCGGCCTGCAGCCCCTGTAAATCCTTTGCCTTAATGAGGAGAGGAAGAAAAATGAGAGAATGGGTTATGTAGATTTAAATAGCTCCTCAATTTAAAAGTTATCTTCACAAACATCGTAAATTAGAACTAAGATGATCTTTCCCATGAAAATAAATTCATGTAAACCAGAGTCGAATTCACAACTTATGCTCTTTTGAGTTGTTCGACATTCTTAAAATTAAGGCACTATAACTTGCAAATTCCAACTCCAATTCAAATGATTTTACCAACATTGGAAAGATATTACTCTCATCTATAAACTTTGTGAAGGGTACTTCCTTCTTTGAGCAAACATTAAGAGGTTACCCCATTTAAGCAGAACATCATGTTCGAGGGACGCTTTGGTGATTTTAAGAACTTGTAGCGGCATTGTGGTAGTCTTCCCTAGTTTTTATGGTAGACCTTGTAAATAATGCCAAGTTAGATGTGGTTGATCATTGTATCATAGAAATATGCTCATTCATATGAAGAATGTATTATAGCTGTCTACACTTTCAAACTCTAATAGGATAGAATATAACCTTACTAAGAAGAGTTCATGCACTAATGGGAATATTTTTTGTGAATTAGCTTTCAATGTTGTGCTTAACATTTTAGCAATTCCATTTACAAACTCACAAAGAAAATATATTGCACACTTGCACTACATTCCCAATTGGCCATTCCGCTAGCTTAAAAAGATACAAAACAGAACATGTCACAATCCAGCCTTTTTACAACCTTCTACCTGGTTCATATGCATAACTTTGCAAGAAATGCCCTGATCCTTGAATTTATCAGAAACCAAAATCCCGGGATGGGATGGAATAGAGCACTGATACCCTTGCTATGAATTCCTTAAAAGAAACAATAGAAAAAGAAAACATTTTTACCATAGGCATCTTTGTTTCCGCCAAGCCATTTTTGCCATTTGCCATTGTGGTGCCCTGGTGAGAAACGTTCTCTCAAAACCAATTTACTTTATTAGAAACGTGCTAAGCATGCTTTTCATTAGAAATGTGCTAATTTCATTAAAACATCTCATCGAAAACAAGGTAAAACTGAAAATAACTGTAATAGAAATGTCTTGTTCAGCCTAAATTTTTTTCTCTTCCTCCTATACATCTATTTAACACCCTTTATATCCTATTTCAATGTCAAAGCGGCTTGAAGGCATCTCAACCTACAAACGTATTGTGCTAATACCCCAATACTTTATCCCTCAAGAAAACTTCTCCTATTTAGATCCATTCCATATTTCCAGTTCCAGATCTGTTGCAAAATTTCAAATTTTACAGAAAATGCCTTTGAAACTATATGCTGCCTGTGACACGGGAGTTGCACGACAAGTGCTAGCTTATGCCTAAATAGATTTACAAAGCTTCTTTCCTTGCGTTTATTGCAAGTTTGCAGTGATATTAATCAATGAGACAGAGAACAACCTCGCTTATAATATAATATTACGGCAAGATGCGGTTTTGTGCCCCTTCTAAAATATTTCTCTTTCAACAATAAAAGCTAAGATGGTCACCAAATTGAAGCCTTCCTCCACTTTTTTCTCTTATCCAATAACACATTAGTTCGATACAATGCATCTGCTTATATTTTTTCACAAGATGGTTTGCCATAAACTTAAGTTTGCAAGCAAGCATAGCTAGATTGGCCTCACTGAGTGGATGGATGTAAAGTGGTTGCCTTAACTGAGTTGATTAACCTATTACAGAAGAAAATCCCAAATTTGAGGATCATACCTTGTTAGACCTGTGCAAGAGGTGATGTGGAAATATTGCTCATTGCATAAAACTGCAAACCCCAGATACACCTGAAACAGGGACCAATAACTCCAAACTCACCTGGAATTTGGAGGATATCACATGTGGCAAATAGGAATGATACTGCAATATCTTGTTCTTTGTTTGCAAATTGGCGAGAGGGAAGCATTCTTTTGTCCAATGAGTTGCACAACATGACGATAAGAATGGATACATGGGGTCACTTAAGCACATACCAAGCCTTCCAAGAATCTATAAAACATGGCAAATCCTTTTCTATGGATCAACATATCTGCCCACAAAGAGTTCAAAGAAAATGCCACCATAGCTTACACACTGTCAAACACCGAACGTTGCCACTCATCTAAAATTTTAAGCAGCCATGGCTGAAAACAACATCACAAGGCGAGAGGACTAAAATGTTCCCAAAGCACAAAAGACTATGGAATTTTGAAGTTTCTGTCATTGACTTTAAGCATGATGCTTGCAGATGAACGAAATGTCATACCAGTCCATTAAGGCTAGTTGCGCATGAATCAGAATGAACTTCAAGCTGGTCTATAGCGGATATCCAAGTATCAGCATTAATATCATAAATATGTGTGATTTGCGTTGTTTTGACCAATACCACTACTTGGATCCGTACCATTAGTAGTTCTGCCTCCAAGAACATAGATCATATCTGCAAATTATAAACCTTAAGTTTATATTATGGGGCAGATCTTTAAATGAAATTTGATACACTTACCATCCTGAGTGTAGTTATGGTAAACAGGATCATACTTCCATAATGAATCAAGGATGGTGCCATTTACATTAAATCCACCAATGATGTATATCGCTTCCTCACTTTCGAACTGCAGCTGAAGACTGATCGGTCAGCTTCACCGTCAAGCATTTTACCTAATGTTAGAAATAATGTACAATCTTATTATGTCTTTAATATGTCTTAAGAAGAGGGATGCAAACTGCAAAATACTGAGAAGGAAGATTAACCGATTAGAGTTCTGACCAAATTGATCCAATGACTGGAGTTGCTCTAGGCACAATGCCTGTTGTTTAAGGGAGAAGTATTTCTGAATAAAGGTTACTTTAAAGCCAGAATGTAACATACCTTTGATGTAGAGCCAACGTAGTACAACTACAGCCCAAGTCAGCCATAACCTCCCACTAATGTCAGAGAAGCTGCTCTCGCCCTGTATCACATGGACACGTTTCAAGCTGCAACATTCGAACATCTCAAAAGGACACCATTCTTTTGTGAAAGTAATCAACCATTTCCACATACGTATATCTGTCACAGCAACATCCCTTTTATGTACAGAATTAGTTTAGCTTTTGAACTGTCTCTCAACTGTCATTTGATGAATCTATACACTCTGAATTTTCCAATAGCTCCCCATTAGTTGTTTTAGTATATACTAAGATATAAATCATTCATTCTCTCCTGCTCCAATGATGTCATCATGGAAGAGAACTGTGCCTTCAAAACATGAAAGTAATGGCATTTAAAGCTGTAATGTCTTGGAAATGAAATGCGTATTCTATTAAGAGCAAGACATTCTGTGCGGCATGGAAGAGAGAATCAGGTGAGACAATAATAATATATGCTGAGGATCCCTGAGAGATGGCTTATATAATTAGAGATTTCTCACTATGGGTTAAATTGTATTAATGGACCCGCAACCTTTTAGTACAGACTTTTAAGTTGTCTATTGAGCCTATAACAAAGACACACCTTTCAAACATCATACATATAAAAACCACAAAGGCAGAAATTAGAAATAATAGTTACAAAGCGTACTGTGAGAAAATATCATGTGCAAAGTTTCCTCCACCTCGTTTCCCATTCCCAGCTTGCTTCAAGCCCCCTTCTCCATAATTGTCATAAATTTGTCTCTTTTCTTGGTCTAGTAGTACTTCATATGTTGTGTAAGACAGCAAATACAAAAACAATTAGTCTAATCTGAATGCTATGCATAGCTTATTTTATTCTAAGAGGTCATATTGCGCACTACAACATAGCCCATTTCAATTTAACATTTGTCCTGTTTCTGGCACTTCGAATATACGATAGAAGACAATGTGAAGTTGACCACTTCACATCCCTTGACGTCTCCATTTTACTAATGAACATACCAAAATACGATCATAAAGCAACATACCATTGTTTATCTCTGCAAACATTTTTGTTGCCTCAGCGTTTCCAGGGTTCTTATCAGGGTGGCACTTTAATGCTAGCTTCCTATATGCCCTCTTTATTTGTTCTTCTGACGCACTTTTTGGGACTTGCAATATGTCATAGTAGCTTTTCCTGAAGTGGACAAGTAACACGGTATTCAGAAAAACGACGTTCTATACCGCAATTGTAGGGTTGACGCATTAAAATAAAAGAATAAATTTTGTTCATGATATGAAGAGAGCATACCTAGCATATGCATTCAAGATATGAGATGCGAAAAAAACTGCACAGATGAAGCAGACCCAATCACAGGTTCAAAAAGCTCCAATAGCCTGTGATCTTGCAAGAATCTAGAAGCAAATAAGTACCTTTGATTAGGAGCCAGAGATTCAGCTTCTTTTCTCATAACAGTAACAGCATTTTGCACACTGGTCCTTATTTTTTTGGTAACATACCTTGAGGATGTACTACCCTTTTCAATTTCGCTATCATGCTCTGCCATCTTCTTTTTCCCTTTCTCATCTCTCCCACTTTCGAAATTACTGCATGCCACCTGTTGTTTACTCTTCACAATTTTGAATTCACCAGATGCCATCTGATGTTTGCCACATTCGGTTTCAAAATCACCAGATTGCATGTTCTCCTGATCGCCACATTCAGTTTCAAAATCACCAGATTGCATGTTTTCCTGATCGCCACATTCAGTTTCAAAATCACCAGATTGCATGTTTCCTGATCCTGGAAAAAAATTCAAATTGTGTTCTACTTTCTTGGTTCGATCTGGGAATTTTCTTGGAAGGAAATTTTTCTGGAGGGAATTTTCCTGGAGGAAATTGGAGGGAGGAATTTCCTCCAGGAGTTTCGCATCAACCGCCGGCCTCTACTCGTTATAATTACAAACAAACGGGAATTTTGCCCCTTTTTAAATATATAAGACAAAATTTATACATGAAATAAGTACATTTAAAATTCAGCAACCCGTTCAAAAGTTTACATGAATTGCCCCCTAATGTATGACACCCTAACGTGCTTTTACCCATATGTTAGCACCTGGCAACAATACAAATAAATAATATGCCACCACGAAGGGTGGCCCATCATCATCAGTAACAACAGAATACCATCATATCAAAGGAAATGCACCATAAATGAGGATTCTACCTAATGAGGCATCCCCTCCTCGGGCACAATGGATCCTGGGTGGGTGTGTTAGAGGATACGTGTCGCATTAGCAACCCTCGCATCCCCTGACTTAACCCCCCCAAAATCCATAGGCCACCTCGATGCACCCATCGAGCCCAAGGCATCCCTATAAGCACGTATCCATGTGACTCAGAAGGTGTCAGACCCATACCCGACCCCAACGCGAGGACCGACTATAGACCTAGCATACTGTAGGAGCCCCAGTAATCGCGCTCAGTAAGGCTCCATCCCCGCTTCACCATGGTACCCGTTATCGGGTACTCAATCACATCATAGCCTCCATAGCCAGGTGGGCTCTTGTGCACAGGCCACATAGGGGATTTAAGGGATTCTAGCTAGGAGCAACTCTACTTCTACATAGCCTTTAGATCTCTACCCCACTTAATCCCACAAGCACAAAAGGAACAGAAAGAGAACAATCACAACAGATACATCCATCCATAACCTCAAGTAGAACATAAAATAGAGATTAATCATCTATCTAACAAGCAAGGGTTAATCTCTACCTACAATCTCAAGCTAACTAAGCCTACTAATTGGTATTTGAGCTAGATCTTCCATCTGTCATGTTCTCCATGCTTTGCTAGTTGAATAGGATCCTTCTCCATCTCCAATTGCCCCCAAATCGATTTGGGAAGCCCCAATTTGGGTTAGCCTGGATGGGTAAGTCTTCCTTGCGCAATCAATTTGGGCCAAGTGTCCATCCTTAATTAGTTATCAATAAGTAATTGAGCATTTTAGCCTTTTTAATATTAGGCTAAGTCCTAAATATTTTAGCCCTATATTAGGTTTAGGGCTAGGTTTCCACCTTAATAATTAATGAGATAACATAGCTAACCTTAGCTTATGAATAACTTGTAATGGTGCCCGGCGTTGCCGGGCTTTAGCAACGCCATGTTATATTTAGTGCCATTTTTGCACAAATTCAAAAGAGTCACCAAATAACGTTCATTTAAATCAAAATTTGTTGCATAGGAAGTTGATACCTTGTAATGAATACAATGACTAAATCGTGAGCTGCTCTTTAGAAGGCAAATGGTTTATTACAAAGTTGTCATTAAGAGAAGGCTACATATCTTTCTAGATTTGGAAGTTAGTGTAGAAAGTGTGACAATGTCTGTATCTTATCGCTCAAGTATATTAGTATTATTTGTATTGTTTCATGCATAGCTCTATTTGCCATCTATGACAATTCAATTCAATTCATATAGAACAAAAAGAACACAATAATATGGTGTATTTGGCAATAAGTTAAAGAGCATAATTTATAGAAGGGGACAAAAAAGCAGTGTGCATTAGAGGGGAAATTCAATGTGTGTCAAATAAAACCATGATCCCTTAGCAACTAAGAGGAGTGCTAGGCAATTTCTTAGGATATTAATCTATGCGTAGGTAAAAGTATTTGCAAGGGTCATAAGGAGGATCAATGTCATCCAATATATATCCTTGAGCATAAATACATTTATATTAAGTGTCTCTAATATCATGTAGAGTGCATTGATCCAACTCCCGTGAACTCAATATTATCAAGGACTATCCTCTTGCAATGGTTAGGACTAATAATATTTTGCAAAGAATGACTAAGTTTTTGGAAAGCCTTGGTTATGCTAGTATAAAAACAAAGTTATTTGGGTGTTCTTATGTGGCATATCGAATGGTTAGCGTAGTGAAGACTAAGCAAGCAATCTACAAAGTTTTGCAAAGTTAGAGTGAACTAATATGCAAGATATTGTCCCTCTACGTAGCATATGGTCTTTGCATTCTTGAAACTCGTTTAAATGATGCCTTTACAAAAAGCTCAATTTTCATGTATCATACTTAGATGCACCAAACAAACATGAAGCTTACCTTGGTCACTACATACATGTTATCGTTCATCACTTACATGTTGCTTTTAAAAGGTGTAATAAACCCTTGCCAATTGTTGTAGTCCTAAGGATGGTAAATGCTTTGTTACCTTCACCATATTTTTAAGGGACATCGTATAAAGCAGATTGATTTATCTATACAAGAAATTTATCGCGGCGGCCAAGGCCGCCGCGAACATTTCTCTTTCCCCGACTCTCCTGTGCTTAGGGAACTGAGCCAGTAGAGGAAACGTCTCTTGTGCTTAGAGAACTCAATTAGTAGAGAAATTGTTTCCTCTACCGACTCAGTTATTGTGTAAGTTGAGTTTAAACATATGTATGAAACTTCAAACTTTGTTCTAGCTTGAGCTAATAATACAAAGAAGCTTTTGGTGCTAATCAATTACATATAAATTATTGTTTCCTATGTTAATTGTTGATGGCATGATATTGATAGTCTGTGCAATAGCAATGGGTTGCTTAATTTATTTATAGACCAAAATCCAATGCTATAAAAGTGCAATATATGGAACATATACTTGTACATTTGTCTGCTTTGTATGTGTCTATTTTCTAAGCATTTGTTGAATGCCTTTTGAGTGTTGTGATACAAAAATATTGTTGTGTAATATGTTGGATCATTTGTAGGGCTTTCACGAGTCTATTTGGACCAATTCGATCACATACATCGAGACATTATTCACTAAGATATGCTAGCTATTTCAAAGACATGCTAGCTGTTTTATAGAGCCCGAGTGCTTGGTTTGTTTGATTCATAAAGTTTATATGATATTTGATGACATTCACATACCAATTATGACTACCCAAGCAGGGTGAATATAAAGTTATGGTTATCCAAGTACTTGTCAAAAGCATATCTTTCATCAATTCTAGATCAATGGTACAAAGATTTTACAACACCTGCAACATCGAAGTACAAAGATGAAAAGTCCACTTTGTTCCCAATAAATATTAATACGCCTGCAAGAGAAGCATTAAAATGTAATTGCTTGAACTGAATCATGTGTTCATCCTTCATTTAAACTCGGTTACAGAGAGCATATTAGCATTTAGAGCCCCCAAATTTTTCAATTCTGGAGGTATAGCTTCCTATCATGGATTCTTCACTGGTTTATTATCTTGAGAAACGATAGATCTAGTAGCGTCAAACGCAATTTGTAGATCTATGCAAATAAAATAGGAAAGAACATCAGTTGCTTTTGGAGTTCAATTCCTTCTAAATGCAAATCTGGAAATCTAAAAAGCACATATTACCTGAATACTCTTTGTCCTCGAAGTATTGTTGTCCTTGATTCAGATTCCATCGCAGGCTGACTAAATAGCTATTCAGAAATGCATAGCCCTCCTACTCTTAACCACATAAAAGCCTTTCAAGGAAGGAGAAAGAAAAGTTGAAACCATATACTTTATTTGAAAAAAATGTGAATCATAAATAAATGGCCCACATAAGATCGAAAGATTAGAGAAGGATTTGAGATAAATAGTTTTCAATAGACAAATTTGAAATAGATCCATGTTACATTTTTTCAAATCTGTGTACCAACGAGACGACCTGGATTCATTCAGGTAAAGCCAAAGAATGGCCTGCAGATTTGCATGTAGATATAGAAACCCAGATTCTTATTTCGATAAGAAAAGGCAGAACTTCAATGGTTTAGAGCTCTACCTGCTATGCTTTTTGCTCCAAAAAGTCTGATTTCCTTCTGCCTAGATATAATGAAAATGCAGAGAAATTGTAGATAAAGGAAAAAATTTAGATTTAAACCTGCATGGTCTGCTGTAGCAAAGCACCTTTGAATACTGAACCTTATCATTTCCAGTTGCTTCTCCGGATCTCAATTTTCTTAGAAAAAATATCAGTCGCTTGGGAAATCTGGCATTATACTCTGTAAATATATGCAGTGCTGGTGATCCAAAGGGCTAGAAAAATAGTGGAACTTGAATCAAATAGCTACACAATATACTTATGAACAAAGTAACGATGGCTAATACATCCCTATTTCCCCAGGAAAACTATGGTTGATACCTTCAAATCCGACAGACAGGATTCCCCTTCACAAAGCTTAGTCTTCAACTCTTGCAAGGCCTCTTTGCAAGGATAAACTTAACTGAGCTTGAATCCCTGAACTGCATCTTCATAGACTCAATTCTTGAATCACCTGAAATTACTGCAAGCTCAATAAGCAAGATGCAGAACTTGAATGCATATAAGAGAGCCCTTGCAATGTCCGCATCCCCTATAACTTTTGCACCTGCTGAAACCCGCTCCTAAAAATCCAAAGGGAACTTAAATTCCTGAATTAATGAGAACAATATTAAAAAAGATACGACTTATATGAGCTACTCCTTTGAAGATGAAGTCATATAGAATCAAGAGATATGCTGCCTCCATCTCCAAGATAGAGCATCGGACCAACTCTTTTAACAACTGTACATGCTTCAGCCATACCACCCATGCTTATAGCTTGGTCCAATAACCTTGCCCATGTTTCTCGCATGACAGAATTATCAAAATCTCCTGTGTAGTATGAGAAATGAAGGATCTCCAAGCATACCTACATAGAGATCATCTCAAATTGAGTTTACATCATTTATGGACATCTCCATAATAATTTTAACTGCACTATATCACATCTCCCAAAGTTCAAATCCAACTGCATATTCATTATAAAGTTGATTTTATACTTTTGAGCTCATGAGCTAACTCATCTATCTTCTCTTTAGTAGCAGTGGCGTGAGGCTCATCAATTGCATGTGCAAGTGCCATACTGAATGATGACATTCCAAGATTAACAATTTCTAATTTTTCAACAATGCATCTCACTGTATCATCATCATATATTTTAATTTGGAAATGTACAACTGCAAGTTTTTCTTCAAGGAGCTCTAGCAAATCGCCTTCTACAATTTTAGATTGAGAACCAAATGCTTCCATACCATGACTTAATGCTCCGTGCTTGAACAACTACATTACTAAGATAATCAAACATGTAAATCTAAAAATGATAACCATTTTGGCTTCACAATACGTAAGTAAGCTTCTTTCAGTTGATCAAAAGGATAATACCATGACAACAATTCTAAATACTTTGCCTGCTCCATGGATATCGGCTGCAAGACACATTTGTGATGGATGGTGCAGATGGTACTGGAATTCTAGCACTCCTCTATACTATGTAAACTGGGAAAGATAAATATAGTAAAAAAGTCCTCAGGCAGTTTATTCGATGTTCGTTAATCCTAGGAAATCAATCTCTTTCACTTTGTGGATAATGTATTACATATAAAGAAACAGTTACCTTCTTTGATTGGAAATTTTTAGCACTGTGCAAATTGAGCTCAATCATTGTTTGGTACACTTGTTCATAGGAAGCACGTTCATGCCATCTCAGACTGAGTTGCACAATTGCCCTACATGAATATCTTGAGTTGCTGCATCAATAATTTGACATGCACCAACATAAAACCTGTCCAGGATCATAGAAATACTGAACTTCCCATTACCAATGGAAGCAAGCCCACAAACTTACCTTAAATCTTTAGAATTTTTGCATAGACTTCCAGGCTATACGGTATGACCAGAACTTACAGTTTCACGCAACTTGTAAGCTCTCACACATCTAATTTCAAATGCTTGGACAACCTGCAATGGCAAATGCTTGGCAACCTGGCCCTCTACTTTTTCAAGAAGAAAGGAGCAGAGCTCATCTGACAAAGTCCAAAATTGGAACTAACTACCGACACGTATAATAATAAATGAAGAACACTGCAAATGCAATTTGCTTGTCCTAAATGCATCAAAATGCATCTGCCATGATGATCTAATGTGATTATCTTCAGTCGATGATGTAAAAACTGCTTATCATCCAGACCCCAGCTGCTTTGAGCTGGTGCAGAGACTTAAAGTTTGTTGGAGGAGCCGGATCAACAGGAACTCCCATGCATCAGGTCTGAAATACCCAGCATAAAAAACCGCAGTAAAAGATGTATGCCCCAGACACGTACCTAAACCTCTCTTGGACAAAATCATAGCAAGAATCCCCGCAAGAAGTTGCCGATCAAAGTCTTTCCCCGCAGTAAAAGACCACTGGAAGAAGCAATCCGTGATCTTCAATCCGGCAAAGATTTGTGTGCATTTCCAATACCAAAAGGGTTCCTTATAATTCGATAATTGCAGACGAGATTATGGTCGGATCTGGTTCGGGCAGAGGAGTGGCAGCAGGGATGCAAATCTTGCAGATGGCTTGGGGTCATATGATTTTTTTTTTTTTTTTTTATTTTTATTTTTATTTATTTCTTTTTAAAAGTACACGTGCCGCGCTCAAATTTTTTTCTGAGACGGAAATATTACATCAAACAAAAAATCAAACAGCCCTTATATATGTCATGATAACAACATAATAGAGGGCAACAACTCGATAGGGAGAGGTAGAACACATACATTTTGCAATCAAGGGATTCTAATGTTGTCTTTGCTTTTTATTTAACATTTGCGAATCTAACTTCTGGTTGAAATTTGCTTGCAATCTTGTATGATATTATTTTATAACTCTACAACTATAGAGACTTGGTTATTTAATTTAGAATACCGAGCATCAACAACGGTGTCATTAATATATTGATCTTTATATTTGAAAGAGAAGGCTTTGAGAAAAATGGGAGCAAAACATTCAGCAAAAAATGAGGTGAAATGCCAAGGTAAAAAATGAATTGAAATGTCAGGGTTGTCAAAACATCTAAAATATATTACTTTTACACGTCGATTGTTGTTATTGAGGTCTCTGATTTATTCATGGAATGAATCATTAAGAATTCATGGAATGAATCATTAATAATAGTTGCTGAAGACTGAAATGTGCCCTATCATTTGAATCACCCACTTTTAAATTGAAAAGCTGATAACTAATTATACATATACGTCCTTGTTAACCTAATGTACCTGACGGACTCAAAAGTTAGTTGTTGAGTGCTTGTCTCAACTCCA